>OZ005654.1:63023419-63623419 GCA_963930645.1 Salticus scenicus | reverse complement strand
ACCAGAAAAATAAGTAAATTTGATAAATATTTTAAAACTTTAAAATTGGAAATCTTATGAAATATTGGACATTTAAAGTAAATACATGTATCATTTTAAATAGAAAAAGATTTTGGAAAAGTTTAGTGTATTTTAACGAAGTGATGGGAAGTTTTTGAGTATGTTAAAATTTTAATAGTAAATTCAAGTTAATAAAGATGGGAAACATTGAGGATTAAGATAAGAATAATTATAAGATAAAAATAAAAATAAAAAAAACTTTTTATATACCATGCTTTTAAATTTTAATATATTAATAATATACTAATTAAAAGGAAAATGATAAATATTCTATCATAGTTTGAAGTGAAATTTGTTTTCAAATGTCTAAATAAAATATCTGATGTAAGATACTAATATTTTGCAGCGGAATAGATTTCATTTCTGACATCCTTGGCGAAAAAAAAAGAATATTGCCAAATTATCTGGCGAAAATATTTAATTCCTTTCAAAAATCATGGTTATTTTAACAACTTATATTAAAAGAGTAATGAATAATATGAAACAATATTTCGTACAATACATATTACATGTGATACATACGTACAATGAATAATACATATTACATTTCGTACAATGCATACATCTGGCATGTATATTTTCGTGTTACGCTTTTGATCGCCAAATAATAATAATAATAATAAAACAAGTCCTTCCGGCTTATTCGGAAAGGTAGGTTGATTTCTTTTTCCTTATCAAGTAGCCGTCATTATGTTTCAAAATGGCGGCTACAAATTATTAATGTACTTGGTAGAAATATTGATGTAGGCTATGCACATATGGAGTTTTAAGCAAATTGGTTCATAAATACATTTTTATGTGAATTTAAAATTTTCAAGTGGCCGGCGCTTGGAAACAAAATGGCGGGTTAAGTTGACAAATATATGAAATGTATTTCTGAGATAAGTCTACTCTACGCATATAGTTCGAATTAATTCAAAATCTCAAAAGTCATCGTGTTGAAAAATTAAGTTTCAAACACTTCGATCAAAATGGCAGAGAAAGTTGCTCATCTAAGATATCGTTGCAAATTTGAATTTTTTTTTTTTTTTTTGTAGAAATTCTTTCAAAGAGGCTCTTAGTAAGTTGATAAAATGTTAGTTTTCTGCATTTCTAGTTTGTTTTAGCTTTAAAATAGCCTAACTTTTCCTTAAAAACACATTAAAAGATCCAGTAACGCAGGTAATGGATTTGGCTCCAAATTTGGCGAATTTTCCCCTATGGCGACATTTTTGGCGACTTTTGGCGAGAAAATACTTATTATCGATATACCAAAGACAGGGATGGAACACGGGCGCAGAATTCATACCACTATCAATGTAAGAAAATGTTCTACTTCTTAAATCAACGATACTATAGGCAGAGAAATTACTTAAACAGATTCCGGTATGAATTCTGCGCCCGTGTTCCATCCCTGCAAAGATGGACGCGAAAACGTGATTGGTTCACGAGTTACGTGAATTTTCTAGATTTTTGTTGTTTGAATGATAAATCGAATTTTCAACTTTGATTTGAATTGATTAAGTATTTCTAAAGTTACCGTAATAACAAATTTTCAAGTAGCCGCCACTTGGAAACAATATAGTGGAACAAGTTGCCCAGCAAACACATCCAAGATATTTGAAGCATCGGTTCACATTCCAACTATGGTTTAAATCAGTGCCGTGTTTCAAAAGTTATTATTATGGCAAATTTTCAAGTGGCAGTCTAAATGGCTGCGACTTGGAAACAAAATGGCAAAACAACTTGCCCATCGAAATCATCCAGTATATTTGTATGATAAGTTCATTGTCCAGTTCTAATTTAAATTAAATCAGTATTTCAAAAATTATCGTCATAAGAAATTTTCAGGTGGCACCACTTGTAAAAAAAAGTGGAGTGAGATGCCCAGCGAACTTATCTGAGATATTTGAATGATAAATCCACTACCCAAATTTGATGCGAATTGATTCTGTATTACTAAAGTTACCATAATGACAAATTTTCAAGTAGCCGCCACTTGGAAATAAAATTGCGGATGAAATCACCAAATGAACTTATCCTAGATATTTGAACCATAAGTTCACTATCCAACTTTTATTTGAATCAGTTTAGTGTTTTAAAAGTTATCGTGATGGCATATTTCCAAGTGGCAGTGTGATTTTAAGTGGCTGGAACTTAGAAACAAGATGTCGGGACAAGTTGTCCAGTGAAAACATTCAAGATAATATCACTGTCCAAATTTGGTTCGATTTGGTGTACTATTTCAGAAATTATCGTGATTTTAAATTTTCAAGTGGGAGCCTGATTTCAAATGGCCCCGCTTAACTTAAGATATCTGCCACTCTATAAAAATGGCGGATATAGTTTATTAATAAACTTCATTGAGATCCTTACGTGGTCTGTATTTACATCAAAATTGAAACAATTTCAGAATACGCTTTTTACAATTTAAATTTGAAATTTTCAAGTGGTCTTCAATTGAAAACAAAATGGCGGAGCAACTTGGTTAACAAACTCATCTAAGATATTTATAAGATAAGTTAAGACACTGTTCAAATTTGGTTCCATTTGGAGTATTATTTCGGAAGTAATCACGGTTTTAAATTTTCAAGTGGTGGCCTGATTTCAAGTGGTCCCGCTTAACTTAAGATATCCACCACTTTATTTAAAATGGCGGATAAAGTTCATTAATAAAGTTATTTTAGTCACTTGTATAACTTATGTATACATCAAAATTAAAAAAAAAAATTCGGAATATGTTTTTTACAATTTGAATTTGATATTTCCAAGTGGTCTCCACTTGAAAACAAAATGTCGGAGCAACTTGGTTAACAAATTCATCTAATTTATTTATAAGATAAATTAAGACACTGTCCAAATTTGGTTCGATTTGGAGTATTATTTCAAAAGTTATTGTGATTTTAAATTTTCAAGTGGTAGCGTGATTTCAAGTGGCCCCGCTTAACTTAAGATATCTACCACTTTATTAAAAATGACAGATACAGTTCATTAATATACATCATTGAGACCCTTATGTGGTCTATATTTACATCAAATTACAAACAAAATCGGAATACGCTTTTTACAATTTGAATTTGAAATTTTCAAGTGGTCTCCACTTGAAAACAAAATGGCGGAGCAACTTGGTTATTAAACTCATCTAAGATATTTATAAGATAAGTTAAGGCACTGTCTAAATTTGGTTCGATTTGGAGTACTATTTCGGAAGTTATAGTGATTTTAAATGTTCAAGTGGTCGCCTGATTTCAAGTGGTCCCGCTTAACTTAAAATATCTGCCACTTTATTAAAAAGGGCGGACAAACTTCATTAATAAACTTCATTGAGACCTTTATGTGACCTGTATTTACATCAAAATTCAAGCAAATCTTGCTTTAAATATGCTTTTTACAATGTTGGTTTGAAATTTTCAAGTGGCTGCCACTTGAAAACAAAAAGTCGGAGCAACTTGGTTAACGAACTCATCCAAGATATTTATAAGATTAGTTCACTGTCCAAATTTCGTTCGATTTGCAGTATTATTTCGGGAGTTATCGTGATGACAAAATTTTCATTATAGATAGATAGATAGATAGATAGATTGATATATAGACAAACGAAGCGATTGCAATAGATCAATTTCTAAAGAAATCAACCTAAAAAGCCAAGGGCGACAGAGTTTTGAAATTTAAAATTTTGTCAATTTGACAGCAAAATAATTCAATCTAACACCCGCGATAACTAATACATATCTATACCCAAATATAAGGATTAAAATAGGGAAATAAATTTCCTCGATTTTTAATAATTTCTTACAAAAAATCCAGTGGGCAATTAACATAGGAAATATTTTTCTTGGCTGCACAGACGGTCAGTGAGTCACACTTCGCTTGCGTATAGAACTCATAGATATAGTATAGCATATATATAGAATAGAGTGATCATTGGGGAGAAAAAAGTTATTCCTTTTCATTTGGGAAAAGACGACGTTTTTACTAAAATATGGCCGTCTTTCCCCGAGTGAATACACACGGGAATACATAATAATATTTTAGCAAATAAAATTTATGAATAATTTATTTGCTGAAGGGGAATGGAAGACTCCAGATACAGTTTCAAATTCATATTTCTTTCTTTCTTTCTTTCTTTTTTTTTTTTTTCAATACCACTTAATGGCTGTTTCCAAAGATTTTTTTTTTTTTTTTTTTCAGCATCAAAAATCTTTGTACGATAACATGGGGATGAGAGATCTATATATATTACTATACCTATGATAGAACTACATTAGCACTTTATCGATGTGTATAAAATCTTTAAATTGATTATGACGTCAATCCGCGATTGTAATGAAATGCTCGCCCTCTGGTGGGCTAAGGTGAAATTACAATAAACATGGTTTAATTCGAATTCCATACAGCCGCCATTGCTTGCCGATATTTAGTTTCACATATATTTATTGAATAAAAATGAATAAATACGGTAAAAAAGATAACACATACTTTTGTGTGCCACAGTGTAACTCCAAAGGATCAAGAAATCCAGAATTGAGCTTCCATTTATTTCCAAATGACAAATTTAAAATTTCAGTTGCTTCGGCTAATGGAAGTAAAGAATTAATCAGATGATTTGAAATTAATATTTGTTCAACTTCAGTTAAAAATCTACTTCCGATCGAACTTTGAATAAACTGAAGTATTTTTTCCAAAAGCAATCAATTTTCCATAATGTAATGGCGGAGAAATTATAGTGCGAATATTAAGTAGAATAACGAAAAGAACACTAATGGAACACACGTGGCTATAATGTTTACTAACAACTGCAGTTCACAAAGCGCCGTCTATCGATCATTACAAACGCGGATTGTCGTGAGATGCATAATTTAACTTTTTATAATTTTTTAACGTTCACGATTGATTAAATGTATTTATTTTTATGTCGAAAGAAAATGAACTCGTATTTTTTTTTTTTTTTTTTTATTTATTTATTTTTGGCAACAATTAAATTAATGGAATTCACAGATATTTTGGAGCAACTTTAATAAAGGTCTATAATTAATAAATAATTGCAATAAAACAATATTGTGACAATAAATTGAGATAAAACTATCCTATCTCTCAAGTTGGACCAAACTGCACACAGTGTGCAAAATTTCATTAAAATCGGTTCCTTAGTTTAGGAGTTTACCCCGGACAAACATCGTGACACGTAATTTATATATATATATACAGATATCCGCGATTGTAATGAAATGCTCGCCCTCTGGTGGGCTAAGGTGAAATTATCACACCACTGCATATTATCATATTATGCAATCGGTTTTCCATGATGTAATGGCGGAGAAAGAACAATAATGAACACGTGGAAAGAACACGTGGCTATTATATTTACTAACAACTGCAGTTCAGAGAGCGCCATCTATCGATCATATAATTACATTGTTTCATCGGATATAATTACATTGTTTTAAGCAATTACTGAAAATTTATTTAAAATTTACTTAATTTTTATTTATTTCGGGATTATATCATTAAGGCATTTTAATGGATTTTATTGAAACACGGTAAACATAAAAACGCATTGTTATACCGCAATACCAGCGCGCGTGGCCGGACAATTTCCTTAAGAATTCGCGTGGCGCTCAACGTGTTAACTTACATTGACCGCTTCACATTTTGCATAGAAGTTATTCCTCTAGAAAATGTGTCAGCCACCACAGTTGCTCGTGCATTTTATGACCACTGGATTTCCCACTTTGGCATAACCACATCATGTGGTCACTGATCAAGGAAGTCAATTTAGATCGGAATTCTTCAATAATTTTAGCGTTATTTGTGGTTTTAAAATAAACACAACAACATGTTATCAGCCATAATGTAATGAAAAAGTAGAACGGTACCATCGTACCTTAAAAGCTGCAATTCGATTAAATGGACACAGTCACTACCAACTGTACTGTAAGGAATAAGATCAGCGTTACATGAAGATATACATTTTAGTTCTGCCCAAATGGTTTATGGCAAATCTATCAGGCTACCGGGTGAATTTTTCGTAGAACCCAAAACAATTATAGATACCGAAATCTTTGCTAAAGAATTGCAGAAACAAATGGAAAAATTAAAATCGTTTAAAACTCATTGGCAAGCTCCCAAAATTTTTTTGTTCATAAAGACTTGCAAACCTCTACCGATGTTTTCATACGCATTGATCGAGTTAAAAAACCACTCGAACCTGCTTATGATGAACCTTTTTCAGTTGCCAAAAGATGTGAAAAATATTTCACAGTAAAAATCAAGAGTAAAGACGTAAACGTATCTATTGACAGATTAAAACCATCATATTTATTAATGACAGATGTAAATATTCTTGATCATAAAGTACCAAAACATCCATTATCTTTGCCTGAAAAGCTCCCTGTGAAGCCAATAATCAAGGATGAACAACCAGATTTTCTCTTCCATCAAACTCTTCCAGAAAAAACTACACGTTTTGGAAGGCATGTGAGGTTTCCCAAACGCTACACAGATTGATAAGACTCGTATGCTGGTTGCTTAATTGTAATTATTTTTTTTTCTTATGTGCATGTTTTAATTGTATATATTTAGATCTGATAACACACTACTTTTATTGATTTATTTTTTTTTTATTTCGTATAATATGTGTACCGCAACTGTACGTTACTGGGGAGGGAGTAATGTAGCCTCCACATACACGTAGAAATTCCTTAATATTTAATTTTGTTCTGCTTAATTTTTATTGCAAATTTAGGTAATTTTTTAGTGGCAACATAGAAAAGTTGTTGATTTCGGTTTCGAAAGAATAGGGCAGTTCCTTGTTTGTAAACAAACATCTCAACTTTTATGAGTGGTTGGCACGGAGTAATATTTTACTCCGTGGTGGTTGGCATTGGCAAAAAGGCTTGAGAAAAGCATAGCGATGGCGGATCACCAACGGAAAATCAATGGTGGGCGGGGCGCGGGAAAATCGAGCGCGCTTTTTTGCCAACCACCAGACGTCACGAGGAAATGCTCTATAAAGTGTCGTGTTCTATTTGAAGAGATGTTTTTCTTAGATTTTTAATTATAAGATTAAAAAAAAAAAAAAAAAGTTTTCTTATTATATTATTGAATTGAGTTCACGAACTTAAATATTGTCAATTTATAAACTTTTTTTTATTTTTTATTTCATTTTGCACACGCACTTTTTTTTTTCCTAATTCAAAATTTAAAAAAAAATAAAAATAAAATAAAAACTTTTTGGATAGTGTCCGTTTCGAAACTGATTAATTTTCTTTTCTTTTTCTCAAAAAAAAAAAAAAAAAAAAAAAAAAAAGATTTTGATGAAATTCTGGCTAAAGCAGAATTTAGTTTAGTATGGAGGACAATCAGTTTTTTTTTTTTTTTTTTTTTTTAAATTATAACATTGCTTTCAAATTATTCAACTGTATTTTCGATTTCGATAAATGTCCAAATACCGTAAAACTGGTATCGCAAAAATTCGTAGATTGACACTAATAGTCCTCAGTACTATATTAAAAAATAAATAAATAAATAAAAACTTTATGTACCATAGTTTTAAATTTTCTGTTGAATCATAGCTATAGAATTATATCAGTACTTTATCAAACTGTATAAAATTTGTAGAGTGATAATGATGTCAATTTTTGTAAGATGCATAATTTGATTTTTTTCTATTGTTTATTGTTCACGTTTAAGTAAATGTATTTATTTTAATGTCGGAAAAAAAAAAAAAAAAAAAAAAAAAATGAGCTCGTAAATTTTTTTGGCAACAATTAAATTATAAATAAAACTTATATGCCTAATTTAACTTTTTATGATTTTTTAATGTTCACGTTTAATTAAATGTATTTACTTTTACGTCGAAAGAAATGAACTCATATTAGGTTGATTTCTTTAGAAATCGACCTATTGCAATCACTTCGTTTATCTATATATATATCTATCTATCTATCTATCTATCTATCTATCTATAATGAAAATTTTGTCATCACCATAACTCCCGAAATAATACTCGAAATCGAACCAAATTTGGACAGTGAACTAATCTTATAAATATCTTGGATGAGTTCGTTAACCAAGTTGCTCCGACTTTTTGTTTTCAAGTGGCAGCCACTTGAAAATTTTAAACCGACATTGTAAAAAGCATATTTAAAGCAAGATTTGCTTGAATTTTGTTGTAAATACAGGTCACATGAGGGTCTCAATGATGTTTATTAATGAAGTTTATCCGCCATTTTCAATAAAGTGGCAGATATTTTAAGTTAAACGGGACCACTTGAAATCAGGCTACCACTTGAAAATTTAAATTCCCTATAACTTCCGAAATAATACTCCAAATCGAACCAAATTTGAACAGTGTCTTAACTTATCTTATAAATATCTTAGATGAGTTTGTTGACCAAGTTGCTCCGCCATTTTGTTTTCAAGTGGAGACCACTTGAAAATTTCAAATTCAAATTGTAAAAAGCGTATTCCGATTTTTTTTTAATTTTGATGTATACATAGATTACACAAGTGTCTCAAATAACTTTATTAATGAACTTTATCCGCCATTTTTAATAAAGTGTCGGATATCTTAAGTTAAGCGGGACCACTTGAAATTAGGCCACCACTTGAAAATTTAAAACCATGATAACTTCCGAAATAATACTCCAAATGGAACCAAATTTTAACAGTGTCTTAACTTATGTTATAAATATCTTAGATGAGTTTGTTAACCAAGTTGCTCCGCCATTTTGTTTTCAAGTGGAGACCACTTGAAAATTTCAAATTTAAATTGTAAAAAGCGTATTCCGAAATTGTTTGAATTTTGATGTAAATACAGACCACATAAGGATCTCAATGAAGTTTATTAATAAACTATATCCGCCATTTTTAATAAAGTGGCAGATATCTTAAGTTAAGCGGGACCACTTGAAATCAGGCTACCACTTGAAAATTTAAAATCCCTATAACTTCCGAAATAATACTCCAAATCGAACCAAATTTGAGTAGTGTCTTAACTTATCTTATAAATATCTTGGATGAGTTTGTTAACCAAGTTTCTCCGCCATTTTGTTTTCAAGTGGAGACTACTTGAAAATTTCAAATTCAAATTGTAAAAAGCGTATTGCGAATTTCTTTTAATTTTGATGTATACATAGATTACACAAGTGTCTCAAATAACCGCCATTTTTAATAAAGTGGTGGATATCTTAAGTTAAGCGGGACCACTTGAAATCAGGCCACCACTTGAAAATTTAAAACCATGATAATTTCCGAAATAATACTCCAAATGGAACCAAATTTGAACAGTGCCTTAACATATCTTATAAATATCTTAGATGAGTTTGTTAACCAAGTTGCTCTGCCATTTTGTTTTCAAGTGGAGACAACTTGAAAATTTGAAATTTAAATTGTAAAAAGCGTATTCCGAAATTGTTTGACTTGTGATGTAAATACAGACCACATAAGGATCTTAATGAAGTTTATTAATAAACTATATCCGCCACTTTTAATAAAGTGGCAGATATCTTAAGTTAAGCGCGGTCACTTGAAATCAGGCTCATACTTGAAAATTTAAAATCACGATAACTTTTGAAATAATACTTCAAATCGAACCAAATTTTGACAGTGATATTATCATATAATTATCTTGAATGTTTTCACTAGGCAACTTGTCCCGACATCTTGTGTCTAAGTTCCAGCCACTTGAAATCACACTGCCACTTGAAAATATGCCATCACGATAACTTTTAAAATACTAAACTGATTCAAATAAAAGCTGGTTAGTGAACTTTTGGTTCAAATATCTAGGATAAGTTCTCTTGATGACTTGATCCGCAATTTTATTTTCAAGTGGCGGCCACTTGAAAATTTGTCATTATGGTAACTTTAGTAAGACAGAATCAATTCGCTTCAAGTTTGGGTAGTGGATTTATCATTCAAATATGATTATAATTTTTGAAATTCTGCTTTAATTTAAACTAGAACTGGACAATGAACTTATCGTACAAATGTACTGGATGATTTCGATGGGCAAGTTGTTTTGCTATTTTGTTTTACAAGTCGCAGCCAATTAGACTGTCACTTGAAAATTTGCCATAATAATAAATTTTGAAACACGGCACTGATTTAAACCACAGTTGAACAGTAACCTATGCTTCAAATATCTTCGATGTGTTTGCTGAAACTTTAGAAATACTTAATCAATTCAAATCAAAGTTGAAAAATGGATTTATCATTCAAACAACAAAAAATTTAGAAAATTCACGTAACTCATGAACCAATCACGTTATTGCGTCCATCTTTGGTACATCGATAATAAGTATTTTCTCGCCAGAAGTCGCCAAAAAAGTCGCCATAGGGGAAAAGTCGCCAAATTTGGCTCCAAATCCATTACATGCGTTACTGGATCTTTTTAATCCGTTTTTAAGGTAAAATTAGACTATTTTAATGCTAAAATAAACTAGAAATGCAGGAAACTAACATTTTATCAACTTACTAAGCCTCTTTGAAAGAATTTCTACAAAAAAAAAAAAAAAAAAAATTTCAAATTTGCAACGATATCTTAGATGAGCAACTTTCTCTGCCATTTTTATCGAAGCGGCAGCCACTTAATTTTTCAACACAATGACTTTTGAGATTTTTAATAAATTCGAACTATGTGTGTACAGTAGACTTATCTCACAAACGCATTTCATATATTTGTCAACTTAACCCACCATTTTTATTCCTAGCGCCGGCCACTTGAAAATTTTAAATTCACATAAAAGTGTATTTATGAACCGATTTGCTTAAAACTCCATATAACATAGCCTACATCAATATTTCTACCAAGTGCATTAATAATTTGTAGCCGCCATTTTGAAACAAAATGACGGCTACTTGATAAGGAAAAAAAAAATCAACCTACCCTTCCGAAAAAGCCGGAAGGTCTTGTTTTTTTTTTTTTTTTTTTTTTCTTTTTGGCAACAATTAAATTATAGCCAATATTTAAAAGGCTAATTTTAAAGCTATTAGGAGATTATTATTTTCATATTTTAATTAATTAAAGAAAACTAATCAAAAATCCGAAAATCGGGATTTGAAGTATTGCGTTGCCATTGTGCTCTGAACTATTCTAAAAGTTTCAAATGTCTAGTATTCGGGAAGTTAGTTAAAAATTGATTGCAAGATTTGTATGAACAAACAAAGAAAGTGAGTAAGTAAAAACATGGTAAAATGAATAGTTTTTTGCAATTTAAATTATTTTTAATTATTTGTGGGTTATGGTAAATCGAATCACCTCCAAAGCCTACATATGTTTGCCAGGTAATTTGGCAAAATTTTTTTTTTTTTTTTTTTCGTCAAGGACAGCAGCTCCGTCAACTGTTGCAGCTTAAGAAATCTTAATTTTTTATTTGAATCAAAGAAGTTTTCGGCTGCGTTTTGCAGATGACAAAGAATTTGATTTTTGTATTGAATAAAAGTATAAATTTTTAATTAATTTTGCGCCAACTTCAAAAGTTATGATTAATTGTAGTGTTTAGGTTGTTTGGCGAAGGAAATTATTTTATATTTCTAAGCGCAATGTACAATTTCCTTTTACTCCAATTTTCACTTTATTGTTAGTTGTTTGAATAACAGTTGCTTTTTCGTGTCGGTTTTATATTTTTTTACAAAAATATTTTATATATATTTCTTTTCAGTGAAAATTCAATCATATAGAAGAACATGAGAAGACGTTCGACGGCGGTTTCACAAATCGTAACCCACAAAAAAAAAAAATATATATATAAATCAAAAATTGGTAATTTCGAGTTTATGTCACTTAAAAATATATGGAAATGCTTCAATGTGAACAAAAAACGTTACCTCTCCATAATTAAAAATTATCCGCTCGAGAGGCAGTCGTGTCAGTTTTATTCTAGCCAATGCTTTATCTTTAAAGTTGATTTTTCTCAAATACTGCATTTTTCAGTTGTGTCACTTTCCTTTCCTTTATCCGATATGAGAAAAAAAAAAAAAACTATTTATTGATTCAACATACATTAAATTAAAAAGGCTTTAGAAATGTAAAGAACGGGTACGCTGTATTCGTAACCAAAAATTCTGTTAGACATGTATTAAACTTTACAGTGAACACGTGTCACCTGATACGTTGAAATGCGTACAGCGTAAAGTTCAAACAAATATCCAAATATGCATTGCAGCTGACGGACAGAAGTTTCAACATCGAAATAAAGGTTTTTTGATTTGTTACAGTGTAGGAAACTGTGAACAAACAGATGCACATTTAAACGTCCTGTTTTTAATATATATGTCTACAAGGTGTCTTTCCGTACTAAATTGATGATGCTGTACAACTTTGTAATTTACTTTTTTTCCCGTACCTTGTACTGTTTTCGAGATAGAGACGTTAACTCCGCTATTTTCCCACCAGGTAGCGCTGTAAGCGGTCGCATCTCATAACGCATAGCCACTTTACGACACTTACATACTACTTCTACGAGTGTAGCTGCAGCCGTTCAGCAGTTAATTCAGTGAGAACGGATTTTTGTGAGCACCCTGTAAGTTGTTTAGATTTTAATGAAATCATAAGATCCATTTCAGGCCAAGATCATTACAAAAAAAAAAAAAAAAAAAAAAAAAAAAAGTATTAAAATTAAAGCATCTTTTATAAGCTAACAAACCTCAAGAACAACAACAGCAAAAAAACATATGGTTTGAATTGAGAACTTTCTCCTTTATGAAGTCTGTTTAAAACGTGTATGGGTTAATCGATGACCACTTATAGTAACCAGACTTTGGATTTTATATACAGAGTGCGGCACGTAAAACCGGCCCATCGTAATATTATAGTATATCGCGTTTTTTACAATTATTTGTTTACATTCATATATTGCGTACTCACATGTGTGCTGAAGTGGGCGGAGGACACTTTCAGCACCTACTGTGAAGGTGAGTAATCAAATTCAATACATTACATTTCACATTATGTGTTGACTTTACGGACCGGTTTTAGGTGCCGCACTCTGTAGCATATATGTCACCCGCTATGCTACAATGGATGTAACGTAGTTCAAGTGTGCACGAAGTAGAAAATTCCGAACAAACAAATGCACATTTTGAGCGTTCTACTTTTTATCATTAATGTCTACAAATTGTCTTTTCGTACTAAATCGATGATGCTCTGCAACTTTGTAATTCACTTCCCCCCCCTATCTTGAACGTTTTCAAAAATGGAACGTTAACTCTACTGTTTTGCCCCAAAGGACGCTGTAGGCGGTTGAATCGCGTAGCGCATAGCCACTTTACTCCCACATACCACTTTTATGACTATAGCTGCTGTCGTTCAGAAGTTCAAAGCGTTGGGACTGACTTTTGTGGAACTCTGTATTTTCTTTAGATCATAAAGATATTACAATGGGACCTAATTCACACCAAGACTTTTACCAAAAAAAAAAAAAAAAGTATCAAAATCGGAGCACCCGTTAAGAAATTATGACCTAAAAAAAAAAAAAAAAACATACGGTTTGAATTGAGAACCTTTATTTTTAAGTCGGTTAATAAAACACGTGACAATTGGTGAAAAAAAACATGCGTAACACATTGTGTTCACCAACGAGATAAATAGAGTGATAAATGGAATCAGTACCATTGCGCGAAAGGGTGAAAAATTCCCATTTGCGCGATCGAAAATTGCAGAACCGGGCGTGCAGGCGATTTCTTATTCTTTGACTTGACAATCTGAGAACGCCCGTAACTCGATTCCGAGGCAATCACTGCCACGCATGTAAAAAAAAAAAAAATATCACTGGATACCCCTACCTTGCTGTGCATGAATCTGAGAACGCCCGTAACTCGGTTCCGTGGCAATTACTACCACGCACGTGAAAAAAAAATAATCACTGGACACCCCTACCCCGCTGTGCATGAATCTGAGAACGCCCGTAACTCGGTTCCGCGGTAATTACTACCACGCACGTAAAAACAAACAAATACCACTTGACACCCCTACCTCGCTGTGCATGAACCTGAGAACACCCGTAACTCGGTTCCGCGGCAACCACTACCATGCACGTAAAAAAAAAATCACTGGACACCCCTATCTCGCTGTGCATGAACCTGAGAACAGCCGTAACTCGGTTCCGCGGCAATCACTACCATGCACGTAAAAAAAAACAATTTATTTCGTGTAGTCGAAATTTAACCGACAAAATACTTAAAAATAGTTGATAAATTATTATTTGTTGTTAAATATAGCTCTTTTAAAGGTTTAAACTTTTCTTTATAAATACTTAAACTTTATTGGGAAATGACGAAAAAAAAAAAAAAAAAAAGTATTTTATTATTTATTATAATGTGAAATATGTGAAAAATTATTTTAAAAACAACGATATATATAAAGTAGAGTGATAAATGGTAACCCTTGAGTAGGTCCAAGATGAGTCATGTGACATGCTCTCCTTGCACCTGCGTATTCGGCGGTTTCCTTGGTAACAGCTCATTTTCAGTAAATTTCTATGGCAACGGTTTCAATGTTTTTGTTTACTTTACGTAGTTTAATATTCTTTTGTTCTAAACCATTTTTATTTTGATTTTACTTCTTTTTTATTTCGTGTAGTTGAACTTTAACTGACAAAATGCTTAAAAATAGTTGAAAAATGATTATTTGTTGTTAAATTTAGCTCTTTAAAAGTTTAAATTTTCTTTTATAAACACTTTTAAACTTTATTGAGAAACGATGAAAAAAAAGGTATTTTATTATATATTAAAATGTGAAATATGTGTAAAATTATTTAAAAAACAATTTATTTCGGTTATAGGACTGTCATGTTACCTAATAATAATGATAATTTGTCGAACTGATATTTTAAATGCCAAAATAGCGATAAAGGGCCAAATACAGCAACCTATTAGAGCATGTCACGCGATTCATCTTGAACCACGGAAAGCTAATCCTTCATCCATTGAATCAGCACTCTAATTTATATATCTCGTTGTTTAAAAACAATTTATTTAGGTTATATGACTGTCGTGTTGGTGTTACCTAATAATCACGGAGTAATATTATTAGTCTTTTTACTCCGTGCTAATAATAATGATAAGTTGCCAAACTGAAATTTTAAATGTCAAAATAGAAATAAAGGGCCAAACATAGCAATCTATTGGTTCATATCATTGATTCACATTGAACCACGGAAAGCTAATCCTTTATCCATTGAATCAGCACTCTACTCTATTTATCTCGTTGGTGTTCACACGAGTTTTCAGTTTGTTTTAAAATATTGATAGACAACTAATATTAATATTTTCTGTCACGTGCTATGCACATAGCGTTAATTTTTTTCCATAGATCGTTATTATAATTACTCCTTTAAAACTATCGAACATTATCAACAAACAATAACCAAATTTGAAATTTATGATGGAAAATTTTCAGACTATTTCAAAAGAATTAAAAAATCGGAATTTTGGTAAAGGCGCTATTAATGAGTACATAAAAGAAGTTAAACTTCAAGCTGAAGACCTTGTATTGAATAAGTTTTTACAAAAGTTTTTAGAACTTGAAGCACTTATAAAGACGGCGAATTTTAATATCAGTGGCACAGCTGCTGTCCATCATGAACTGAATTCGGATCCAAATACAAAAATTGCTGATGTTGAAGGTACTATTTTGAAAAAACGGAAGCTCAACGTTGATGGTGATTCAGCCTCAACAAGAATCCTTGCTGAACAAGTAATTCCATGCAACAATATTATTATGGCGGTCACTGAGTTGGCAAAGCCTCACATACGTCAGTTTCTTGAAGAGATCCAATTTTTGAAAATGTGGATGCAATTTCTTCTTAATGAAGACACCGATGATTTAACCAAATCTATTCTTGACGATATATTTAATGAACTCGAAACAGTACAAATTGTCGCAGAAACATTCTGTAAAAACATTTCAAGTTTTTTCTTATCCAGAGGCGAAGCAACTAAAAAAATTATAAAGTATCCTGGATTAGATGATTATTGGAAAACCGTTCAAGAAATGGATGAAAACTTTCATTATCGTATTCGTGATATAGTGGCTTATGTTAGGGATGAGTATGCGATTCTTCACGACATGATTTCAAAAAATTTAAAGAAAATAAAAAATCCTCGAAAATTTGATCCCAAAACAATGTATTGATGCGAATGAGGGAGCATGCCTAAATTAAATTTAAAATAGACACATTATTTTATATTAAATTTAAAATACATCTTCCTATTTACTTTAATGATATATATAGATTAATTTTGTTTGAACGTAATTACAAAGTATCTCAATTATCTAAATAAAATTTTTAATGTCACTTTGAAGTTATAAATTAATAGTGTTATTTTCATGTTAATAATTGCATAGATAATTTTGAAGCCTTATATTACCTGACTGCCGAAAAGGTAGACCGTGCCAAATGAGGCGATAAATGCGCCAATTATTGGAGCTTATTCTTTGCTAAGTGACCGTATAATTATGGTAATCTTCATTTTCGATAGATTGAAAGTGACACTTTTTTTAAAGGAACAACTATAGTATTTCCCCACAGCTGAATTTGGCGATTATGGCTAAATCATAAATCATATAGGTACAACTGTAGTATTTCCCCTCAGCTGAATTTGGCGATTTTTCTTTGGCGCCGATTTGAACGATAACGATGTCGTTCTGAATTGTTTGCGATATAATATGGCAGCCTGCATGCTATTTATTTTGGATTTATGATTTTATGATTTATAATTTAGCTTACAATTTTATCATTTATGCTATATGATTTATGATTTTTAGATTTATGATTTAGCCATAATCGCCAACGAAAAATCGCCAAATCTAGCTGAGAGGAAATACTATAGTTGTTCCGCTGCCATACTATATCGCAAACAGTCCAGAACGACATCGTTATCGTTCAAATCGGCGCCAAAGAAAAATCGCCAAATTCAGCTGTGGAGAAATACTATAGTTGTACCTTAAATTTTTATTTTCCTTTCTTTATGCCGCCATATCAGACACAAAGTTTTTTTTTTTTTTTTTCTGGAGAAAGCTACGATTTGGCAGCTCGGCGACCATAGTAATTCAAACACGCCAAGAGGGTTGCATATTCTGCAGTATTCCTTAATAATCATTCATGTCATTTTGAAAATTCGAGTTTTGAATAGGGGAGAACGAGGTTAGTTGGCATAAGGGTATAACTTTAGTATATCCCCACAGCTGAATTTGGCGATTTTTCTTTGGCGCCGTTTTGAACGATAACGACGTCGTTCTGGACTATTTGCGATATAATATGACAGCCTACATGTTATTTATTTTGGATTTATGATTTAGATTATGATTTTATCATTTATCATTTTTAGATTTATGATTTAGCCATAATCGCCAAATATCGTTGTGGGGATATACTAAAGTTGTTCCGGCATAAGGGGAGAGTTGTCACTTAACTTCTATTTTCTGCCTCAATCAATGTAGAGCGCTGGGGTCTAATGTAGTGATGGTTGCCAAATGGGAGATAAGCAAACAATATGTGGTAGCCTTTTCCCCGCCAAATCGCATACGAAGAAAACAACGCGACGTCCTGTTGGCATCGTTGAAATTTAAAATAGCGCCAAGGCCGTCGCTCATTCTGCATTGGTGTAAGGAATGGTGGGATACTGAAGCAGTGTTTCCAGATTGGAGATCTTTTTTTTTTCAATATCCACCACTAAATATCAATTGTGACGGTTGCCTAATCCAGGCCCTCTAGATCACTCCTCCGCGCCAACGTTGTTTCACGTTGGCGCAGAGTGAATTAGTAGGGCCGTGGGAACAACTATAGTATCTCCCCACAGCTGAATTTGCGATTTATTTTTGACGATTATGGCTAAATCATAAATGATAAAATCATAAACGAAATTATAAATCAGAAATCCAAAATAAACAGCATGCAGGTTGCTATATTATATCGCAAACAGTCCAGAACGACATCGTTATCGTTTAAATCGGCGCCAAAGAAAAATCGCCAAATTCAGCTGTGGGGAGATACTATAGTTGTACCGGGGCGTGCCTAATCACTTCGAAGATTAATCATCTATCATATATATCAAAAATTACTCCTCAAATTTATTGGTGACTATTGAATTAAAAAAAATAGTGTTTCCAGGCGCCTATCCCATCAGAGACAGGATCCAGAGGCAAACAAAAAATCTATATATATATATAAAACTTTACCGTATGTGGCCTTTTGTATAACGTCGAGTAGCAACAATTATTTTTTATTAAAGATTTAAAAGTAAGCATTTGTTTTCTAAAACCTTTACATTTAACTAAAAATTACCACACATTTTCAAATGAGATCTTAAAAGTTAAATATAATTATAAATCAAAAACTGCAATTTGCAAAATGCAAAATATTTTTCAAATAAAATAAAGTGCTAACTATACGTATAACTCAAGCGTATCTGAGATAAACATTTGTTAGCTATACGATAAAAAACACTTTTATGAAGTAAAATTAAATACTTTCAACCACAAATCACTTCGGTGTATTATAGAAACTCATATATAAAGTAATCAACTATATCATCTGATAATTTTAAAGTTATTTAATATTACGCTAAAACATTTGTTTAGTAAGCAATTTTTAAATTTATTAAGATTACTTGCATTTGATGAGAAGGTATGTTGCTCGCCAACTGCAAGTATAACGTTTTTGCTCTTTCGCGCAAAATACTCGAAAGTGTTATTTTTTACAGATTATCTACTAGAATTCTGCTGAAAAAATTTATTGATCTTATATTACGAAAGTAGTATTAGTGGAGTTTTTTTAAGATCTGAGTATGCACTTTAAGAAAACTTTCCTTGTAAGGGAATATATATATAGACACGACATTATTTCATTATTTAAAACATGAAAATCTGACATTGACAGATTTTAATTTAGTGCCAGAGGCCTACTGCTAAACTTGTTAATATCGACAAATTCTTCTTTAGTTAATTCGTGACGATCTAAATTCCATGATAAAGTTTTCATTAAATCAAACCAATGTGTTTCAGCTGCAGATATTGTAACAAATAACGTTGGAAGTCCAAACTGTCTTATAGCCGCAAAACAACGTTTTTTCTCTTTTTCCCAATGAGCGGGAGGTGTGCCTTGGGGGGGACTCATGTCAAAGGTGTGCCTTGGGAGGGGACTCATGTCAAAGTTGTACCTTGTGGGGGACTCATGTCAAAGTTGGGCCTTGGGGGGACTCATGTCAAAGTTGGGCCTGGGGGAGACTCATGTCAAAGTTGGGCCTTGGGGGGACTCATGTCAAAGTTGTGCCTGGGGGGACTCATGTCAAAGTTGGGCCTGGGGGGGGACTCATGTCAAAGTTGTGCCTTGGGGGGACTTCATTCAATAAATCCCCATTCAATAAACCGACTGAAATAGGCCCTTAGCACTATTAAGAGTGTATTATAAAAATTCGACAACGCTGTACCGACTGCAGGCCTAGTATTAGGGCTTCTCAAAATTTTAGGGAGGAATTTTAGGAATTTTTTTCAAAATTTTAGGAAAATTTTAGGGGAAAACCGATGATATTGTAAAACTTCTAAATCTGTAATGGGTAATAATTGACGTGTTAAAATTGAAAATGTTGTGTTGTTTTGTAAATTCAGGTTGAGCCAAACAAAATTAAGAGCCGTTACTCCATCAAAATTTAAATAATCTATAAAACAGACGGCCCTTTTATAAAATAAATTTTATTTTATGTAAATCATGCTTTCTGCATTTTCAGTACTTGGTTCGATGAAACCCTTTACTTGATATCTCTAGTGGTTTAAAATTTTTATGCTTTCTGTGACACGTCTTGTATGCATAACTCTTTTGGGATGAGCCTGTTATATATGATACAGCCTTTAAATTATTTCTCTGGACGAGCATATCATATTTAAATAGAACGTTTGGTATGATACGCCTGCACACAGAAAGAATTTAAAGGATGTGTCATATGTTAAACACCCGAGTGGAAAGGAACATTTGCAGTCATTTCATATGATACACCCGTCCCAAAACGGTTAAACCTTCTCTGCAAGATGATTCAATTTTTCTCTAATTTCCACACATGTATAATTAATTAGAAAGGTATAAGATTACTATACTGCAGAAGAATTCTGAATTATTAATGTAAGACATGAGTTTCTGTCTACCACTGACCTCAATTCTATGAAAAAATAAAAATAAAAATTCGGCGACAATGTTGCATAAGGTCTGTTACTAAGCTAGTAGCAGATATGTAAAACTTTTCGGAACATAAAACACATTTAGCAGAATAAATGTTGCCATTTATAGCTTCAAGCCACTCTCTCAGCAAAACACCATCAAATTCTTTTTCCAACCCCAAGTCTTGAAATTTTGTTTTACCTTTAACCATGATAAGGATGCAAATGAAATGAAACGATATGCTGAGATTTAGTATAAAATCATTCAATGCAACAACGCCAAGAATTAATACAATAATAAAATAATCTACACATGCATGCGCAAGCGGTAAACACAATACAAGAGCATTCAATATGAGCTGGACCGAAATGAATAATACTCTCGACCCTTGGATTAGCTTTGGATGCGTTTTTTTTAGGATTCATGGAAGAAATGTAGGAGACTTTTAGGATTTTTAGGAATGATTAAAATATTTAGGAATTTTAGGAATATTAGGGGGAATGCGAGCCCTGCGACTGAAATAGGGGTAACTTGGGGGGGGGACTCATGTCAAAGTTGTGCCTTGGGGGGGGACTCATGTCAAAGTTGGGCCTGGGGGGGGACTCATGTCAAAGTTGTGCCTTGGGGGGACTTCATTCAATAAATCCCCATTCAATAAACCGACTGAAATAGGCCCTTAGCACTATTAAGAGTGTATTATAAAAATTCGACAACGCTGTACCGACTGAAATAGGGGTACCTTGGGGGGGACTCATGTCAAAGTTGGGCCTGGGGGGAACTCATGTCAAAGTTGTGCCTTGGGGGGGACTTCATTCAATAAATCCCCATTCAATAAACCGACTGAAATAGTCCCTTAGCACTATTAAGAGTGACGTATAAAAATTCGACAACTGTATTATAAAAATTCGACAACGCTGTACCGACTGAAATAGGGGTACCTTGGGGGGGGCACTCATGTCAAAGTTGGGCCTGGGGGGAGACTCATGTCAAAGTTGTGCCTTGGGGGGACTTCATTCATTAAATTCCATTTCAATAAACCGACTGAAATAGGCCTCTAGCACTAATTAAGAGTGACCTATAAAAATTCGACAAGTGTACCGACTGAAATAGGATAGCACTAAAAAGCATAATAAAAGTAAAAACTAAGGAAATAACTGATACATTGGTCCTCAACCCAATTTTGGCGATTTTCTTTTGGCGACCACGACGAAATGCCATTTTCGGAAATGGTTGCCATGAATTCCAAGCGTAAGCAAGGGGGAAAACGGGTTATTTAAAATGGCGTCCGGTCTGTAACCATTGAGTACTCATAGGAAGTCAATGTATGTAGTAACAGCGCCAAAAAAGAAGTGGTCCAACGTCTCAGTTGTACCAAACTAAGGACCGTATTCACCAATTTCTTAACACTCGGATTAAACCTCGGATCAGCGGTAATCGCTCGATCATACGAAAATCGGTATTCTCCAACGAAAATCCGCAGTTCACCGTCTACTTTAACACTTCGTTTTTGATCCTCGAATATCAGAGAATTAACAGAGTTAATTCTCGGATCTTTTCGTAACGCATGCGCACTCCGCAGCTCAACTTTGTAAACAAATAACAAACATGGATAACGTTGACGATCTATTCTCACTCATAGATATAGTAATATACATAGATCTATCATCCCCATGTTAACGTGCAAAGATTTTTGATGCCGAAAAAGTTTTTGGCATCAGCCATGATGAGAGAGTATAAAACTCGAAAACAACAATGGAATAGAATGTTGATATCATAGATATAGTAACAAGACATGGTTGATATATATTGAAAATGCCGAAGTACTGCGCGGCGTTTAATTGTAGAAATAAATTTATGAAAGGAAGTGGAATAAATTTTCATAAGTTAGTTAAATTTAACTAATTTATGAAAAATATGATTCTTTATAATCAGTTGCTTTGTTATTATTATGGTTTAAATACTGTTTTGATTTTTAATGGAATACTTTTTTTAAAATTTTAATATTTTTTAAGTTTTTATATTAGTAAGTAATATCAAATTTTCAAAATTCTTTTAAATGTAGTTAGCAGTGGCAGAGGTAAAACCCGCTTGTTTTAATATATTATAACTAGTATTACCACAAGACTTTCTTCTCTATTTAATCCTATACAAATTTATTCAATACAAATTATTTATTAAGTTATAATTTATTAAAGATATTTTCCATGATGAATGCAGACGATTTTTTTCTTAAAGTAGTATAATAATAAATGCTGAAGAAAATCATTTTTGTGCAGACATGAAAAGATATACAGTCGAATCTTGTTAACGTGAATCTCAAGGGGGATCAAAAATCTGTTCATCTTATCAGTAGTTCATGCTATTAGTAACTGATCGTCATATAACTAAAGTAATCTTCATTTTGACGGGGATTGTGGTAACAGTTCATGTTAAAAGTAATTCACGTTAACGAGGTTCGACTGTATATATATATATATATATATGTCTATACTATATATACATTATATATAACATTAAAAATAAAAGAAATTGGTAGCTTCGTTTTAAATTAATACAGATGTATGGTTCAACCATTCGTTTTAGAAATATTGACGAGCTCTTTCTAAAATATCCACATTGAAAATTTACACAGGCCCCGGGGGAAGAGCACTTCCTTCCCAGGAGGAAAGCAATGCTCCTACATGCACACATTTTTTTTTTTTTCAAGTTTATTACTACTATTATCAATAATTCATATAAATTTTACATTCATGCGTTAAAAATAACTCACATTATATACATTTATATGAAATTTTGTCCTATACTGTCATGTTAAGTACTTAGACTTTAGTACTTAGTCTTGTTTTTCAACCGGCGGATGATACGTTAACAGCGCATGCAAATTTTCCTGAAAAAGAGGATAAGTTAAACCAATTCTTCATCCGTAAATCATTTAACTCTTACTTTCTTGAAATTCATTAGGTGTGTTTCCGAGTAAACCCAATTTCTGCAATATTTTGCAACAGGAAAATAAAGGGTTAACAGCTAAAGCAAGATTTCCTGTAAATGAGGATAAGTTTAATTAATTTTTCATCCCAAACACTTCTTAACTCCAAACATTCATCAAAATTATTATATTTATTTCCAAGTAAACCCGATTTTTGCCATATTTTTCCTCATTAATATGCAATTTTTGTCATATTATTCCAAGTAACCAACAAATAAAGGTCTAACAGCAAACCATGATTTTTATGAAGATGGGGATCAGATTAATCGTTTTTTCACCCCAAAAAATACTTAACTCCAAGCTTCCATCAAAATCGTTAAACCCATTTTCAAAAAAACCCAATTTCTGCCATATTTCCCAAACGGTAATTAAAGGGTAAACAGTAGACGCGAATTGCCCTGGGGATGAGGATATGCCTAATTGATTTTATACCTCTAGAAACACTTAATCAAAGACTTTCTTCAAAATCATTACATCCCTTTCCGAGTTAACCCAAATTCGGTCGTATTTCTTAACCGGTTGATAAAGGGTTAACAGTGAGCAGGAACTTTTCTGAATCGAAGAAAAAATCTAATTTGCACCAAATATCTATCTATCTATCTATCTACCTATATATATATACATATATATAGAAAGAGAGATGCCAAGTTATTACGGATTTCCGTAATCTTAATACCAGAAATTTTTTTATGTATTCCTTTGTAATAACACTGCTCGGCATGAAAATTGTATCTGACACCATTTCAGCCCACTCTTATGTAAAATGACCTCCTTTATCCGAATATGATCACCATTTTGCCCAATCACACACCGTTTTCTTGATACGCCCCCTCCCCCATTTTTATCATTGTTTGATAATTTTATACTCATCAGTTTGATTTGGAGAGCAACGATGATTATTTTAACTGTTAAATGTCTTCTGATCTGAGGAGCTACAGTGGTAGAAAGTTCTGAAACACGAACATTTGTAGTAAGGAGGATACTTGAGAGGATTTGTGCCCAGGAAAAAAAAAAAAAAAAAAAAAACACTTAACCCTAAAATTTAATCAAAATCGTCACATTCACTTCCGAGTAAACCCATTTAATGCTATAAATTTCGACTAGCCGTTAAAGGATTAACGCGATTTTTTCTGAAGATGAGGATATGTCCATTCGTTATAGCTCTCTAAAGAACACTTAACCCCAAACTTTTATAAAAACCATTACATTCGATTCCGAGTAAAACTAATTTCTATTATATGTTGCGACTGGCCGTTAAAGGGTTAACGCGAATTTTCCTGAAGATGAGGATATGTCCATTTGTTTTATCTGTCTAAAGAACACTTAATCCCAAACTTTTATAAAAATCGTTATATCCATTTCCGAGTAAACCTAATTTCTATTATATGTTGCGACTGGTCGTTAAAGGGTTAACGCGAATTTTCCTGAAGATGAGGATATGTCCAATCGCTTTATCTCTCTAAAGAACACTTAATCTCAAACTTTTATTAAAATCGTTATATCCATTTCCGAGCAAACCTAATTTCTATTATATGTTGTGACTGGCCGTTAAAGGGTTAACGCAAATTTTCCTAAAGATGAATATATGTTCATTCGCTTTATCTCTCAAAAGAACACTTAATCCCAAACTTTTATAAAAATCGTTATATCCATTTCCGAGTAAACCTAATTTCTATTATATGTTGCGGCTGGACGTTAAAGGGTTAACGCGAATTTTCCTGAAGATGAGGATATGTCCAAACGATTTAGTTCTTAAAAAAAAAAAAAAAAAAAAAAAATTAAAAAAAAAGACACTTAACTCCAAACTTAAAACAAAATCCTTATATCCATTTCTGATTAAACTCAATTTCTACTACATGTTGCGATTGGCAGTTCAAGGGTTAACACTAATTTTCTTGATGCTAAGGATACTCCAATTTGTTTTAGGTCTCTAAAAAGCACTTATCCTAAACTTTTATTAATATCTTTATAACCATTTCCGAGTAAACATAAATTTCTACTCTATACAGTTGGTAACAAAAGTGTCCGACTGCATTGCGATTGGCAATTAAAGGGTTAACTCTAATATCTCAAAAGATGAGGATAAGTCCAATAGTTTTTTCGACCATAAAAACTTTTAACCAGACAGAAATAGTAGACAGAAACGATAAATTTCTTTAAATGTCGTTATTCCATACAAAAAAAAAGGGAAGAAGAAAAGAAAAAGAAAAGAAGAAGAAAAGAGAGAAAGAAAAATGAGTATCTGGAGTTTTTTCATTCATCTTTAGTACATAAATTATTCATAAATTTTATTTGCTAAATTATCTGTGTGCATTCCCTTGTATATTCAGTCGGGGAAAGACATCCACAAGAGAGTAAAATGGCCGTCTTTTCCCGAAAAAAAAAGGCATCACTTTTTCGGCCTCGCTGATCAATCTATGTCTTATTACTATATCTATGTTCTCACTAGACGATATTGAAAGCTTAGAACTGTAGCAATCTGGCAACACTGCCGATAGTTAAAAAGACTTTACGCATCTGGCAACAAGAAACGTTTGTGTTTCCTAGGTAGCGATAAAAATCGAGAACTTTCATGGAACAATGTTTTCTTTGTAGCTGAGCTAGAATATTTGTAATAATGCTTGCATATATTTCTATACATTCTTGTTGACGATACTTTATGAGTGGACTGTATATCATTTTAATAATTACTATTCTGAAGTTATTACTTCACAAACATTTAATTAAACTATTAAACATATCGTATGTACATATTTACAGTTATGAGAGAACGTATTATTAACGTATTCAAATATGTTGACACCATAGTCAACGCAAACTATAAAAAAGGTGAACCATATCACCGAACAAGATAAACAAGAGAGATGTTACTCTTACAACGAAAAACAATACAACTACTCCGCTAAAGCGGGAATGCAAGTGAACAAGAGATGCGCGCCAAGGTTGCGCATATAGCCAAACTAAGGTGAGCGGCAACATACCGGCCCACCTTGAAACATTGTTTCAAAATTACAGTTCTAATATGTAATAGCCTAATTATAATTAATTATACAAAAATATTATATATGCAATTTAAATAATAAAACTTATACAAGAGAAATATTAATAACATTGTAAACAATAAAATAATACAAATGAAATACAATAAACAAATTAAATTTAACTATATACATTATTCATTTTCAAACAATTTTTTTTTTTTTTTTTTTTTACTTTTCCAAAGGCAGAAGAGCAATTTTTGAAATAGGTCGTTTATATGTCCCATTTCTTGTTTTGACAGAAACTACGCGTATTTTGTTATCCTTTCCTGGAATAATTTCTACTATTCTACCCAAAATCCAACTACATATGGGCAAGTTTTCTTCCTTTAATAGTACCATATCCCCATTTTTAATGTTATTTGTTTCAAATTTCCATTTGTTTCTTTGTTGTAACGTATTTAAATAATGACATTGCCACTTTTTCCATATTCCTTGAACTATCTTAGTTAATTTTTGCCAGGTATCTAATCGATTATCTGGAATGCCAGAGAACTTGGGTTCGATCACCGCTGTGATGGGTCGACCAACTAAAAAATGGCCGGGAGTCAAGACGTCCAAATCTTCGATATCGTTTGAAAGGGGGGTAAGGGGTCGAGAATTGAGGATTCCCTCAATTTGACAAACAACGGTTAAGAATTCCTCATATGTTAATTTAGCGTTTCCTACTGCGCGTTTCAAATGATACTTAAACGATTTTACGCCAGCCTCCCATAGCCCTCCAAAATTTGGGGCACGGGGTGGCAGAAATTTCCAATTAATATTCTCTGAATTTAAAAAATTAGTAAGGTTTTCATCAGGCTGAGTAGCTAATCTATGTAACCTTTTTAATTCATTATTTGCACTAACAAAATTTGTTGCATTGTCACTGAATAATGTTTGGGCTTTGCCTCGTCTAGCAAAAAATCTTTTTAAAGTTGCGATAAAAGCTTCGGATGTTAAATCGCTAACTACCTCTAGATGCACGGCTTTAGTAGGCATGCAAATAAAAATACAAACAAAAATTTTGTTATAGATTCCTTTTCTTTGACCCCGATATTTAATTAAAAAAGGGCCACAGAAATCTATACCGGTACAATAAAATGGATGAGTCACATTTACTCGTTCCTTTGGCAAATTTCCCATAAGTTGATTGACCGTTAAAGGTTTAATTTTGTAACACGTTACGCAGTTACGAAATATTTTCCGAGCTAAAGATCTCCCACTAACTATCCAATATTTTTTTTCTAACGTGGTATAACAAGGCTTGAGGTCCTACATGAAAGAATTTTTTATGAAAATGTTCCATAATCATGGAAGATAATTTATGGTCGTGGGGCAACAAAAGGGGATGTTTACTATCAAAATTTAAATTAGCATTTTCCAGCCTTCCACCGACTCTTAGGAGTCCCTGAGAATCTAAAATTGGATTAAAACAATTTAATTTACCTGATACGGGCTTCTTTTTCTCTAAGCAGATCAATTCTGCGGCAAACTGTGTATACTGTACCTGTCTGATTAAATGCATTTCAGAGTCGTTTAATTCGGTGCTTCGGAGTGGTCCAGTTACTTTATTTGCCTTTGCTCTTGTATTCCTAATAAATCTAAAAATAAAACTACATATTCTAATTAATTTACAAAAATTATTTGTTAATGAAAACAAATGATTATAAAAGTTCTGGGAAGAATCCGTGGATTGGATTAATCCACACAACACTGCAGGGTTAGCGTCACCCTGGTGATTATTTTTCAACTCACTCATCACAATACTATTATCACTGGGGGACAGATAGTCAGAGTCATTGTTTATGATACTACTGGATTTACTTAGAAAGTCTGGTCCCTGCCACCACAACTGATTATCCATTAAATCGGTGGTAGTTAGACCTCGTGAAATTAAATCTGCAGGATTTTCCGCAGAGGACACATGGTTCCATGTGAAGTTTTTAGACAGTTCTTGAATTTTGGCAACCCTGTTGCCAACAAATGTTTTCAATTTCCAAGGCTCGGTTTGGATCCAGGCCAGAGCTATTTGAGAGTCTGTATAGAGATAAATATTATTGATCTGTAACCTCAAAGATTTCAAAATTTTCACAATTAATTTGCATAACAAAAGACAACCAGATAACTCGAGTCGAGGGATAGAAACAGTTTTTAGAGGTGCAACTTGAGATTTGCTGCTAACCAAATTGGAGACAATTTCAGAATTATGAATAGACTGAATATACACGGCTGCTCCAAAAGCTAATGACGATGCGTCGGCGAATCCGTGTAAGTTTATTTGTTGTGCTTCAGGAATTAAAACATAGCGATTTATTTTAAGTTGTTCAAGAGCTTTTAACGAAGTGGCGAATTCTAGCCAATTTTGAGCAATAGGGCTTGGAATAGGGTCATTCCAGTCCAATTTTAATTTCCATAGTTCCTGCATAAACAATTTGGCTTTGACAATAACAGGACCGATGAGACCCAATGGGTCGAAAATGCGAGCAATGTCTGATAAAATGCTTCTCTTTGTCATAGACTTTAACTGACACAAATTTATTTTAAATGTGAAAGTATCTAAATTGGGTTTCCAGGCAACACCTAGGGCTTTGGTTTCCTTATCAGAGAATGTGTACTCAGGGTATGTCTCTTTAGAAAAGTCAAGTAAGGAAATATGATTTGCATTCCATTTATGTAAATTCATTCCAGCGCTTTCTAACAAGTGTATAAGCTGTTTTTGAAGCTCCCTAGTAGATTCTAGCGATTCTTCCCCACTTATTATATCGTCCATATACGAATCATGTAGCAAAATATCGGATGCCTTCGGATATTTCTCGGCTTCTTCAAGGGCTAATTGCTTCAACGTTCTAATGGCTAGAAAAGGTGCACAAGCGGTACCGTATGTTACGGTATTAAGTTCATAGGTTTCAATTTCTGAGTTCACATTATCTTTCCATAAAATTCTTAATAATTTTCTCTGATCGTCGGTAATCATTATTTGGCGATACATTTTTTCAATATCGACCAAAAACACAAATCGGTGTTGTCGAAAGCGTAACATGATTTCATACAAATTTTCATTAACGACACCTTTATAAATTATGTCGTTTAATGATATTCCACTAGTTGTCGGACTCGAAGCATTAAATACAACGCGAAGCTTCGTAGTAGATTTTTCGGGCCTATAAACGCCATGATGCGGTAGATAATAACAGCCAGAATCATTTAAATTATCAACAATTTTTGTCATATGATTTAAATTAGTGTATTCTTTAATAAAATCACAATAAAGATTTCGCATGGTTGGATTCTTTTCTAAACGATTCCATAACTGCTTGAGCCGTTTTTCTGCGATAGATTTAGACTCCCCAAGGACACTAGCATCTTCCTTCAAAGGCATTGCTACCCTAAATCTTCCCGATTTATCTCTCCTATAAGTTTCTAAAAAATGTTTCTCACACAATTGTTCTTCCTGACTAATTGGACGTAAGTCAATTTCAGGAGCTTCTATTTTCCAGAATTTTTGAATGGTTTCATTAAGATAATCATTGCATGCAGTAAAACCGCAAAAAGTATTTTCAGATACATTGCGGTCTATGGTTCCCGCAGCAATATACCCAAAAACGCTATTCTGAAAGGTGAATTGTCCTATTTTAAATTTATCTGCTTTTAATATTTCATAGAAAAATTCAGCACCAACTAAAGCATTTATTTTAGATTTTTTCCAAAATTCACTATCAGCTAATTCAAGGTCATGTGGTAGATTTAAACTTCTTATGTTTATATTGTGTGAAGGAATGAAGTCTGTTATTTTAGGTGTAATTAAAAATTCAATTGGTTCACTAAATGAATCATCTTTATTGGAAATAATGGTACGTACTGAAGATTTCACATTTGTCATCTTACCATTAATTCCTGAAATATGAATATCGCATTTCCTTTTTTGCAAATTCAATAAATGAGCGAGTTCTCTGTCTAACAGGTTACATTGACTACCATTGTCAATAATTACACGAACCGGAATCTTTTTTTTATTGCTACTTTCCAAATAAACTATAGCAGTTGACAGCAATATATGTTTTTCACTTTTTAAGATGGGATTATTAATCTCGTTATATAATGTCATCGAAACATTATTTTTTTCTTTCTGCAATTCAGGATATGAATCATTTGATTGCAGCAGGTGTAAGCCTTTTTCTGACGCCGTCTGGGAGTCAGGATTTTGTTTGTGTTGTTTTGATGGGAAATTATTACTTTTTGTTCCCGGCAAAGTTCGATGTAGAAGTGAATTATGTCTTTTAGAACAGATATTACAAATTTGATTATTTTTACAATTTGATACCTGATGATTGGATTTCAAGCAATTAATACATAACAAATATTTTTTGACTGTTAGGAATCTGTCGTGTTCATTTAATTTTAAGAATTCACAACATTTAGCTAAAGAATGATTTCTTTTACAAAGGGGACAGGTTTGATCGTTAAAAGAATCATTTTTAGAAAAGAAAGTTTTTATTCTAGTACTCTTTTCCGCATTCATTAATATCGGTTTCGTATTCGAAACGCATTGTAAATTTTCTAACACCAAACTTCTTTTTTGTAAAAAGTTAATGAAATCGCACCATGTTGGCAATTCTGTAGAACTTAAAGATAATTCAAATTGTTTTTTGGATTCTTTATCTATTTGTTTAAGAATCACATTTATGAGTAAGGCCTCCGTAAAGGGATTCATTTCCAATCCTATACATTTGAGTGCTCGAATATTTTTTTGACAACTATCTGTAATTGTTCTCAAATTTTTAACTAAATCTTGAGACAGATTCTCTACGTTTAATATCTCATTTAAGTGAGAATTTACAATCATTCTTTTGTTTTGGAATCTATCTTCCAATGCTTTAAAAAGCGAAATATATGAATCGTCTTCGGTAATTACATCTAGTGCTCTTCCACAAAGTGTAGATTTTAGATAATATAATTTTTGATTATCTGAAAGTTTATCATTCTGATCAATTAAGGTTATAAATTGATCTTTGAAATTAAACCAATCATTATATTGACCATTAAATTTGGGTAAAGGAATTTCAGGTAAACGAAAATTGATAATAGGATTATCTTTAGATTCATTTAAAACACTTTCATTTTTACTAATGTTATTGGAGAGTAAGAATTTTCGAAGCCTTACCTCTAATTTTTCTGTCTCTTCTTCCAATTCTGCGAAGGCGTTCAATTGAACTTCCAGTTCCGATTCATCAGCTATTTCGTAATACTGGATTTTCAAATTATCCAGTTTTGTTACTATTTTTTGCAGATTATCCTTCTTTATTTCTAGAGTTATAATGTCTTTATTGTCGTCACTAACAGTCTCTAAATATGTCACTATCTTAGTCAATTGGCCTTTCAAGGTTCCGCGTTGGCGATTAAGGATAACTAATTTATTTTTATCCATAATTAATTTTCATCAATGAGCACCACTATTTTTCATTATATTACGATTGATCTTCCTCCGGTTCTACTAGACCAAATGTTGACGATACTTTATGAGTGGACTGTATATCATTTTAATAATTACTATTCTGAAGTTATTACTTCACAAACATTTAATTAAACTATTAAACATATCGTATGTACATATTTACAGTTATGAGAGAACGTATTATTAACGTATTCAAATATGTTGACACCATAGTCAACGCAAACTATAAAAAAGGTGAACCATATCACCGAACAAGATAAACAAGAGAGATGTTACTCTTACAACGAAAAACAATACAACTACTCCGCTAAAGCGGGAATGCAAGTGAACAAGAGATGCGCGCCAAGGTTGCGCATATAGCCAAACTAAGGTGAGCGGCAACAATTCTACTGCAATAATTAATTCATCCTGTGTATCATTTAGATTGTAAATAGTATGTAAATAATATTAGTTTTATAATTTGGAGTCTTATTTATGCAAACTACACGCACCATAAAATGGTGACCCTGATAAGAATTGGTACCTCTTTCTAAAGATGTCGCATTCAGTTCTTTTATAAATTTTCTGTTACCAGCCTTTGATGATATTAGGTGAGTTTTTCAAAACCTTTTATGAAAGTATCTTATTTTTTAAAAAATACCATTTTTATAAAATGAAGGACTCTGAAACTGATTTAGAATTGGCAAACGCTAATGATAAACAAAACACCCATCTTGGAGCCATTTTTGTTAAGGCGCCTATATTTTGGCGCAATAAACCCAAACTCTGGTTTCTGCAATATTAGAGATGCAGTTCATTAATTCAGGTATCACACAGGATTCAACAAAGTATTATATTGTCGTCGCAGCTTTAGACGAAATAACGTTGGATGTGGTAGACGACATTCTGTCAGATCCTCCAAGTGACAATAAATATGACAAGCTAAAATCCACATTGCTTTCTCGCTTATCAGATTCCGATGAAACGAGACTTAAAAAACTATTTTCCAATATAGAATTAGGCGATCGCAGACCATCTGATCTTTTGCGCCACATGAAAAGTTTAGCTTATAAGTCAGTTTCTGAGGAAGTAATTGAATCTTTATGGTCGCAACGACTGCCAAAGCACATCAGAGCCATTTTATCTGTGAGTAAAGATTCGCTCGATAATTTGACAGAAATGTCAGATAAGATCGCCGAATCCTATGGCACAGCAGAGATACAAGCCATTCAGAAACCTTCCCCAAATCCGGATACTGACCGGTTAACATGTTTAGAAAGCAAAGTCGATGCCCTAACCAAACGTTTAGAAGATTTAACATTCTTGGGTCGATCTCAAAACTCATTTGATAGAAGTCGCTTCCGTTCCAGTTTCCGGCGACAGCGATCACGCTCCCACTCACGATCGACACAGCATAGCAAGTGTTGTTGGTACCATGCCACTTTTGGCGAAAAGGCACGTAAGTGTACCACTCCATGCGAATACAAACAGCATTTGCCGGAAAACTAATAGGCCAATCGATCACGGCGACCGACGATATTGGCAGGCAAAACAGTCGCCTATACATTTGCGACAGAAATAGCGGAAGTTCCTTTTTGATTGATACTGGAGCGGATGTGTCCGTGATTCCTGTCAATAAGAGAAAAGTGCTGCCGCCATCTGATTTTCTATTGTTTGCTGCCAATAGCACCAAAATAAAAACCTATGGTAATAAAATTTTAAAATTAAATCTTGGATTCAGACGATATTTTACGTGGTCATTCATAGTGGCCGATGTGTTAAAAGCAATTATTGGCGCGGATTTTCTCCAGAAGTATGGTTTATCAGTATACGTCAAAAGACAGCACTTATTAGATCCTTATACTTCATTCTTGTCACCCGCCACAAACGTAATACAACCATCGACATCATTGACTACCATAGACTTTAATAATTTAGATTTAGAAATTTCTTCTCTTTTGGCTCAGTTTAAAGACATAACAAAAGAAAATTCTTTTAAAACATTTCCCAAACATGATGTAACCCATCAAATAATTACAAATGGTACCCCAGTTTGCGCCAAAGTTCGAAGACTATCGCCCGAAAAATTAAAATTTGCTAAAACCGAATTCGAATATATGAAGGAACAAGGTATATATAGACCATCTAAAAGTTGTTGGTCTAGCCCTCTTCATATGGTGAAGAAAAAGAATGGTGATTGGAGACCCTGTGGTGATTACAGGTCACTTAATCGCATAATACAAGCTGACAATTATCCAATTCCCATATACAAGATTTTACGCAGCACTTAGAAGGCTGCACCATATTTTCCACGCTAGACTTAGAGAGAGCCTACCATCAAATTCCTGTCCATCCGTCAGACATCGAAAAAACCGCAATCTGCACACCTTTCGGCCTCTTTGAATTTCCCCGCATGACGTTTGGTTTAAGAAACGCTGCTCAGTCTTTTCAGAGATTCATGCATGCCGTTTTAAGAGGTTTAGATTACTGTTTTGTTTATATTGATGATATCTTGGTGGCTTCAAAATCCAAAGAAGAGCATTTGGAGCACCTCAAAGAAGTGTTCAAACGTCTGTCAGACTTTGGCTTAGTAATAAAAATTCTTAAATGCAATTTCGGCCAGCCTGAGCTGAATTTTCTTGGACATACTGTTTCCGCCAAAGGGCTAAAGCCAGCGGCAGATCGGATAGACATCATCAACAATTTTGTTAAGACCCAAAACAATAAAGCAACTGAAATGTTTTTTAGGTATGCTCAATTTTTAAAGACGTTTTTTGCCTCATGCTGCGGAATACAATTACCTCTAACAACATACTTATCCGGCATTAAAAAGAGCTCCAATAGAACTATTGATTGGACACAAGAAGCAGAAGAATCCTTTCAGAAATGTAAAATTCACTTGGCGAATGCTGTTCATCTAGCACATCCATCAATATCAGCACCCTTGGCATTATTTGTAGACGCTTCTAATTTTGGACTCGGGGCAGCGGCTCAACAAAAAATTGGCGATTTCTGGCAACCATTAGATTTCATCAAAACTTCATCCCACACAGCAACGGTACAGTACCTACGACAGAGAGCTGGTAGCTGCTTATTCTGCCGTGAAACACTTTCGTTACTTAGTGGAAGGCAGACCCTTCACAATTTATACCGATCATAAACCTCTAACATTTGCTCTGAATCAAAATCCTGAAAAAGCTTCACCTCGCCAATTAAGACATCTAAACTTCTTCGCCGAATTTACAACTGACATTCAACATGTTTCCGGTTCTGAGAACATAGTTGCGTATGCATTGTACAGATTAAATAGTTTATCTGTTCTGCCAACCATCGATTATGAAACAATAGCAGAAGCTCAGAGGTCAGATGATGAATTACAGCAACTGCTTCAAAACAAAAATTCTTCATCCTTGATAATTACTGGATTTCCAGTAGTTGGCTCAAATGCTGTGATACTTCTCAGAAAAACATTCGACCTTTTATTCCTAAGCAATTCCAACGAATGGTTTTTGAAGCAATTCACAAAATTTCTCACACAGGAAATAGTTCAACAAGAAAATTAATAGCAAGAAAATATATTTGGCCTTCAATGCGAAAATACATTCAAAATTGGCGCAGAAGTTGTCTCAACTGCCAACAGAGCAAGATTACCCGAGATGTCAAGAGTCCCATCCAAAATTTTCCTTTGGTCAGTCAGCGTTTCACCGAAATACACATGGATATAATTGGCCCTTTACCATTATCAGAAAACTACAGATATTGTGTCACCATTATCGACAGGTACAGTCGTTGGCTGGAAGCCATTCCAACATCTGATATTGAAGCAGAAACCATAGTCAAGGCCCTCTATTCTGTCTGGATTTCTCGTTTCGGCGTTCCATCTTACATCGTCACTGACCAGGGAACACAGTTTGAATCGCGCTTATTTCAAGAATTATCAAAAATTATGGGATTTCAAAGAAACCGTACAACCTCGTACCATCCTTAATCAAATGGTTTCATTGAGCGACGGCACAGGTCTTTAAAAGCTGCTTCGATGTGTCACAACAACATTGCATGGTCTCGTTCACTACCAACTGTTCTGTTAGGTTTGAGAACTGCCATCAGCGATTCTTTTGAAACAACACCTGCAGAGATGCTCTACGGTGAACAACTCCGTCTACCTGGAGACTTTATACAACCCACTCCAGCTTCAATCAATCAATCCGAGTTTGCTACTCAGCTTAAAAATCATTTTGCCACCGTCAAACCAGCACCAGCATCTAATCATAGTAAGGAAGATATTTTCATTTTCAAGGATCTTTCGACATGCTCACACGTATTCGTATGAAAGGATGCTGTACGCAAAAGTATTCAGTCACCCTATGTAGGACCATATAAAATAATGCATCGCAGTGAGAAACATTTTACTGTACTTATCAGAGAGAAACAAATCAACATTTCCATCGATCGGCTTAAGCCTTGTTACTTATTAGCTGACGATCAAACTGTCAGTCAAAATGTCCAGGTTTTACCCGCCACTCCCAACCCTACGAAAAAAAAGATTATCAAAGATAGGGAAACTAAAACTGTTTCGTTTTCACCTACCAAGCAAATTTTTACCAAAAGCGGAAGACGAGTCAATCGACCCACTAGATTTACCAAAAACTTTTTGAACTTCGTTTGAACTCTCATTTTACGTTCACCTGTTCACTGGCGGGGGAGTCATGTAGCCATCTGGCAACACTGCCGATAGTTAAAAAGACTTTACGCATCTGGCAACAAGAAGCATTTTGTGTTCCGAGGTAGCAATAAGAATCGAATCGAACTTTCATGGAACAATGTTTACTTTGTCGCTGAGCTAGAATATTTGTAATAATGCTTGCTTATATTTCTATACATTCTACTGAAATAATTAATTCATCCTGTGTATCATTTAGATTGTAAATAGTATGTGAATAATATTAGTTTTATAATTTGGAGTCTTATTTATGCAAACTACACGCACCATAGAAGTATATTGGAAAGATTTGAAAGAAGGAAAAGGACGGTGCATCAAATTAGAGTAAATGATTTAGATTCTTTGGATAATGTGGCATTTCGATATCGCTATCGATTAAATAAAGATTCCGTGCAATTTCTAATACGAATGTTAGATAATAGGCTGTCATCCGCCACAGAAAAGAATAATGCATTAACTTCGGCAAAAAAAAATTTAATAGCTTTAAGTTTCTCTTAAGCATAACAATCAAAATTTTAAATCGTAGCGTAAACAGTTGTCGTCTGCGTGATTATTCTTTTTAAAAATGTTCTAAAGTAAAATTGATTCTTAATAAGTGCGTAAACAAAAGCGAAGTAAACAAGAGTATCAGTATTGCCAATTTGCTTTTTACCCTTCTAATCTTCTAATCCGATTGATTAGTTAATTGAAGCCGAATGGTGAATAAATGCTATCTTCGTTCTTGGACAATCAAAACGAAGCTTTTATTTCTCTTCCAGTTAATCCATTGGTCACGTAATCGGCTGATGGTGAATGCCGTAGAAATTTAATCCAGTGTTAGCTTTGATTCTCGGATTTGCTGATCCATGGTTTAATCCTCGATCAATGAAGTTTGGTGAATACGGCCCTAAGTAACTAAGGTATTATTTATTAATAACTCAGAACCAATTTATCTGTGAGTAAAGATTTACTAAATAATTTGGCAAAAATGGTGGATAAGATCGCCGAATCCTATGGCAAATTCGGATACTGATCAGTTAACATATTTGGAAAGCGAAGTCGATGCCCTAACGAAACGTTTAGAAGATTTGACATTCTTGGGTCGATCTCAAAATTCATTTAATAGAAGTTGGTTCCGTTCCAGTTTCCGGCAACAACGATCGCGCTCTCGCTCACGATCGACACAGCAAAGTGAATATTGCTGGCACCATGCCACTTTTGGCGAAAAGGCACGTAAGTGTATTACTCCATGCGATAACAAACAACAATTGCCGAAAACTAATAGGCCAATCGATCGCGGCAACCAACGATTTTTGCAAACAAAACTGTTGCCTATAAATTCGCAACAGAAATAGCAGAAATTCTTTTTTGATTGATACTGGAGAAGATGTGTCCGTGATTCCTGTCAATAAGACGAAAGTGCTGCTACCATCGGATTTCCTATTATTTGCCGCCAACAGTACCAAAATCAAAACCTATGGTAATAAAATTTTAAAATTAGATCTTGGACTCAGACGAACTTTTTCGTGGTTATTCATAGTGGCCGATGTGTTGAAGGCAATTACTGTCGCAGATTTTCTCCAGAAATATGGTTTATTAGTAGGCGTCAAAAGACAGCGCTTATTAGATCCCTATACTTCATTTTCGTCACTCGCCACAATCGCACAACAACCATCGACATCATTGACTACCATAGACTTTAATAGTTTAGATTCAGAAATTTCTTCTCTTTTGGCTCAGTTTAAAAACATAACGAAAAAAATTTCTTTTAAAACGTATCCCAAACATGATGTAATCCATCAAATAATTACAAACGGCACCCCAGTTTGTGCCAAAGTTCGAAGACTATCACCCGAAAAAAGAAAATCCGCTTAAGCTGAATTCGAATATATGACGGAAAAAGGGATTTGTAGACCATCTAAAAGTTATTGATCTAGCCCTCTTCACATGGTGAAAAAGAATGGCGATTGGTGACCCTGAGGTGATTATAGGTCACTTAATCGCATAGTACAAGCTGAAAATTGTCCAATATCTCATCTACAAGATTTTACACAGCAGTTAGAAGACTATACCATATTTTCCCTACCAGACTTAGAGAGAGCCTATCATCAGATTCCTGTACATCCATCCGTCATAGAAAAGACAAAATATGTACACCGTTTGGACTCTTTGAATTTCCCCGCATGACGTTTGGATTAAGAAACGCTGCTCAGTCTTTACAGAGATTCATGCATGCAGTTTTAAAAGATTTGGACTATTATTTTGTTTACATTGATGTCATCTTAGTGGCTTCAAAATCTAAAAAAGAACATTTGGAACATCTCAAAGAAGTTTACAAACGCCTGTCAGACTTTGACGTAGAAATAATTCCTAAATGCAATTTTGGTCAGTCAGAGCTGAATTTTTTAGGACACTCTGTTTCTGCCGAAGGGTTAAAGCCAGCTACAGAACGGGTAAAAATCATCAATGATTTTGAAAAACCTACAACAATCAAGGAACTAAAACGTTTTTTGGGCATGATTAATTTTTACAGACTATTTTTACCTTACGCCGCAGAATACCAGTTACCTTTAACCAAATATTTATCGGGCGTTAAAAAGAGCTCAAACAAAACTATCGACTGGACACAAGAAGCGGAGGAATCCTTTCAAAAATGCACTTGGCAGATGCTGTTTATTTAGCACGTCCATCAATATCAGCACCCTTGGCATTATTCGTAGACGCTTCTGATTTTGGAATTGGGGCCGCGGCCCAACAAAAAATTGACGATTCCTGACAACCATTAAATTTCTTTTCATGAAAACTTAATCCCACGCAGCAACGGTATAGTACCTATGACAGGGAGCTGCTAGCTGCTTATACTGCCGTGAAACATTTTCGTTACTTAGTGGAAGGCAGACCCTTCAAAATTTATACCGATCACAAACCTTTAACATTAGCCCTGAATCAAAATCCTGAAAAAGCTTCCCCTCGCCAATTAAGACATTTGAATTTCATCGCTGAATTTACAACTGACATTAAACCTATTTCCGGTTCTGAGAACATAGTTGCTGATGCGTTGTCAAGATTAAACAGTTTATCTGTCCTACCAACCATCGATTATGAGGTAATAGCAGAAGCTCAAAGGTCAGATGATGAATTACAGCAACTTCTTCAAAACAAAAATTCTTCATCCTCAAAAATTACTGAATTTTCAGTAGTTGGCTCAAATGCTACAATTTACTGCGATACCTCAAAGAAAAACATTCAACCTTTTATCCCTAATCAATTTTGAAGAGCGGTTTTTGAAGCAACTCACAATACCTCACACCCAGGAAATAGTTCAACAAGGAAATTAATACCAAGAAAATACATTTGGCATTCAATGCGTGAAAACATTCAAAATTGGTGTAGAAGCTGTCTCAGTTCCCAACAGAGCAAGGTTATCCGCCAAGTTCCACCCAAAAGTTTTCTTTGGTCAGTCAACGTTTCACTGAAATACATACGGATATAATTGGTCTTTTACTATTAACAGAAAAATATCGATATTGTGTCACCATTATCGACAGGTACCGTACAGTCGATGGCCAGAAGTCATTCCAACATCTGACATCGAAACAGAAACCATAGCGAAAACCCTTTATGCTGCCTGGGTTTCTCGTTTTGGCATTTCATCTTACATCGTCACTGACCAGAGAACACAGTTTGAATCACGTTTATTTAAAGAATTATCAAAAATTACGGGATTTCAACGAAAACGCACAATCTCGTACAATCCTTAATCAAACGGTTTCATCGAGCGATGGCACAGGTCTTTAAAAGCTGTTTCGATGTGTCACAACAACATTGCATAGACTCGTTAACTACCAACTGTTCTTTTAGGTTTGAGAACGGCCATTAGCGATTCTTTTGAAACAACAACTGCAGAGATGATCCATAGCGAACAACTCTGTCTACCTGGAGACTTTATTCAACCCACTCCAGCTTCAATCAATCAATCAGAATTCACTACCCAGTTTAAAAATTCTGTTTCCACCATCAAACCTGCACCAGCATCTAATCATAGTAAAGAAGATATTTTTATTTTCAAAGATATCTTTCGATGTGCTCACATGTATTCGTACGAAAATATGCTGTACGAAAAAGTCTTCAGCCACCCTAAGAAGGACCGTACAAAATAGTGAATCGCCATGAGAAATATTTTACTTTACTTAACGTAGAAAAACAAATCAAAATTTCCATCGATCAGTTAAAACCTTGTTACTTATTAGCTGACGATCCAATTGGAAATCAAAATGCCAATGTTTTAACTAACACCGTCATCCCTACGGACTATAAGATTATTAAGGACAAGGAAACTAAAACTGTTTCGTTTTCACCGACAAAACAAATCTTTACCAGAAGTGGAAGACGAGTCTATGGACCCACTAGATTTACCAAAAACATTTTGAACTTTGTTTGAACTCTCATTTTACTTTCACCTGTTCATTGGCAGGGGAGTACTATAGCCATCTGGCAACACTGCTCATAATAGAAAAAATTTTTAGGAATGCGGCAAGAAACATTGTGTTTCCTGTAGTAACAAAAAAAAACCAAAACTTTTATGGAACAATATCTGTTTGTCTATTAGCAATGATATTTTTACTTTCTTCTATATTAAATAGAAGTATTGGATTCGAAATAATTTTCAACTTTCATTTTTCGACGGATTTACACGTTTTGAAGTGTCTAGAAGACGATTTTACCATTTTTAGAAGATGTCTGTCTGTGTGTGTGTGAGAGAGAGACAAAAATTTTGGGCAACTGTATCTCCGGAACTACTGCTCAGAACTTTTGGTGTCAACCGCTCAACAGGTGGTGCTGCTATACAGCGATTTCTGCAATTTAAGGAAAGGCTATATCTCGGGTTCTATTGTGTATAACCAAACAAAACTTGATATGTGAGAAGGTCATTATGAGACATGCTGATTCAAGTTGGATGCTTATAGGCCAATAGTTGGCACTGCTAACTGGAAATACTGGCACTAAACTGACTATACTGGAAATTTCCTCCATAACGGGAAGGCTATATCTCAACTTGTATGGCATATAACTGTACGAAACTTGATATGAGAGATAATTATTATAAAAACGCACTTTTTAATAAGTTATTTATAGACAATAAAACTGTCTTTCTTTGGATGTTTAGTGTTAGTTTTCTCTAATATCAAAATTATTTGCTCTCATCATATTAGATAACTTTAATAAATAATAGTTTTAATAAATTATTTGCCCTTCCTGAATTTGCATAGGAAAATTTAGAAGAAAGTCTTGTGGTGGCCACAACTACTAGTTTAATAATTCTTGCTTACCCATGTTACTACAAGAATTAATTTATCCTTTTTATTATTTTAATCTGTAAATAGTGAATATATATATTTTTATAATTTGGAGTCGTATTTGTACAAACAACACCAAAACCTATAGTCATAACAATTAAGAAACGAATCCTAAATAAACAAAATATGTAATAAAAATAATAAGTTTAAAAACACGTTAGCAGATTCTCGCAGTAATTTTACCATGTTTTTATTAACTTAATCTGCTAACGTGTTTTTAAACTTATTACCATGTTTTTATTAACTTCTATTCTTGTTTGTTTGTGTGTGTTTGTGTTTGTCCGGTACAAATCTTGCAATCTATTTTTAACTAACTTCCCCACTAGCTAGACATTTGAAACTATCACAGTAGTTCAGAACCCGGTCACAACACTTCGATGTCAGATTTTCGAATAGTTTTCTTTTAATTAATTAAAATATGAAAATAATAAGCTCTTAATAGCAATAATAATTATAAGATAAAAAAAAAAAACTTTTTATATACCATGTTTTAAATTTTCTGATGAATCCATGAATCATAGAGCTCTTATCAATGAGCATAAAATTTTTAAACTGATAATGACATCATTTTTGTGAGATGCATAATTTAACTTTTTATTATTTTTTTAACGTTCACGTTTAATTAAATATATTTATTTATATGTCGAAAGAAAATGAACTCGTAAATTTTTTTTGGCAACAATTAAATTATAGCTAATATTTCAATGGCTATTTTAACACTATTAGGATGTTATTATTTTCATATTTTAATTAATTATAAGAAAAATAATCAAAAAATCGAAAATCGGACTTCGAAGTATTGTGTTGTCACTGGGTTCTGAGCTACTGCGAAAGTTTCAAATGTCTAGCTAGTAGGGAAGTTAGTTAAAATTCGATTGCAAGATTTGTACCGGACAAACAAACAAGAATAGGGCAGTTCCTTGTTTGTAAACAAACATCTCAACTTTTATGAGTGGTTGGCAAAAAGGCTTGGGAAAAACCAACGAGATATATAAAGTAGAGTGATAAATGGTAACCCTTGAGAAGGTCCAAGATGAGTCATGTGACATGCTTTCCTTGCACATGCGTATTCGGTGGTTTCCTTGGTAACAGCTCATTTTCAGTACATTTCTATGGCAACGGTTTCAATGTTTTTGTTTACTTTACGTATTTTAATATTCTTTTGTTCTAAACCATTTTGATTTTGATTTTACTTCTTTTTTATTTCGTGTAGTTGAACATTAACCGACAAAATGCTTAAAAATAGTTGAAAAATTATTATTTGTTGTTAAATTTAGCTCTTTAAAAGTTTAAATTTTCTTTTATAAACACTTTTAAAGTTTGTTGAAAAACGATGAAAAGAAAGGTATTTTATTATTTATTAAAATGTGAAATATGAGTAAAATTATTTTAAAAGCAATTTATTTCGGTCATAGGACTGTCATGTTACCTAATAATAATGATAATTTGTTGAACTGATATTTTAAATGCCAAAATAGCGATAAAGGGCCAAACACAGCAACCTATTCGAGCATGTCACGTGATTCATCTTGAACCACAGAAAGCTAATCCTTCATCCATTGAATCAGCACTCTAATTTATATATCTCGTTGGGAAAAACATAGCGATGGCGGATCGCTATGCGGTTAGCAATGGTGGGCGGGGCGCGGGAAAGTCGAGCGCGCTTTTTTGCCAACCACCAGACGTCATGAGGAAATGCTCTATAGAAGTTAATAAAAACATGGTAAAAATAGCCATTAAAATATTAGCTATAATTTATTTGTTGCCAAAAAAAAAAAAAAAAATTAATTACGAGTTCATTTTTTTTTTTTTTTTTTTTTTACATAAAAATAAATACATTTAATTAAACGTGAACCTTAAAAAATTAACCCCCCCTTTATTATTATTAGTTCACTGAACTGAGTCCGCGTGCTTAAATATTGCTTATATATTATTTTTTTATCTACGCGTATTTTATTAATGATTCATCAGAAAATTTAAAAACATGGTACATAAAAAGTCTTTTTTATCTTATAATTATTTTTAGGTTGATTTCTTTAGAAATCGATCTATTGCAATCACTTCGTTTATCTCTATATATATATTATCTATCTATCTGTAATGAAAATTTTGTCTTCACGATAACTTCTGAAATTCTTCTCCAAATGGAACCAAATTTGGACAGCGAGCTTATCTTATAAATATCTTGGATGAGTTCGTTAATCAAGTTGTTCCGATTTTTTGTTAAGTGGGGGGCCACTTGAAAATTTCAAATCCACATTGTGAAAAAGCGTATTTAAGGTCGGATTTTCTTGAATTTTGATGTAAATATAGACCACATAAGGGTCTCAATGAACTTCATCTGCCCTTTTTAACAAAGTGGCGGAAATTTTAAGTTAAGCGGGGCCACTTGAAATCAGGCTACCACTTGAAAATTTAAAATCACAAGAACTTCCGAAATAATACTCAAAAATCGAACCAAATTTGGACAGTGAACTTACTTTATAAATATCTTGATTGAGGTTGTTAACCAAGTTGCTCCGCGATTTTGTTTTCAAGTGGAGATCACTTGAAATTTTCATATTTACAATACATTGTAGCAGATTCCAAATTTCTTTGAGTTTTGATGTATACATAGACCATATAAGTGTCTCAATCAAGTTTATTAACGAACTTTAACCACCATATTTAACAAAGTGGCGTATATCTTAAGTTAACCCGTTAGTAGTCGCTAGTTGGTCGATTTGCCGCCCATCCTTCAGAGTTGCGAGATTTTTTATTCAATAGCCACCAAAATTTTTAGAAGTGGCATTTGATATATATAAAACACGAATAAAATAAAAGAAACGTCGATGACATCACTTCTTAAAATTATTGGTGACAGTTAAATAAAAGGTGCGCAATCTGTAATAGGTGGCCCTGTCTATAGCGACTACTAACGGGTTAAGCAAGGCCACTTGAAATCAGGCTACCACTTGAAAATTTAAATTCACGATAATTTCCGAAATAATACTCCAAATCGAACCAAATTTGGATAGTGAATTTATAAATATTTTGGATGAGTTTGCCAATCACGTTGCTCCGTCATTTTTTTTTTTTTTTTTTCAAGTGGAGACCTTTTGAAAATTTCAAATTCACATTGTAAAAAGCGTAGTCCGAATTTGTTTGAATTTTGACGTATACATAGACCATATAAGGGTCTCAACCAAGTTTATTAATGAACTTTAACCGCCATTTTTTGGATACGGAATCGATTTCGACCGGATTACGAAATCCAAATTTATCAATTTTTTTTTTTTTTTTAATTAATAAACATGTTTCTTGTAAAAGTTTTAAGAAAAAAGTGTCTTTTAATTTATTTCAATCCATTCTTGTAAAAAAAAGTAAAGAAAGTAAAATAAAAACAGAATTTATTACTATTTAATGTCTTATTAAATGACAAAATTAATTTCATTGAATACGAGCGCCATATCTTGACGAATTCACGAAATTTTTGGGTTAAATATCACAAAATTGAAAATAACTACTCCGTATATCGACCAAAAAAAATTTTGATCGCAAAAGGCACTAGTACAGGTCAGAAGGAATGTCCATGCAAATTTTCAGCTCATTAGCTGCAGAACTCTGGGCTCAATCGCTATCAACATTCGGTGTCTTAACAATTATAAGAAGAATCTAACCGGCAAATTTCGTGTTTTCAAAGTTATATAACTCAGGCCCCTTAATTCGGAGCGACATGCAAAATTGTATGTTTTGTCTTAAGGATATGCTCAAGGTCTGTGCAAAAAATCGTAGGTCTTGAAGATCAGGGAGCTGAGATACAGGTAGTCGAAAAGTCCGAAATTGTATGTCGACATAATATACACTTGTAGCAAGAAATTAAAACTTCTTCACACACCATAAATTATAAATCAGCACAACCGGTTTCGAAAGGACATAGCCTTTCTTCATCAGGTGCAAACACGTGCAACTGCCTTGGAGGCAAAAGCAAGACTGAATGTAGGACAAAATCCAGAGGGGGAGGAGCAACACAAACAACCAATAAGAAGCAACATGCAGGGCAGGACCAATCAGAGAGGAACACAAGTACTCACACGCCACAAAAAGAGGAGGGAGGAAAGGAGTAAACAATATTTTTATTATTATTATTATTATTATTATTATTATTATTTTTAATAATATTAAACTAATAAGTAAATTTAATAAAGTTTATCCATTAATTATTATTATTATAATTTTTTTTCCTTTATCTAATTAGAATTATTTTATTTAATTGAATTAAACAAATTTTTCCAGGCTGTAGACAGCAAAGTGGAATCAGATTTTTCATTGACAATTTTATCACGATTAAGGTAAATAGCTAAATTTTCCAAAAAATCCAGTTCGGAAACGCGTTTGGCATGAAAGATAATTTTGGCACTCTTAAAATTAAAACTATGATCAAATTCCCAACTGTGCTTCGCAATAGAAGATTTAGAAATTTCTTGATTAACAACATACCGAGAATGTTCACGTAAACGACATTCAAGATTTCTTTTAGTTTGACCAATATAAGATAAATCACAGTTATTACAAGGGACATTATAGATACCCCATTTTTGAAGCTCAGGAACAGGGGATTTGGTTGAAGGGAATTGGAATTTATTAACAGGTTTAAAAATAACGTGAAAATTGAAACGCTTCAAAACTTTGGCTAATTTAAAACATAAGGGGGGATAAAAAGGTAAGACAACTAGATTATCAGGTTTACCTGATAAATTAGGTTACCTGATAATCTAGTTGTCTTACCTTTTTATCCCCCCTTATGTTTTAAATTAGCCAAAGTTTTGAAGCGTTTCAATTTTCACGTTATTTTTAAACCTGTTAATAAATTCCAATTCCCTTCAACCAAATCCCCTGTTCCTGAGCTTCAAAAATGGGGTATCTATAATGTCCCTTGTAATAACTGTGATTTATCTCATATTGGTCAAACTAAAAGAAATCTTGAATGTCGTTTACGTGAACATTCTCGGTATGTTGTTAATCAAGAAATTTCTAAATCTTCTATTGCGAAGCACAGTTGGGAATTTGATCATAGTTTTAATTTTAAGAGTGCCAAAATTATCTTTCATGCCAAACGCGTTTCCGAACTGGATTTTTTGGAAAATTTAGCTATTTACCTTAATCGTGATAAAATTGTCAATGAAAAATCTGATTCCACTTTGCTGTCTACAGCCTGGAAAAATTTGTTTAATTCAATTAAATAAAATAATTCTAATTAGATAAAGAAAAAAAAAATTATAATAATAATAATTAATGGATAAACTTTATTAAATTTACTTATTAGTTTAATATTATTAAAAAAAAAAAAAAAAAATAATAATAATAAAAAAATTATTGTTTACTCCTTTCCTCCCTCCTCTTTTTGTGGCGTGTGAGTACTTGTGTTCCTCTCTGATTGGTCCTGCCCTGCATGTTGCTTCTTATTGGTTGTTTGTGTTGCTCCTCCCCCTCTGGATTTTGTCCTACATTCAGTCTTGCTTTTGCCTCCAAGGCAGTTGCACGTGTTTGCACCTGATGAAGAAAGGCTTTGTCCTTTCGAAACCGGTTGTGCTGATTTATAATTTATGGTGTGTGAAGAAGTTTTAATTTCTTGCTATTGTCTGTACGCCAGTTTTTGAATTTATTTTTGATACACTTGTAGCGTTCACCATTGACTTTCCAACTTTGTAAATTTCATTTGTTTTTCTCTTAATGTTTGTTTTAGCTTGGCGGGGCAGAACGCTACCACGTTCCTTGATAATAAGCACTAAATACTATCATACATTGAAAAAAGCATAATTAAGAGAGGGTGAAAAAATAAGGCATCATGAAGAATTGATAAAATAACTGTGAAAAATCCCAAAAAACAGCTGCATCTTTTTTCAAGGGCAGTATATGTTAATGTATGTATATATATATATATATATATATATATATAAACATATACACACATACGATCGGGGTTATGTTTAGGGCGAAAAGTATAAATGTTTATGTATATGTATGTAGTAATATTTATAGTTAACATATAGTATATATGTATGCATTGCATGATGATATGCATGGGTAATATGTTTACGACTGTTCGACGGCGTGATATTTATATTATATATGTAATATCTGTGCACGTGCGTGTATGATAGTGTATATGTATGAGTTTTTACGTTAATGTATGCAAATAAATACATAATTATATTTATTAATATTTTTATCAGTTTTGACGATACAACTGACTAATAGAAGCTTGCGATTAACGAATAAAGAGCATTTCTCTTTTTGCATGCGTAACACAAATTTCAAATACTATCACAGCCGCAAAAAAGAAAAAAGTTAGAAAGAAATGTATAACAATTTTACAAGAAGGCTCGTAGTGCTTTTTTTTTCCAGAACATCTACTACTAATTTTATACATCAATTTTTGTCATAAAATAAGACTGTGAATTTAAAACGAATTTTACTGTTTGTAAATTGTAGTAGAAAATATTCTGGAAAAAATAAGGGGGGGGGGGTGTACTTTGTGCTCTTCTACACCACCACCATAAGCTCGAAATATCGAAACGTTCTCTAACTAGTTTTTAAGACTGACATCAGGTCATATACATGATTATTATTATTATTATTATTATTATTATTATTATTATTTTTTTTTTTTTTTACGGGGAAACAAAGAAAAAATCTTTATCATTGTGGTTTATATACGTAAATTATTTAAAGTATAATAGCGATTAAATGCCTTATTCGATTGAGCTGAAAATTTATATACATGTTATAGATCGAGGGTGGCCAACCCGCGGCCCCAGGGCCGCATGCGGTAAGCCGTGTAGTATTTTGCGGCCCGCGAGTGAATTAACCATATTTATAGTTTGAGAACTTTGTTTAAAATAATAAATCTTTTCTGAATTTTTTAAGTAAAATGCATTTAAACGGTTTCTAAATAAAGAAACAACATATTTTTGTAAAAAAAAAAAAAAAAAAAAATATTAAATCTATTACTCATACTTTTTTATTATGGTTATTAATATACAATCATAATTTTTTGACGGCTCTATTGTTAATTTATAAATGAAAATTTAATATGAATATATTTTGTTCTAAATCGTTACCCTCTCTTCTCCCGAAAAAAGTACATACATACATGATTCATACACTCACAAACATAAACACATACGTATATACAGTGCGGCCCACGTAAATAAAATAAATTTCCAGTGCGGCCCGCTTGAATAAAATAAATTTCCAATGCGGCCCGCCAAGTGTTTCGGGTTGGACAGGCCTGTATAGATCATCGTCACATGAATTTTGGAGAATTTAGAACTAATAGATTTTACAGGGACACAAAGAAAAGTTCTTTATTATTGGGGCTTATGGATTCAAATTATTTAAAGTGCTATAATATCTAAACGCCTCATCCGAATGAGCCGAAAATTTACATGCATGTTATAGGTCACCGTCAAACGAACTGTACAGACTTTGGTGAGTCTGGCATTTATAGAGATTTACAGGGACGCAACGAAAATTTCTTTATCATTATCATCTATGGGCTCAAATTATTTGAAGGACAATGGCGTTAAATGAAACAACAAACTGTATACACACACACAAAAAAAAAAAAAAAAAAAAAAAAAAAAACTCAAACACCCTATTATAATATTCTTTTTTGTTTGTTCAACGACTTCTCCAACTTTAATCATTTACACAACCGTTAATTACTTAATGTTCGGAAAGTCGAGTGCAGTCACTCCACTTTCTTTTATTAAGTACGACAGTGTAACAAAATTTTTCATGTTTATTGATATTTTATGTTTAACTTATGGGGTTCTTTTATATTCTTATTTTAATTTCAAATAGTTATAATTTGGATTTCTAAGGATTTTTTTTTTTTTTTTTTTTTTTTTTTTTTAAGGACTAGGTGGACTATTAGTTCCAATCTGGGTAAAAATATCGTCGCAAGTTTTTGTAGACCAATTTTGTGTAACCCCAAAATAAATTAGAAATAATCAGTTCTATCGTTAAAAATTTGGTACCAAATGAAAGGGGCGATTTTTCTAAATCCAGGAGTGCAAACAGTTTTTCGACATGACAATAAGATTTTTTTTCAATTAGCTAAAGTATGAAATTTAGGTGACAGCACTTCAGTTTAATTCCATTCAGTCATTTTAAAAAGTACGTGGCCCAGTTTATGGTCAAAACACGAGATAAAAAAATAAAATAAAAATTTTAGATATTGAAATTAATAGTCCTCCGTACTAAACTAAATTCTGTTCTTTCACAGAATTTTTACTTTTTTTTTGTGAATATCATAAAAATAAGCTTTTTTTTACTTTCTTCTATATGTAATATAGAGAAAGTATTGGATTCGCGAAAATTTTCGAAGTCCACTTTTTGATGGATTTACATGTTTTGGGATATGGAGAACACGAATTAATAGTTTTTAGAAAATGTCTGTCTGTCTGTATCATTTTTTTGTGGACGCTGTATCTCACGAACCAATGAATGAAATTTAACCAAACTTGGTATTTAGTTGCACCCTGACATAAACTGGCGCTGATTAGATTTTGGGATCACTCGCTCAATAGGTGGCGTTGTAATCGCATTTTATGCAAATTTTTAACATGGCAGCATAGGACAAAATTCCGTATAAATGGGCATAAAGAGAGTTATTTTACACTTGTGATTGTAAAATTAATATGAATTATTGATAATAGTAGTAGTTAGCTAGGAAAAAAATTTTGTGCATGGGGGGGCATCGGTTCCCCCCCTGGGGGGGAAAATCCCCCCCCGGGGAAGTAAATTTTCGAGATGGGTATCTTTCGAAAGGTCTCGTTGATAATAGTAATAGTTAACTTGGAAAAAAATTTTGTGCATGTGGGGGCATCGGTTGCCCCCCCACCGGGGGGGGGAAGTTCCCACCCGGGGGGGGGGCAAAATTTCAAGATGGGTATCTTTCGAAAGATCTCGTCAATACCTTTAAAACGAATGGTTGAACGATGAATCTGTGATAATTTAAACCAAAGTTATCGATTTTTTTTACTTTTAACAAAAAAAAACTTAGAAAAATATCGCAATTTTTTTTTTTTTTTTTTAACGAAATTTAACCAAACTTGGTATTTAGTTGGTCCCCGACATAAACTGGTGCTGATTATGTTTGGGGATCAATAGCTGAACAGGTGGCGCTGTGATAGCATTTTATCTAAATTTTTAACATGGTAGCATAGGACAAAAATTCGTATAAATGTGCATAATTAGAGTTGTTTTAAACTTGTGATTGTAAAATTAATATGAATTATTGATAATAGTAGTATGTAACTAGGAAAAAAATTTTCTGCATGGGGGGGCATCGCTTCCCCCCCCTAGGGGAAAAATACCCCCCCAGGGGGGGTAAATTTTCACATTGGGTATCTTTCGAAAGATCAGGTTGATAATAGTAGTAGTTAACTAGGAAAAAATTTTTGTGCATGTGGGGGCATCGGTTGCCCCCCCACCGGGGGGGGAAGATCCCACCCGGGGGGGCAAAATTTCAAGATGGGTATCTTTCGAAAGATCTCGTCAATACCTTTAAAACGAATGGTTGAACGATAAATCTGTGATAATTTAAACCAAAGTTATCGATTTTTTTTACTTTTAACAAAAAAAAACTTAGAAAAATGTAATTTTTTTTTTTTTTTTTTTTTTTTTTTTTTTTAAACGAAATTTAACCAAACTTGGTATTTAGTTGGTCCCCGACATAAACTGGTGCTGACTATGTTTGGGGATCAATAGCTCAACAGGTGGCGCTGTGATAGCATTTTATCTAAATTTTTAACATGGCAGCATAGGACAAAAATTCGTATAAATGTGCATAATTAGAGTTGTTTTAAACTTGTGATTGTAAAATTAATATGAATTATTGATAATAGTAGTATGTAACTAGGAAAAAAATTTTCTGCATGGGGGGGCATCGCTTCCCCCCCTGGGGGGGAAGTACCCCCCCGGGGGGGATAAATTTTCAAGATGGGTATCTTTCGAAAGGTCTCGTCAATACCTTTAAAACGAATGGTTGAACTATAAATCTGTGATAATTTAAAACAAAGTTATCGATTTTTTTCACTTTTAACAAAAAAAAAAAAAAAAAAAAAAAACAAAAAAAAAATCGTATTTTTTTTTTTTTTTTTTTTTTTAATATTGTTACTGATTGAATATGTATAGGTAAATATAGAAGAAAGTCTTGTGGTGGCCACAACATACTAGTTTTTTTTAAATATTGTTAGTGATTGAATATGTATTAATTTTTACAAAAAAAAAAAAAAAAAAAACTTAGAAAAAAAAATCTTTTTTTAAATATTGTTACTGATTGAATATGTATAGGAAAATATAGAAGAAAGTCTTGTGGTGGCCACAACATACTAGTTTTTTTAAGAGCGATTTTATGCTAATTTTACTTTGAAAGAGAGCTTTTAAAATATGACGATCTTTATGAACCGAAGCTAGCTAAAACAAACAATTGGGAGAAAGGAGAATGGAGATCGTTTGTATGTGTCGTTTGAAAATGTAGATTATTATGGATGTCTTATAATTTTTCATTATTAGTATATTTGATGTATAAAAAAATGTAGTATCACTATCATAGCCTGTTTTACAACTAGGAACGAAGCATTTATTTGAAACATCTGAATTATGCAGTTTTAAGCACTTACAAATAAATTAAATTGCTTACAATTAAAAATTTTAAATGTACTCCAGCAAAATTTTATTGAAAACAACAGTTTATCCGCCCCGAGATAGGGAGTAATGACAAGTGGCGCCCTCAATATTTACCAAAAATTTATATCACAGTTTCGTAGCTTTCTCCCATTGGACCTTCTTCTCCTATTAAATATTACTCCGTGGTTTGCCCAGTACAAATCTTGCAATCTATTTTTAACTAACTTCCCTACTAGCTAGACATTTGAAACTTTCACAGTAGCTCAGAACCCGGTGACAACACAATACTTCGAAGTCAGATTTTCGAATAGTTTTCTTTTAATTAATTAAAATATGAAAATAATAAGCTCCTAATAGCAATAAAAATAGTCATTAAAATATTAGCTATAATTTAATTGTTACCAAAAAAAAAAAAAAAATACGAGTTAATTTTCTTTCGACATAATAAATACATTTAATTAAACGTAAGCGTTAAAAAATTGTAAAAAGTTAAATTATGCATCTGGCAAAAATTTACGTCATTATCACTTTAAAGATTTTCTACACATTGATAACGCGTTAATGTAGTTCATGACGCAAATACATGTTGTTCGGAAAGGATTAATATATATATATATTTTTAAACCAACTTTTTTTTAAATTCAAATTTCCCGTAAAACCCGTTTAACCAATCACATTAGAACGTCCATCTTTGGAATATCGATAATAAGGATTTTCTCGCCAAAAGTCGCCAAGGGCAGAAAGTCACCAAATCCATTACCTGCCTATTGGAACTTTTTAATGCGTTTTAAAGGGAAAATTAAGCTATTTTAACGCGAAAAAGAGCTGGAAATTCAGAAAAGAGACATTTTATCAAAATACTAAGCCTCTTTGAAAGAATTTATTCAAAAATAAATACAATTATTCACAATTTCATAACAATACGCATTGATAAAGTGCTAATGTAGTTAGTTCTATAGCTATGATTCAACAGAAAATTTAAAAACATGGTTTATAAAAAGTTTTTTATCTTATAATTTTTATTTATTGCTATTAGGGGCGTATTATTTTCATATTTTAATTAATTAAAAGAAAACTATTCGAAAATCTGACTTCGAAGTATTGTGTTGTCACCGGGTTCTGAGCTACTGTGAAAGTTTCAAATGTCTAGCTAGTAGGGAAGTTAGTTAAAAATAGATTGCAAGATTTGTACCAGACACACAAACAAACAAGAATAGAAGTTAATAAAAACATGGTAAAATAAAGTCGCGAAGGGGATCCCATACTAAAGCTGTGGCTTTTGTATTTATTTATTTATTTGTAACATTGGTACAGCTGGGACATTGGTCCACATTTGTTGCTGCTTTTCTAAGGCGACGTTTGCAGAGATAACGATATCATTCTGGATTATGGTTATGAAATGGAATCCACAGCAACCATTTCAGAAAGAGGCATTTCTGCGTTAATGCCAAAAGAAAATTCCCAGAAATGAGTTGTGGACCAATGTCCCAATTGTTTCGTAACATTTTTTCTAATAAAGACTTCGGGAAATGTTTTATACATTTCTCTTTCCTGTTCGAAACCTTTTAATTGCCGAACGGTTGCAGCTATAATTATAAGAGAGGTGTCTAGAAAAGTGACTATGCGCTAACAGATGCGACTGTTTACAGCGTCACCTGGCAAAAAATGGTATGGGATCCCATACCATTTAGCGGGGATCCTTTATTGGGTACCCTGTATTTTGTTCAGATCTAAAAGACAGCATAATGGGACTTCTTTTCAGGCCAAGACTTTTACAACAAAAACAACACAACAACAAACTGGTTCGCACAGGTGGAATCTGCTCAGTTCCCCATCATATATTTGTTATCATTGTTTTTACTTTCTGAACATACATATGTAAGTAAAGTATTGTAATCATGTCAAAAATCTAAATTTGAGATTTTGGTGTTACTACACGTTTTGAGGTTCCCTGAGTTCGATTTCGCTATTTTTACTGTGATGTATGTATAAGTGTGGTAAAGTTGCTATATGCTGTGAGAAGCGCCCGTTAACAGCCCCACTTTGTGGAAAACAACCGAGTTGGTGTTCCTATCTCTTAAACAGCAAATGATAGGGAGAAAAGTGAATTACAAAGAGTTACATTCGTACAAAAGACACGATAGTGTCTAAACGTTTTGTTCGTATGAGCTGAAAGTTGGTACGCATGTTATGGGTCACTGTAGCACGAATCCTGTTGATTCTGATGAATCTAGCACTTATAATTTTTTACAGGGACCCAAAGAAAAATTCTTTATCATTATGACCTATGGGCCCAAATTTTCCAAAGTGCGATAGCGTCTTAATGCCTGATTCGATTGAGATGAAACTTTATACACATGTTATAAGTCACCGCCGCATGAACTGTATATATTTTGATGTTTCTGGCACTTGCAGTTTTTTTTTTACAAATACACAAAGAAAAATTCCTCATTATGCTTATGGGTTAAAATTTTTTAAACTGCAACAGCGTCTAAATACCTTATCAGATTCAGCTGAAAAGTTATATATGTACATGCTAAAGAACACCGTTATACGATTGAGCTAAAAATCTATACACGTTATAGGTCACCGTTGCACGAGCTGCATATATTTTGTTAATCCAGCACTTATAGTTCTTTTACAGGGACACAAAAATTCTTTATCATTAAGCCCTATGGGGCTCACATTTTTACTTTCTTCGATATGTAATATAGAGAAAGTATTGGATTCGTGAAAATTTTCGACTTCCATTTTTTGATGGATTTAAACGTTTTGGGATGTCCTGAACACGAATTGATAGTTTTTAGAAAATGTCTGTGTGTGTGTATCACGAATTTTGTGTCCACTGTATCTCACGAACCAATGGATGAAATTTAACCAAACTTGGTGTTTAGTTGCACCCTGACATAAACTGGTGCTGATTAGATTTGGGGATCAATCGCTCAACAGGTGGCGCTGTGATCGCATTTTTTGTAAACTTTTAACATGGCAGTATAGGACAAAATTTCGTATAAATGTGCATAATGAGAGTTATTTTAAACTTGTGATTGTAAAATTAATATGAATTATTGATAATAGTAGTAGTTAACTAGGAAAAAAAAATTTGTACATGTGGGGCATCGGTGGAGGGAAATACCCCCGGGGGGGGATTTTCAAGACGGGTATCTTTCGAAAGGTCTTGTCAATACCTTTAAAACGAATGGTTGAACTATAAATCTGTGTTAATTTAAAACAAAATTATAGATTTGTTTTACTTTTAACAAAAAAAACTTAGAAAAAAAAAAATCGTATTTTTTTTTTTTTCTAACGAAATTTAACCAAACTTGGTATTTAGTTGTCCCCTGACATAAACTGGTGCTAAGATTTGGGAATGAATCGTTCAACAGGTGGCGCTGTAATCGTATTTATTCTAAATTTTTAACATGGCAGTATAGGATAAATTTTTGTATAAATGTAGAGTTATTCCAACTTGTGATTGTAAAATTAATATGAATTATTGATAATAGTAGTAGTTAACTAGGGAAAAAAATTGTGCATGTGGGGAATGGGTATCTTTCGAAAGGTCTCGTCAATACCTTTACAACGAATGGTTGAATATGTGACAATTTAAAACAAAGTTATAGATTTTTTTTTTTTTTTTTTTTTTTTTTTTTTACTTTTAACGGGAAAAAAAAAAAAAAAAATATCCGTAAGATCTTTTTTTTTTTTTTTTTTTTTTTTTTTTTATATATTGTTACCGAGTAAATTTGTATAGGAAAATATAGAAGAAAGTCCTGTGGTGGCCACAACATACTAGTTTAAATTATGATAGAGTCTAAACGCCTCATTCAATTCAGCTGAAAGGTTACATACATGTTAAAACTCCCCGTCACATGCACTGTATGAATTTTGTAGAATCTAGGACTTATATATATGTATATACTAGCAGGCTTTGCCCGCTTCGCTGGACACTATATTTAAATGATTTCTTTGTAACTGAATATATTTCGATTGGCGACTATTTTCGTCACAGATTTAGTATGGGACCTCCTTGGCAATATCAAACATTTTTTGAACTTCTCGAATCTGTACAAAAAAACTATTATTAAAACAAATATTTTCGAAAATAGTCCAATAGATGGTGTTAATTCTTCGAATATTCTGGAAACAGTTGAAGTTGTTACTCGTACAGTATAAGTCATTATTCGATGAATGTTCTGGGACAGTCTAAAAAATAGTCACTTGTTCCACAGGAGTAAAGCAAATAACATCAACTACACCAGAGCAAAAATTTTCACTCACTCACGAAAAATGTCCAGTTGCTTAGAGCTCAATCCCTAAAGTGCAATGACTCAGAATAGGTCTCTGAATAACTCTGGATCGCAGTGACTACATACTCTTTCGCAAAAGTCAACTCACACCTACTTATAACTTTTGGCGATGGGGCTTGGAGATGACTCCATCGAGAATCCCTTGGTAAGCTCAAGGTCTACGTTCCCGTGTGTCGGAGAGCTTCGAAACATCGGGAACCCTAAACTATCATTTTTCACCAAATTTGGTCGCACACTCGCCAAGTTTGTCTCCAAGACTATACTTTCTATTAAACCTATCTTTATTTAGTTATTTAAATATTAATTTGAATTAATCAAATATTTCTGCCCGACAGCGTGCAAGTGCAGTCAAACACAGCAGCTCATTTATTTGTATGTTAAATTATCGTAGTGAATGGTATATAAAAAAATTAATAAATAACTAAACGTTATCGTGCTACACAACTTTATTAATTTTATATTTTTCTTGAACTACCTAGATTAAAATCGCTGTTGCTAAATTAAACCTCTTGGCGAAAAATGTTCGGTGTACTTCAACGCAACAATTTGAAAAATCACCCAGGAGGATCTATAAATAAAATTGATTTTAGTACAACACACATTAGCATCGTAAACTATATTAGCACTTTGTAAAAGAAATTTTAAATTTAAAATGACGTCAATTTTTGTGAGATGCATAATTTATTTATTTATTTTATTTTTTATTGTTCACGTTTAGATAAATGTATTTATTTTCTTGTTGGAAAAAAAAATAAACTCGACAACAATTAAATTATGGATAATTAAATTTAATTTTGGCAACAATTAAATTATGGTTAAAATTTAAATGGCTAATTTTTTGCTATTATTAGCTTACAAAATTGCTATTTTATGCATAAAAATAACAAAAAAAGTTTTTTTTTCGGAATAAAAGGCAGCCAACTTTCTAAGTTAGGGTATAAGCTATCTCCATAACAAATTTTATCGAAATCCATCGAGCAGTTTTAGCGTGAAACTCAGTCAAATAAACGGACATTCACATTTATAATATATATAAGATATATTTTTACAGGGACACAAAGAAAAATTCTTTATTGTTGTGGCTAATGGGCTTAAATTATTCAAAATGCGATAGCGTTAGATGCCTCATCCGATTGCGCTGAAAATTTATATACATGTTAAAGGTGACCATCGCAGGAAATATATAGATTTTGGTCTGTCTAGATCTTATAGATACAGGGACATGACAAACATTTCTTTATCATTAAGATCTATAGGCTCAAATTTTTTGAAAGGCAATACAGTTAAATTAAACAAAATACTCTATAGAGAAATATACTCAAACATCCTATTATAATTTTTTTGTTTTGTTTATTTTACGACTTCTCTTAGTTTAATTTATTTATACAACCGGTGATAACTTAATGTTCGGAAAATCGAGTGTTTTTTTTTTTTTTTTTTTTTTTTTTACTACAGGGCGGATTATTCACGTTATGAGAAATAAATTTGACCGACCGCTCGACACAGTGTATGCAGGTCTCCCACTCAATTTTTGTTACAAAAAGGTGAAAAGGGTGACCAAATGGGGACCACATTTTTTGATAAAAAAAGGGGCTAAAGAGAACCACTTTTTAGGGAAAAAAAAAAAAAAAAAAAAAACGAGAGACTGTTACGGTATTAGCATATCACTTTAGCGAATGTATTGTCAATAAAATAAATTGAAAAATTTCTACACTTTTTTTTTATACATAAAATCGTAATACAGAGTAAAAAGTTCCTAAATTAAACTAATACTTCAAAATTAAAGAGGCACATTGTAAAAACTTTCTATTTTACCCCTACTTTAAAGACGAATATACCAAAATAATTGTCTGGCATCCATTTCGTCATAAAAATGTACTTTCCATCCTCAAAAAGCAAAATCAACTGTACACTTTTTTTTTTTTTTTTGAAGCGGGGGGGGGGGGGCATATTACATTTTAATTCTAGAAAACTGAAATTTATTGAAATTTTTATTTCAATAATTTCTCAACATTTAAAAAATTTAATTACACCATACTCTTGCTTTTTTACTTTCTCTTACCCATAAGGTAGAGAAACTATTGTTTTTGGGCCAAATTTTCGAACGCGAGATTTTGCTATATTTACACGTTTTAAAGTCCCCTGAATACGAAAATCATGTTTTTAGCAAATGGTCTGTGCGTATGTCTGTGTGTCTGTCTGTTATCAGCATATCTCAAAAACAAATTATGGCAGAAAGTTCAAACTTGGTATTCTAAATGTGTATCATATAGGGATGCTACAGTAAGCTTTTCGTTAAGATCAAGCAAATGGTTCGAGTACAGGGACAATCAAGAGAATTCTAATACATTATGTCTATGGGAGAAATTGCAGGTAAGTAGAGTTTAACGTCTATAGACTGCACTAAATCAAATGAAACGAATATATTTTTTTTGTAATAGAGATAATTAACTGGGAAATTTTTTTTTGTGTATGTAGGAGTCTCGCCTCCCCCCCCCTTGGAAAGGTGGGGGAAGTCCCCCCTCGAGGGGAGTAAATTTTCATGATGGGTATCTTTCAAAAGAGCTTGCCAATACCTTCAAAGCGAATGGTTGAACCATCGATCTGCGATAATTTAAAACAAAGTTATCGATTTTTTTTTTTTTTTTTTTTTTTTTTTTTTGAGAATAAATTGGACTTTTTTTGGATATTTGGTGTTATACTACTTCTCTAAAATGGAAATCGTCTGCCTTGTCATAAAAGATAATTTTTTTAAATAATAATTTTAATAAATTATTTTTTAAAAAGAGAATTAATTTTTAATAACCGAACTAAATTCTATATAAATGTAGGTGCATTAATGAAACAGGGGGTTGAGGGGGGCAGTAGCCCCCCTCACACAGAACTAATCTATATATATAAAAGAGCAGTGTCTGTGTGTGTGTGTCCGCTATAGAATCCTAGGCCGTTTCACCGAGCGGGACCAAATTTGGCACGGTTAATGTTTACGACGCGAGAAAGACAACGCCGCAAGCGATTTTACAAAATTCGCCCCCCAAGGGGGGGGGGGGCAAAACGTAATTTCACAAAATCCTTCATATCTCAAACAAAAAACCAGATATCCGTAAAATTTTTGCTTTTAAATATAGCTAATACAAATGTCTAAAAATTAGTTTCTGGAATTTTTTAAATTCGGTCCCCAAGGGGGTCGGGGGGGGGGGGGGCAAAACGTGATTTCACATGCGTAAAACGTGATTTCGCATAATCCTATATATCTCAAACAAAAAAAAAATAGATATACGTGAAATTTTTGCTCTAAAATATAGCTAATGTAACTATCTAAAAACCAATTTCTGGAATTTTAGAAATTCAGCCCCCAGGAGGGGCAGCAAGGGGGGGGGGCTATGGAGCAAAAACAAATAGAAGTACAGTTAGGCCGTTCAAAATTGGTACAGATAGGTTTTAAAGGCCTGCAAGTCGAATGGGGATATTTTCGATTGTGTAAAGTTATTAGGAGGGGTAAGAAGGGGGGAGGGGAGGGGCAAAAAAATAAAAATAGTGTCAGATCGTTCAAAATTGGTACGTAGAGGGTTTTCGATACTTACAAATCGATTGCGGATATTTTTGAATTTGTAAAATTATTAGGAGGGGCGGTAAGGGGGGGGGCTATGGGCAAAAACAAATAGAAATACAGTTAGGTCGTTCAAAATTGGTACAGATAGGTTTAAGAGGCCTGCAAGTCGAATGGGGATATTTTCGATTGTGTAAAGTTATTAGGAGGGGCAAGAAGGGGGGGGGGGCAAAAAAATAAAAATAGTGTCAGATCGTTCAAAATTGGTATATGGAGGTTTTCGATACTTACAAATCGATTGCGGATATTTTCGAATTTGTAAAATTATTAGGAGGGGCGGTAAGGGGGGGGGGCTATGGGCAAAAACAAATAGAAATACAGTTAGGCCATTGAAAATTGGTACAGATAGGTTTTAGAGGCCTGCAAATCGAATGGGGATATTTTTGAAAGTGTAAAGTTATTAGAAGGGCCGGGGTGGGACGGGGACAGAGGGGCAAAAAAAAAAAAAAAAAAAAAAAAAATAGAGTTAGATCATTCAAATTTGGTACATCGAGGTTTTCGATACCTACAAATCGATTGCGGATATTTTTGAATTTTTAAAATTATTGGGAGGGGCGAGAAAGGGGGGGAGGGAGCGGAAGGGTAAAAAAATTAAAATAGCGATAGATCGTTGAAAACTGGTGCATAGAGGTTTTTATTACTTACAAATCGATTGCGGATATTTTCGAATATGTAAAATTATTAGGGCGCTCATATATATGCATTCGGGCGTGCGCATCTTGCACGGGTCTACGCTGCCGAAGCAGTGGGGACCCGGTGCGACATTTTTCCCGATCAGAGTGTTTTTTTTTCTTTTTTTTTTTCACATGATAAAAATTAATGCAATTTTGAGAATTCATTAATTATAATGATTCATTTAAAAATTGTGACCAGCGAAGCGGGCGTAGCCTGCTAGTTATCATATAAAACACTTCAGAAGCCTAATATGAATTGTTTAACATAGGTTTACATAACAGTCCTCGTTATCTTACCTATTAATCTGCAACCTGTATTTACAGTATTAAATTTCAGGGTAAGAGAAAGTCGTGTGAGTGGCACACCAGATTTTTTTTTTTTTTTTTTTTGTTTAACTTTCCGAACACTATAGTGAGGAAAGTATTGTAATCATGTCAAAAATCCGAATTTGAAATTTTGATGTTTCTATATGTTTCGAGGTCCAATGAGTCCGTTTTCACTATTTTTGTGATGATGTATGTATGTATGTGTGTGAGTGAACACGCTAGCGTCTAAACGCTTTGTTCGAATAAGCTGAAAGTTGGTACGCATATTGTAAGTCACCATAGTACGAACCCTATTGATTTTGGTGAATCTAGCACTCATAGTTTTTTTACAGGGACACAAAGAAAAATTCTTTATAATTATGGCCTATGGGACCAAAATCTTAAAAGTGCGATAGCATCTAAACGCCTTCTTCAATTGAGCAAAAAATTTATACACATATTATAGGTCACAGTTATTCAATCTGTATAGAGTTTGGAGTATCTGGCACTTACAGTTTTTTTACAGGGGCACAAAGAAAAATTCTTTATCATTATGGCCTATGGGGCCAATTTTTTAAAAGTGCCATAGCGTCTGAAGAAAAAAATTGTACACATGTTATAGGTCACAGTTGCACGAACTGTATAGATTTTGGTGAATTTAGCATTTACAGTTTTTTTACAGGGACACAAAGAAAAATTCTTTATCATTATGGCCTGTGGGACCAACTTTTTACTTTCTTCTATATTCAATAGAAGAAAGTATTGGATTCGTAAAAATTTTCGATCTCGGGTTTTTGATGGATTTACACGTTTTGAGAGCTGTAGAACATGATTTGACATTTTTTAGAAAATGTCTGTCTGTTTGTCTGTCAGTCTCTGCGTGTGTGTGACAAACTTTTGTGGCAACTGTATCTCAAGAGCTACTACACAGAATTTTATACAAATTGGTATGTAGTTGCACCATGACATAAATTAGTGCTTATCAACTTTTGGTAAAAATTGTCTTGCAGGTTGCGTTGCCATCCCGCTTTTTCTAAATTTTTAAAATGGTGGTATAGTAAAAAATTTTGTATAAATGTACATAAAGAGAATTATTTTTTAATAATCATTATGAAATTTACCAGAATTATTTATAATAGAGATAGTCAACTGGGAAAAAAATTTTGTATGTGTAGGAGCCTCGCCACCCCCCCTGGGGGAAGTCCCCCCTCGAGGGGAGTAAATTTTCCTGATGGGTATCTTTCAAAAGAGCTGGCCAGTACATTTAAAACGAATGGCTGAACCATAGATCTGCGATAATTTAAAATGAAGTTATCGATTTTTTTTACTTTTAACGAAAAAAAACTTAGAATTTTTTTTTTTTTTTTTTTTAATATTGAGAATAAAATGGACATTTTTTGAATATTTGGTGTTATACGACTTCTCTAATGTGGAAATCATCTGCATTATCATGGAAGATAATTTTTTTAAATAATAATTTTAATAAATTATTTTTACTGAGTGAATTTGTGTAGGAAAATATAGAAGAAAGTCATGTGGTGGTCGCAACATACTAGTTAAAAGTGCGATAGCATCTAAACGCCATATTCAATTGAGCTAAAAATTTATATGAATATTATAAATAACTGTTGCACTAACTATAAGCATTTTGGTGAATCTAGCATTTATAGGTTTTTTACAGGAACACAAGGAAAATTCTTTATCATTATGATCTATGGGCTCAAAGTTCAGTAGCGTTAAATAAAACATTGTGTAATATATGGAGAAAAATACTCAAAGACTCTATTATGGTTTTATCTCTTTTTTGTTTAATAACTCCTCTTTCTTTACTTTATCTACAAAACTGTTAATTAAACTCAATGTTCGGAAAGTCGAGTGGAGTCACTCCAGATTTTTTCTTTTTTCAAAGCTGTTTTTTGATACATATGATCACTTCACTACAAATCATCAAAATTTCTTGGTGTATGTACCTAACTGATTGAATGTGCCATATTCTGGCAGCTGATTGCTGAAATGCGGGATCATTATGCCACTGATAGACAAAAGTAAGGCTTCAATTGGTAAAATTCTTGGAGCAATTTCGGTGTAAGAAAAAAAAAAAAAAAAAAAACCCATATTTTGGAGCATCAAATGCCGTTTCAGAGCAGATTTCTTTGTTTGGAACAGCAAAATTGTATTTTGTGGTGAAATATATCCAGTTTTTTAATAACATAATTTTGCTTAATTCTAACAAAAATTAATGTCCCCATAGATATGTGTGTTCGCCCATGTACACATCATCATAAAATCTAATAGAAAATTTTCTTATTACATGTTTACAAGCACATGATTCTTGAAAGTTTTATATGATGTTTAATAACACACTGGATATAGAGTCTAACCTTTATTTATTTTTTTTATGCAGAGTGTTAATTCATAGGAAAAAATGAATATATAGAATGAAACTGTTTAATTACTTCATGGTAAGATCTTAAATATGCTAGAATGCTATTTTTTCAGTAGTTTTTCACCGTTAATTTATACTGTTTTATCTTATCAGCTGATGATTATTTTAGAAGCTATTTATTTGACAAATTATAATAATTAGAGAAATATGTAACATTTTTGCAACTTGCCAAAATAAGTGACTATTTATGCCACTAACTGACAAAATTTACATTTAATTCCAACTAATTGTTGAAAATAGGTTATTATTTTGTCCCTAATGCTTAAAATCTGCGTTTTCTTCCCCCCGCCCCCCCAAGCGAATTCTCAAATACGCAATAATTCGCGACTGATCGACGAAATACGCGATCATTTCAATACTGACTTATAAAAATAGTTCTATTTTTCAGATTCCCGGAATAGCAAATAATTTTGAGACTATCTTCGAAGTAGGCGATCATTTCAGCGCTAACTGAAAAAAATTCGAAAATTCAAAGCAGATTCCCGAAATACGTGATAGTATTCCGACTGATTGCCGAAATGCGTGGTTATTTTTTAATGCTATTTTTTTTCTTTCCCTCTTTTTTTAAATTGGTTCTTAAAAAAAAAAAACTTTTTTAAAAGCAGTGTCCCTAAATCAGCAATTTCGCGATCGATTGCCGAAATACGCAATCATTTCACCATTAATGGATAAAATTCGACTTTTTCAAAGCAGATTCCTAATACATATTATTTTTGCTACTTACTGTCGAAATGTACGATTATTTTGCGGCGATCGTCGAAATACTGGATCATTTTACCGCTAATTAATAATATTCGCACTTTGATCAAAGCAGATTCCCAAAATGCGCGGTATTTTTGCGACTGATCGCTGTAATTCGCGATCGTTTAAAAGTGACTTAAAATCGACACTATTTTTCAAAGTAAATTCCCAAAATAGGTAATTTTGCGCCGTACTGTTGAATATGTGATTATTTGACTGGTAATTGATAAAATTCGTGCATATTTCAAAAGTAGATTCCTGAAATATGTGATAATTTTGCGACTTATCACCGAAATAAACGATTCACCGATAACTGATAAAATTGGCTTTTTTTTTTTTTTTTTCAAAGCAGACTCCCGAAATAAGCAATAATTGTGCAGCCGAGACTGCTAAAATACGCGATCATTTCACAACTAATAAAATTCACGCTTTTTTCAAAGCAGATTCCCGAAATATACCAAAAATTTGGGAAGACCCCATATACGTTCATTTCTCAGTTTACTGATAAAAACAACGCTTTTTATTTATTTAAGCAAATAACCGAAATAAAGGACATTTCATTGCTAATTGTGAAAATTTGCGTTTTTCTTAGTCTATTGCTGAAATAAGCAAATATTTCGCTGCCCCCCCCCCCTCCCCGACTTATTTTTTTTCTTTAAAGCATATTTCGAAAATAAGCAATTAATTAATTAGCCACTAACCGCTAAAAGTAAACTCTTTTTTTTTTTTTTTTTTTTTTTTTAAAAAAAAAAAAAGCTAATATTATCTAATTTTCTTATGATCTAATTTTTTCAATAAGCAATTTTAAAATGTATATTTTTACAAGAAATTTATTTTAATTTCGCCGATTTTTGTGAAAACCCATTTTAAGATCGTCGACCGTAGTTAAGTGTACGCTTCCAAAACTAATTTTTCCTAATTTCATCCTTGCAATTATTTCATTTGTTCCATCAGTGAGAACTTCTACCGTATTTAAAAACTAGTTGACATAGGTGGACTCTGCTCAGTTCCCCATCATATTTATGTTCTCATAAATTTCTAGTGCGAGATATATTATAATCATGTTAAAAAAAATAATTTGACCAAAGCTTGATACAGTGACGGAATGAAATCCCCGCCTAATACGCTATCCACCGTTCACTTCGATATATTTATCTTATTATAATCTATTAATTTATTTTATCAGGGTCAATTCCGTTGTTTAGTTTTCGTGTTACTATTTCCAATGCAATAATCCTCAAAATTCATATTTATATCAAAAATTTACAATTTCGCTATGTTGGTAAAATCGTAAATTACGAATAATTTATGAAAATTTCCTATTAGAATATTTGTATTCAATCCTGTTCAAACAAATATCATACATGTAATTTTGAAGTTGTCTAATGCATTTATGATCCTCAAAATGAAAGTTTATGCTCAATTTTGCCTTATTCTGACATGTTAAGTAAATCGTAAATTCCAAATAACTTACGAATTTTTTAAATTGGAAAAATCATAGTCTATGATATTCATGCCAGTATCTTAAATAATATTTCGAAAGTGATTTGACATCTTTATGACGAAAATATCCCTCAAGATTGACGTTTATGTGAAATTTTGCTCTATTCTGCCATGTTAAGAAATTCGTAAATTTCCAATAACTTACGAAATTTTTATATTGGAAAATTCATAGTCATTAACATTCATGCCAGTGTCCTAAATAATATTTCAAAAGTAGTCTGACATCTTTACGATGAAAATATCTCTAAAAATTGACGTTTATGTGAAATTTTGCCCTATACTGCCATGTTAAGAAATTCGTAAATTTCCTATAACTTGCGAAATTTTCAAAGTAGCATATGTATAGTTACTGATGCTCATTCCGGCATCAAAACTGATATTTTAAAACAGGTCTGACATTTTTACAGTAAAAAGTTTCCATTTAATGCACGTTTAAGTGAATTTTTGTCCTATTCTCCCATGTTAAAAAAAATCGTAAATCTCTAGTAACTTACGAAGTTCTTAAATTCGAATGTTGCAAATGAATAGGGTTCTTGTCAGTGTCGAAAGTAATATTTTAAAACTGATCTGACTTCTCTGCGACAATTTGTTCTTGAGATATCGTGTACACAGACTAACACACTAACAGACACCCTACAGACAGACACCATACAAATTTTGTCATTTTCGGATTCCTCACACCTGAAAACGTGTAGAAACGTCAAAAAACCGAGATAGAAAATTTTCACGATTATCTAAGTTCCCCATAACTAGAGTATGATGGGGAACTAAAAATATTATATAAATCTTTAAGTAAAAAACAGTTTTGGAATATCGCCCTATTTTGCTATGTTGATGAAATCTTAAATTACGAAATTTTCCTATTAGAATATTTATAGTCAGTCATGTTCAAACAAGTATCATAAATGTTATTTTGAAATTGTCCGATATATTTATGATCCTCAAAATGGACGTTTATGCTCAATTTTGCCCAATTCTGCCATGTTAAGTAAATCTTAAATTCCAAATAACTTACGAAATTTTTGAATTAGAAAATTTACAGCCAAGGGTGTTCATGCCAGTATCCTAAATAATAGTTTAAATATGATCTGACATCTTTACAGTGAAAAAATCCCTCAAAACGGACGTTTATGCGAAATTTTACCCTATTCTGTCAATCGTAAATTTCGAATAACTTACGAAATTTTTAAATTAGACAATACATAGTCAATGATGTTCATTTCAGTACCTAAACCGATATTTAAAAAATGATCTTACGATTAAAATATCACTAAAAATCGACGTTTATGGGAAATTTTGCCCTATTCTCTGCAATGTTACGAAATTCGTAAATTTCTAATAATTTACAAAGATTTCAAAGTGGAATTTTCATATTAACTATGTTCATTCCAGCATCATAACTGATATTTTAAATCTGATCTGACATCTTCACAGTAAAAACGCTTCTTTCAATGCCCGTTTTGGCCCTCTTCACTTACCGTCACCGGAAGCCCGAGCCAATGTTATTCTACGGGGAAATTTTCTTTACAAATAACTTATTAACTAATACATATTTTTAAATTCTTTTTTCACATTCTGAAAATTCCCAGCTGTTAAATTGACGGACCTTTTTTAAAAATGTATTTTTTTAATTTTTAATATTTTATTTTTAAATTGCAAAATGAAAAAAATTCACCTATTGAAAATTAATATTTTACAGCTTCAAAATGAAATATAAAAAATTATAAAAATAATTTTTTAAAAAAGGTCCGTCAATTTAACAACTGGGAATTTTCAGAATGTGAAAACAGAATTTAAAAATATGTACTAGTTAATAAGTTATTTGTAAAGAAAAATTTCCCATAGAATAACATTAGCTTCGGCTTCCGGCAGCGGTGAGTGAAGCAGGCCCTTAAGAGAAAATTTGTCCTATTCTCCCACGTTAAGAAAATCGTAAATTTCGAACTACTTGTAAAGTTTTCAAATTAGGCAAACTAATACACTAACAGAAACCTTACAGATGAACGCCATATCAATTTTGTTATTTTCGGTTTCTTCACACTTCAAAACGAGTAAAAAACTTAAGAAATAGAGGTCGAAAATTTTATCGATTACCTAAGTTTCTCATGGATATATTACGAGGGGAACTAAAAAAAGAATATCAAAATCGGAGCATCCATTTTCGGATTTCTCACATCTCAAAACATGTAAAACAGCCAAAAACTCTACTTTGAAAATTTCCACGATTACTTAAGTTCTCTATACCTATAGTATGATGGCGAACTAAAAAGCTGATCTGACATCTTTGCGATAAATATACTCCTTTTCATGCACGTTTATTTTAAACTTTGTCTTATTCTCTAATGTTAAGAAAATCGTAAATTTCGAATAACGTACGAAGTTTTTTAAGTAGAATGTTGCAAATGAATAGTGTTCTTGCTAATGTCATAAGTGACATTTTAAAACTGGTCCGACACTATTTACGGTATTTGTTCTCAAGATATCGTGTACACAGACTAACAAACTAACAGACATCCTACAGACGGACACCATATCAATTTTGTTATTTTCGGATTCCTCACACCTGAAAAGGTGTAAAACTAGTTGGCATAGGTGGACTTTGCTCAGTTCCCCATCATATATATGTTCTCATAAATTTTTAGTGCGAGACATATTAAAACATGTTAAGAGAAATGAATTTGGCCAAACACTTCACACAGTGACAGAATGAAATCCCCGCCTCATAGGCTATCCACCGTGCACTTCGATATATTTATCTTATTCTAATTTTTTAATTTATTGTATTAGGGTCAGTTTCATAGTTTAGTTTTCATGCTACTATTTCCAATGCAATAATCCTCAAAATTCATATTTATATGAAAAATTTACAATGTCGCCATGTTGGTAAAATCGTAAATTACGAAATTTTCCTATTAGAATATTTGTATTCAATCATGTTCAAACAAATATCATAAATGTAATTTTGAAGTTGTCTAATGTGTTTATGATCCTCAAAATGGAAGTTTATGCTCAATTTTGCCTTATTCTGACATGTTAAGTAAATCGTAAATTCCAAATAACTTACGAATTTTTTAAATTGGAAAAATCATAGTCTATGATATTCATGCTAGTATCCATAATAATATTTCAAAAGTGGTTTGACATCTTTACGATGAAAATATCCCTCAAGATTGACGTTTATGTGAAATTTTGCTCTATTCTGCCATGTTAAGAAATTCGTAATTTTCCAATAACTTACGAAATTTTTATATTGGAAAATTCATAGTCATTAATATTCATGCCAGTGTTCTAAATAATATTTCAAAAGTAGTCTGACATCTTTACGATGAAAATAACACTCAAAATTGATGTTTATGTGAAATTTTGCCCTATACTGCCATGTTAAGAAATTTGTAAATTTCCAATAACTTGCGAAATTTTCAAAGTAGCATATTTATAGTTACTGATGTTCATTCCGGCATCAAAACTGATATTTTAAAACTGGTCTGACATTTTTACAGTAAAAAGTTTCCATTTAATGCACATTTAAGAGAATTTTTGTCCTATTCTCCCATGTTAAGAAAATCGTAAATTTCTAATAACGTACGAAGTTTTTAATTCGAATGTTGCAAATGAATAGGGTTGTTGCCAGTGTCGAAAGTAATATTTTGAAACTGATCATACCTATCTGCGACAATTTGTTCTTGAGATATCGTGTACACAGACTAACAAACTAACGGACTTACACACTAACAGACACCCTACAGACAGACACCATAGAAATTTTGTCATTTTCGGATTCCTCACACCTGAAAACGTGTAGAAACGTCAAAAAACCGAGATAGAAAATTTTCACGATTATCTAAGTTCCCCATAACTAGAGTATGATGGGGAACTAAAAATATTATATAAATCTTTAAGTAAAAAACAGTTTTGGAATATCGCCCTATTTTGCTATGTTGATGAAATCTTAAATTACGAAATTTTCCTATTAGAATATTTATAGTCAGTCATGTTCAAACAAGTATCATAAATGTTATTTTGAAATTGTCCGATATATTTATGATCCTCAAAATGGACGTTTATGCTCAATTTTGCCCAATTCTGCCATGTTAAGTAAATCTTAAATTCCAAATAACTTACGAAATTTTTGAATTAGAAAATTCACAGCCAAGGGTGTTCATGCCAGTATCCTAAATAATAGTTTAAATATGATCTGACATCTTTACAGTGAAAAAATCCCTCAAAACGGACGTTTATGCGAAATTTTACCCTATTCTGTCAATCGTAAATTTCGAATAACTTACGAAATTTTTAAATTAGACAATACATAGTCAATGATGTTCATTTCAGTACCTAAACCGATATTTAAAAAATGATCTTACGATTAAAATATCACTAAAAATCGACGTTTATGGGAAATTTTGCCCTATTCTCTGCAATGTTACGAAATTCGTAAATTTCTAATAATTTACAAAGATTTCAAAGTGGAATTTTCATATTAACTATGTTCATTCCAGCATCATAACTGATATTTTAAATCTGATCTGACATCTTCACAGTAAAAACGCTTCTTTCAATGCCCGTTTTGGCCCTCTTCACTTACCGTCACCGGAAGCCCGAGCCAATGTTATTCTACGGGGAAATTTTCTTTACAAATAACTTATTAACTAATACATATTTTTAAATTCTTTTTTCACATTCTGAAAATTCCCAGCTGTTAAATTGACGGACCTTTTTTAAAAATGTATTTTTTTAATTTTTAATATTTTATTTTTAAATTGCAAAATGAAAAAAATTCACCTATTGAAAATTAGTATTTTACAGCTTCAAAATGAAATATAAAAATTTATAAAAATAATTTTTTAAAAAAGGTCCGTCAATTTAACAACTGGGAATTTTCAGAATGTGAAAACAGAATTTAAAAATATGTATTAGTTAATAAGTTATTTGTAAAGAAAAATTTCCCATAGAATAACATTAGCTTCGGCTTCCAGCAGCGGTGAGTGAAGCAGGCCCTTAAGAGAAAATTTGTCCTATTCTCCCACGTTAAGAAAATCGTAAATTTCGAACTACTTGTTAAGTTTTCAAATTAGGCAAACTAATACACTAACAGAAACCTTACAGATGAACGCCATATCAATTTTGTTATTTTCGGTTTCTTCACACTTCAAAACGAGTAAAAAACTTAAGAAATAGAGGTCGAAAATTTTATCGATTACCTAAGTTTCTCATGGATATATTACGAGGGGAACTAAAAAAAGAATATCAAAATCGGAGCATCCATTTTCGGATTTCTCACATCTCAAAACATGTAAAACAGCCAAAAACTCTACTTTGAAAATTTCCACGATTACTTAAGTTCTCTATACCTATAGTATGATGGCGAACTAAAAAGCTGATCTGACATCTTTGCGATAAATATACTCCTTTTCATGCACGTTTATTTTAAACTTTGTCTTATTCTCTAATGTTAAGAAAATCGTAAATTTCGAATAACGTACGAAGTTTTTTAAGTAGAATGTTGCAAATGAATAGTGTTCTTGCTAATGTCATAAGTGACATTTTAAAACTGGTCCGACACTATTTACGGTATTTGTTCTCAAGATATCGTGTACACAGACTAACAAACTAACAGACATCCTACAGACGGACACCATATCAATTTTGTTATTTTCGGATTCCTCACACCTGAAAAGGTGTAAAACTAGTTGGCATAGGTGGACTTTGCTCAGTTCCCCATCATATATATGTTCTCATAAATTTTTAGTGCGAGACATATTAAAACATGTTAAGAGAAATGAATTTGGCCAAACACTTCACACAGTGACAGAATGAAATCCCCGCCTCATAGGCTATCCACCGTGCACTTCGATATATTTATCTTATTCTAATTTTTTAATTTATTGTATTAGGGTCAGTTTCATAGTTTAGTTTTCATGCTACTATTTCCAATGCAATAATCCTCAAAATTCATATTTATATGAAAAATTTACAATGTCGCCATGTTGGTAAAATCGTAAATTACGAAATTTTCCTATTAGAATATTTGTATTCAATCATGTTCAAACAAATATCATAAATGTAATTTTGAAGTTGTCTAATGTGTTTATGATCCTCAAAATGGAAGTTTATGCTCAATTTTGCCTTATTCTGACATGTTAAGTAAATCGTAAATTCCAAATAACTTACGAATTTTTTAAATTGGAAAAATCATAGTCTATGATATTCATGCTAGTATCCATAATAATATTTCAAAAGTGGTTTGACATCTTTACGATGAAAATATCCCTCAAGATTGACGTTTATGTGAAATTTTGCTCTATTCTGCCATGTTAAGAAATTCGTAATTTTCCAATAACTTACGAAATTTTTATATTGGAAAATTCATAGTCATTAATATTCATGCCAGTGTTCTAAATAATATTTCAAAAGTAGTCTGACATCTTTACGATGAAAATAACACTCAAAATTGATGTTTATGTGAAATTTTGCCCTATACTGCCATGTTAAGAAATTTGTAAATTTCCAATAACTTGCGAAATTTTCAAAGTAGCATATTTATAGTTACTGATGTTCATTCCGGCATCAAAACTGATATTTTAAAACTGGTCTGACATTTTTACAGTAAAAAGTTTCCATTTAATGCACATTTAAGAGAATTTTTGTCCTATTCTCCCATGTTAAGAAAATCGTAAATTTCTAATAACGTACGAAGTTTTTAATTCGAATGTTGCAAATGAATAGGGTTGTTGCCAGTGTCGAAAGTAATATTTTGAAACTGATCATACCTATCTGCGACAATTTGTTCTTGAGATATCGTGTACACAGACTAACAAACTAACGGACTTACACACTAACAGACACCCTACAGACAGACACCATAGAAATTTTGTCATTTTCGGATTCCTCACACCTGAAAACGTGTAAAAAAGTAAAAAAAACCTAGGTCGAAAATTTTCACGATTACCTAAGTTCCCCATACCTATAGTATGATGGGGAACTAAAAAGTGTCTAGGTATAGAAATGTGACAATGCCTTACTAGATGAGATTAACAGAAGGAGCAGAAGTGTTAGCATTCCTATTTTGAAAACGGTATGTGATAGGTGAAAAAGTGAATTACAAAGTTGCAGAGCATCAACAATTTTAATCGAATATACACCTTTGTAGACATGAATGCTAAAAAAATGTTTGCTTTTTTTTTTTTTAACATTTTGACGTACGAAAAAGATCTTAGAAAGAAAGAAAAATAATTAGTTATCACACAATAAGCTTATTTCAGATGTTCAAACTTCTGTCTGTCAACTGCAATGCACATCTGAATACTTGTTTAAACTTTATGCTTACAGTTTATGTGCCACCCAGTATGTTAAGTATGTACAATGTAAAGTTCAAACAAGGGTACAAATTTGAATTGCAGCTGACGGATAGAATTCTGATCATCGAAAATAAAGATATTTGGTGATGAATAATTGTCCTTTTCTTCTGTTATATCGTTTCGGCATGTCACAATGTAGGAAACTGCAAACAAATGTACATTGTAAACATTCTGTTTTTAGCATTCATGTCTACAATGTGTCTTTTTGTAGTAAATCATGTTGTATAACTTTGTAATTCCCTTTTTAACCATATCTTGTATCGTTTTAGAGAAAAGAACACTAACTCCAGTGTTTTCCACCAGGTGGCACTAAGTGATTGCATTTCGTAGGCCGGCACGAAAACAAAAACTAAGTTCCAATATGAAATGGTTACCATTAAAAAGTGTTGATACACCTCACTGTATCACGAATTGCCAATAGGTGCCCTATATATAAAGTTTAGCCAAACTCAAACGGTTAATATTACTCCTAAAACATGTCGACTTTTAACTTATAGTATAACCATGTTTCTTGCACCTAACTTTGAGGACGATTCCAAAAGCTTGGAAGAGGTGCCGAATTGATCGACAGGTTAACATTTAATAAACATCTAGTGATTTGGCATTCCATTTACCGCTATTTTCTCTCAACCACAAGGGTTATCACACCTATTTTGACACTGAACTTCTTGAGTCAGCATTTGAGTAGAAGCTCCTATAGATGCAATAAATGGGTTAAATAACAGTAAGTAATTGAAAAATAAATAAATAGATAAATTTAAATATGTCTTTAAGACACTGAAAAATAGAGTCCTAAGTTTAATTAAGGGGTTAAATAGGTTTCAATGACCTAAAAAACATTTAAACAAAATTTTATATAGTAATTTTAATTTTAAAAACTTCACAAATTTTTTTGAAAATTCAGTCAACGGATCCTAGTTTTCGGAGACCTTCCAGAAAAGCAATCAACACGATTTCTCAATAACTAAAGCACCGATCTAATCAAAATTTTGCACACTTCTTCAAAATAAAATTAACTAGTATTTTAATGAATTATTATCATTATTATTATTAGATTACGACTAATTTTACAAGGCTATACGTGATTTAAGTAACAGTTAATGAAAATTGTACTGTTTTTGCATGCTACTCTGCCAAATTATAGCTGAATTTTCCAAATTTTTATGAAATTATTGTTTAAATCTTGCTTTTTATAAACTCAAAAATTTGAATAAAAAATTTTATTTATTATATCTCAATATATATATATATATATATATATATATATATATATATATATAAATACTATCACTGGGCATCAAATTTTTTTGTCTGCGACTGCATCTCCTCACAGAGGGCAATGACCTTCGTGTCACGACAGGTATCAATGTTTGCCGAATACTCCAAAGCAGACATTTCAGCTGCTTAGGAATTTCTAGAATTTTAATTAACGAAGTTATTAATTAAAAACGTCGGGTTTATAAAGGTACTTTTACTTTATTTGCCATTTATCAAAAAGTTTGTCTTATGATATGTTTTTCTGTCATGATGTCAATTTCCACAGGAAAATTAAAATGTGATACATGGTGTAAAAATAAAATAAATTTCAATATTGCTTTCTTTGTCACAAAAGTTTTTGTCACATATTGGTAACAAATATATTTGTTGTCTAAATTTTTTTTTCTACTTTTAGAAAATTAATTTTTTTACTGGCAATCTCATATGCTGTTTAAATTTTTATTTATTTTTTATTTTTATTTTTATTTTTATTTTTTTGTGTGTGTGTGTGTGTGTGAATAATGAAATAATGTCATGTCTGTATGATTGACTGCATTTCTTTTTGTCTTTAAAGTGTATTTATCTTTTTTTTTTTTTTTTAATTAATTTATTTAAAAGCAGCATACTTTAAAATGCATTTCTATGATACATTTCATATTTCTAATCATGGCAAGAAAAAAAATCATCACCTAAAATTCTTATAGAGGATCGAGTACATTTTATATTCCATTATTTTAAAAAGTAAGTAGGAAAGAATTAAAAATTTAAGCTGTATGAGAGTTTCCCAATTAAAATAATAATATTAATAATAAACTTTTTTTCTTTTTAGATATTTTCGGATGTTTAAAATTATTACTTAGCTATACATTAGAAATACATATAAACTATTGTATACTGCCCTAAATCAGCTAAAAAATTCAATAGTGAAAAGTATACTCATTAGGAAAAATAGGTACTAGATTTCTTTTTATTTCTTTCTTTTTTAAACAGGCAATTATACCCAAAAATTCATCGCCAAATAGTGACAAAAATTTTAAGTCACCAAGGGGTCATATACTAAAGCTGTAATGTGAAACGGTGTAGATATTACGAATTTCTTTCTATTCTTAAAAAAAAAAAAAAAAAAAAAAAAAAAAAAAAACTTATCTTAAGCATAATATTTTAATAATAAAAAATAAATAAAAAGTTGTATTAAATATTATGTATTTTAATTTGACATTGAATATGGGAATTTATATAACATTTTCCTGCTTTGTTTTGTGTTATGTACTATTAATATTCCTATTCAGTGAAAGGCAAAGCATAGAATAGGCGACAGCACCTCACTGGGGTTAATAAGTAAAGAGCCAAAGCCTCACTCGGGGGTTGGCAAGCAGGGGGCAGAGTCCCCCTAAAAATAATAATAATCGAGAATTTTTTTTTTTACTTTTTAAGCCTTCAAAACCCATGTAACTCCTTAAGGGGCCACTGCTGCACTAATCATTGTTGGAAGCGGAAACTCAAGTTAATGTTATTCAATGGGGAATTTTGTCTAATTATAACTCATTAATAATGCATATATTTAAATTTCTGCTTTCACATTCAGAAAATTCTAAATTGTGAAATAGATTTTTTTTTTTTTTAATTTTATTTTGAAGCTGTAAAATCCGAATTTTCACAATGTGATTTTTTTTTTTATTGTCTATAGCTTGAAAATAAAACATTAAAAATTTTAAAAGTCAGTTTTTTTTTTTTTTTTAATGGTAGTTAATTAAACTGCCATTGATAGTTAATTAGAATTTTCTGAATGTGAAAACGGAATTGAAAAATACACATTATTAATGAGATATAATTGTACAAAATTTCCTATAGAGTAACATTAGCTTGAATTTTGGAAACGATGAGTGCAGTGGCCCCTTAATGAAATAAAATATTTAAATTTATTTATTTATTTATAAATTTTTCACTAGGCTAAAAGGGGACATGTTCAAAGAGTAATATTCAAAAATCAGATATTCAAAAAGCTTCATTTTTAAAGGAGATAGCCTTTTAATATGAAGCAACAAAAATCCCATAGGATTACATGGGAAGGAATAAAGGGGGAATTGTATTGATGTGCAGCCTTAAAAGAAAAATGCATAAAGTTTGTATTAAAAAACTAAATCTCATCGAATCGCAAATATCACATCACTAATATTAATATATATCTTCATCAAAAATGGAGGAAAAAAAGTTATTATAAATTGTTGAACTTTATTGACATACTTTCATTAAACAGACGATATAAGATTAAGTATTGAGCGTTCTCATTGGAACACCCAATCTTTCACTATAATTTATCCATGTATCACAATACATAATTCCCTCAACTTTAAAATGGGAGATGAAATACAGGGATTTCTGTAATATTGTTTTGCTGTTATCTTGACTTATGCACTCTTAATTATCAGTAAGGGGCAAGGCATTAATGAAGAAGCAAAAGGGCAGAACTTAATTTTCTAAGTTATTTCACATGAATTTATTAGACCGAACAAAGGATTATAACTACAAAATGTGTTTTGTTGAAGTAATTTTCCTTAGAAATAAAAAACGACTTTTGTTTAAAAAAAAAAATCTGGAGTGACTCCGTTTGACTTTCCGAACATTAAGTAATTAATGGTTGTATAGATAAGTAAGTTAAAGTAAGGCAAGTCGCTAAATAAACAAAAGTGAAAATTATAATACGGGGTTTGAGCATTTTTCTCCCATTATTTACGTTATTGCACTTCAAATAATTTGAGTCTATAGATCATAATGACATAGAATTTTTTGTTGTGTCCCTGTAAAAATCTATAAGGGTTAGATTCATCAAAATCTATACAGTTTGTGCGACTGTGACCTATTTTCAGCTCAGTCGAATAAGGTATTAAAACGCTATCGCACTTTAAAATATTTGGACCCACAGACCATAATGATAAAGAATTTTTCTTTGTGCCCCTGTAAAAAACACTGTAAGTGTTGGATTCACCAAAATCTATACACTTCGTGCGATGATGATTTATAACATGTGTATAAATTTTAGCTCAGATGAATAAGATATTTAGATCACACTTTATGGTTTTTAAAGTGTGATAGCATCTAAATGCCTTATTCGTCTGAGCTAAAAATTTAGACAAATGTTATAAATCAATGTCGCACAAAGTGTATACATTTTGGTGAATTTAGCCTTTATAGATTTTTAAAGGGACACAACAAAAAATTCTATATCATTATGATCTGTGGTCTCAAATTATTTGAAGTACAATAGTGTAAAATTAAACAATGGAGAAAAATACTCAACTCTCCTATTATATTTTTCAATTTTGTTTATTTAACGACTTGCCTTACTTTAATTTATTTATACAACCGTTAATTACTTAATGTTCAGAAAATCGAATGGAGTCACTCCAGATTTTTTTTACAATAAATTCAAACATTCATTTAATACTTTAAAGCGAGAAGCATATTAATACAAATAATTAAAGTAAACCTTACTTCTACTCCTTGTGTAGAAGTAGTAACACGAGGAGTAGATGTAAGGCTTACTTTAATTATTTGTAAATTCAAACATTTTTAAGTTTTTATTTTTGATGAATGTGTTATATTTAAATCCTTGTTATCAACAATTTTTCGCCTTCTAGCGTGCAAATTTTCAAAGCTGGTTCGATAAAAATCAAATGATTTTTAAGCAAAATAATCTGAGGTCGCATTCTGGACATCATCCAAATTTTTTTATTTATTGACAGTTAGAAAATGTTGTAGCAATTGAAATAAATGGAAATTTGATGTTCAATATCAGGTGAGTACGGTAAGTGAGGCAGTATCACTCCAATTTATCCCCCCTTCCAAGGATTAATCTTGAACAGAACAATCTTGCATTATCATGTTGCAGAATAATGTTTTTTCTATTGACAATTGCTGGGAACCTTTCAATTGAAGAAGATTTATAAGATTCAATTGTTCACATTAAAGGTCTGCATTCACAGTTTGAAGCACTTCAAAATAAATAACCAGCAAACAACCCAACTCCACCAATCATACAAAAGTGCCTTTTAAGGATGTAAACCTGAAATAGCTGTACTTTGTGGTGATTCATTCGAACAAAAACACTGCTTTTTGCATTTTGAATTATCATAAAGGACCCATTTTTCATCTTCAGTGATCAAGCGATCAAAAACAGTTCTATATTGGGCCACTTAAGCAATAAGTCGCATGGAATCAATCGGTTACCTTTGTTTTCTTCAGACAGATTATGTAGGACCCATCAATTTACTGCAAATGTTCTTGAGTGGTTGACCAAGGTTAGTTAAGAGTGTTTGAGAGTTTCTCAATTGTCTGATACAGATTTGCTTCTACTCCCACCCTTAACATGTCACTGTGTAAAATTTTTGGTCTTTCTGATCGATATGAGTCAGAAAGATCAAAATTAACAGATTTGAACTTAGAAACTACTTTTGAGTTTCAAAAGAGTAAAATGCCAGATACGTACCATAATATTTTCCTATAAATTTCAAAAAAAAAAAAAAAAAAAAGCTTTAATTATTTATGAGTAAACAGGTCCCTTTAACCTTAAAATGTCTCTGGCCTGAGTTTAAGAACGCAATGAGGTAATAAATGCAGGGGTCATAGCAAAGGAAAAATATAGGAGTTTAATAGAAAAAAATATAGGAATTTAAAAGAAAAATATATAGGAATTTCAAACGAAATATGGGATACATAGTAGTTCGGAGCGCATGTACACAAACAAAACTGAGTACCATTATCCATAAAATTCTAAAATGTGTGTCCCCAATTACAGCTCTAATAACTTCAATTTTTAATAAACATCCTATAATTTCAAAAATACAATAACATATGCACGATTCTATTAACACATTTTAGAAAAATACATGGTTAGAAAAATAGCCATCATTTAATCCCATATATGAAAAAATTAGATCAACTGGAATTTTGCTCACCTGCGGAATCTGATTTAGATCTAGGATTTCAGTGCATGGGCCTGCACATTCACTTTGATAAGGGCCTCCAAATCAGAGACTATTACCTTAAGTGACAAATCTGTCACTTAAGGTAACAGGTGACAAGTCTGTCACTTGAGGTTTAAGTTAACAAATTGGTCAATATTATTAAAAAACAAAGAATTTTTTTTTTTTGTGGGTGGTGGTGGTGGTGGTGGGGGGGGGGGGAGTGTAAACAAACCAAAGAGTCAATAAACTTATAAAACAATTTTGAAAGGCACTCTTATTCTATATTAATATTAATATAACTCTAAAAGTCCAGCCAAGTCAAGCTTTTAAAGTTAGTAATGTCGGTAAGTAAATGGGCATATCACACAGGAGCATATATACTCAACACAACATTATACACAACATGTTCATTCAGTGTCGTTCAAAATTGGGGAAGCTGAACGAACGAGAAACCGATGAGCTGTCCCTAGGGTTCCCCCGAACTGATAGCGTGATGTATTTCCTTCTCGAAAGGTATTCCAGGAAAAAATCCTGTCTATTTCTCCTATTGGTCAATTTTTATGAGCACACCCTACACAGTCAGCTTTTTGTAAACGGCTTCGAAAAAGTTGATCATCTGAAAATGTGCTGTCCTTGAACAAGGTCAGGATGAGTGTGTTGGATATAATGTTGTGTTTAGTAAAAAGCTGAGCGAAAATCTCTTGTGTGATATGGCTATAACATGTCTTGTGAGAGCCAAAATGTATTGTCGTAAATTTGGAAATTGATGAAAGGATTTTTTATTAGCTTACAAAGTTCATTACAAAGAATATGAACCAACGGTTCTTCTACTTGCATAATTTTCAAAAAAATTTCTCAGCTTTCACCTACCGATTTTTTAAAATGTAAATGTGTCAAAGTGGTAGAATCAGTAAGAACAGTTCTCAGGAATCGATATAAATGGGATTGCAACTGGCTCTTGATCTTACTTTCTGGTATAATGCTTCTCACTGGTTAATAATTCTAGTAATGACTGGTATCAGTGTCAGCCACCTATTATTTACAAATATCATAATTTCTTCTTTCTTAGTTTCAACTTTGATTTGAACACCTCGGAAATCTTCTTTGCAAGCCGAATATTTATGAAGAAATTTAAACACAGTATCCAATAAATCTTCAATATCCCAGTGACTAACTACTTAAGTCATTGCATTCTTGAAGGATTTACGCACAATATGCAAGTTACAAGAACTATAAGAGGCAGAAAATCTCTATCATTTAGTTCTCTGTTAATTTCTTCAAGGCATTTTTGGTTAACAGGTGGTCCATCCGAGCTTACAGATAACAATTTATTAACTGGTAACTTATCAAGTACAAGTGTCAAATATATCTTGTTTTCCAAAATATCTGCTGTAGCACGACCCAGTTCAAAAGCATGCAGGAAGTTACTAACAATTTCGTTACGTTCTTCATCCCAAAATTTTATAAGTATATCTACTTGCTTTTTTCCATTATCAGTTGTTTCATCGAAAGTAGAGAAAAGAAATTAGTTCATAAATCTTCAGAGTATTATTCGTAGAGTAAATTTTTGCAGTTTGGATATAATCTAACAGTAGATGTAAAAAAAAAAAAAAAAAAAAAAAAAAAAAAATGAAATATAGAAGTTGGTGTAAAAATATAGGAGAATATCTGCCAAATTGCAAAAATATAGGAAATATAGGAGGACTATGAGGCCTGTAAATGACAATCTAATATCCATATGTGCAAAAAAAAAAAAAAAAAAAAAAACTTTCCAGTCCCCCTAATATTTTTTTTTCTTGTCTTTTAAAAAATTTCATAGTTTCATTTATAATACTATTTACTTTTCCTTATAGATATTAGAATATGTTTCATAATTTATGAGTATTTCTTTTATTTTCTTTTTTATATCCTTTTAAACAGAAGTAATTCAAACATTCACTGGCTCATTCTAATATTTATTATAACTAGCAAACCGGTGCAAATTTTTCGCACTTTATTTCTTTTCTTATTTACCTTTAAAATTTGAAATTCATAAATATTATACCAATTTCACCACCTAATTAATATTTTAATTTACCAGAAGCCAAATTATTATTATAACCAAATAAATATTGTGCAATAGTGAAATCAGAATCATTCAAAGAAAAGTTTCAAAATAAAATTCATGGTTGACGACCCAGTTTTCATACTTCTACAGGCAGTACAGTTTTATTAAAGAACCTTAATGATGTCTTTTAAATTTTTATCACCAAGAGTGCGATGATATTTTATTTATTTTGGTATAATTTTTTCTTAAAAGAAAAAAAAAAATCTTACTTTGATTATACTGTTTATGAATGCGTTTTCCAGTCAATTTATGATGATGATTCATATTCTGTATATACCTTTAAAATAATGCTAGGTTTAAAATGACGCTTTCAAAGATTCTGAAGAAGTAACTTTTAAAAATATTTTTTTCTATAAAATAATGTCATCATACAAATGTCGTCATTTTTTCTTATTAGTTCATTGAACCGAGTCCGTGTGCTGTTGTTCATTTTAAAATATTTTTTTAATCCTCGCATATTTTATTAATTTCACCACTATCATATTGTTTCGACAAAAAATAATTGTAACTGGTCCACGTTAGAGAAATATTATATAGATTACATCCCGTTATGTTGAAAAAGTATTTCATTATCTAATCTATGCATGATTTTAATTTCCTGTTACATTATTATTATTATTTTACCCCCTTCTTTTATTAAATAACTTTCACTCAATCATTGTCTGACTCTATCTCTCACTTTTATTATAAACTATACCTCATAATATGAGAAAATATTTCGTAAATTATGAATGATGCCCGATTTTAATTTCTTGTTTTCTACTATAATACAGATTTTTCTTACACAGCTGTAAATATACATTACTTAAATTAAATTCTCTATTTTCACTTTCCACGACCTTCAACTATAACTATAGCCTAAAATAAAGGTTTTCATTCTTCTTTATTCAAGGTGATTCACAGAAAAGATGACACTTTTATAGCAGATAGAAAGTAAGTCTTTGACCCCTAATTAAAGAATTAAGTCAACATTTTCTATTATTTTGATAATCACATCATGTTATTTTTTAATTCATCTTTTCCCAACTTCATACGCATAGTTAATAGAGCTGGTAGTTGCCACTTTTTTTTTTTTTTAAATCACTGTCTTAGTGTTGTGAAAATTTACATATGCATACATTGAAATGTAATAATATTAAGTATATGAAAGTTTCGCAAAAACTATTCAAATTTAATAAAAGAAAATACAAAGTTTAATTTTTTTTAAATGTCTCCTATTAACTAATGTTAAACTTTTTCCTTCAATTTTATATTATTATAGTTTAAAAATACACTCTAAACATATTTGGGTATTATTTTGCAGATTTATTGTAATCAAAATAGATATATAGATATGTATTTATTTATTATGTTTAGAAATATTGTTAAACAATATTAATGTAAATTTGAAAGGGAAATTAAAAGTTAATTACTACAGATTTTTTTTTTTTTTTTTTTTTTTCAAAAATTAAAAATTTTGAATTTTATTTTATTAAATTTAAATAGTTTCCCAAAACATTTAATATATTTAGTACTTCCTATATTTTAGTGCATGTGTATGCAATTTTTCACAACTTTAAATAAGTCAAATTTGAATCGAATTTAAATTGTACAATAGTAATGCCATAATGTGTTTTGTTTTATGTTTTCTATTCTTATGTAACAAACTATATTCTATAACATAAGAATCATCCAACAGATGTATATATGGTGTAACATATATACATATTATTGGGAAGGATAACGTTTTCTTAGTAACTATGATTATGGCATGCACAAAGTTGTGCAGGTCTGTTAATATTACAATACAGTAGAAGATCTTTATAACGCAATTCTCTATATAACGCAAAATTTCTTGGATATAAACAATAAATTTTGCAGTTAAGAAATACTTTCTAAAAAACTGTTACTTTGTTGAGAAGTAAGTGTGATACATTTGTTTTTCTTTATCTGCTTAATTCAGAGATTTTTAATGAAAAAATTGCTATCATTAATTTTTTTTTTTTAAGTGAGCAATATAATGAATGATTTTGTACAGGCATATATGGACTGTCTTTGTAAAGTAAATTTTAGAATGAAAGTTATTATCCACCCAATTTTTTGTTCCAAGAAATGTAACTTTAAAATGTCCTACTCTGTTTTGATATGTTTCAGACATATTTGGCCATGTTTACAAGGTAAGTTTGACGATGTGTGAAATGTGATCTATATAAAGCAAAATTCTATATAACGCAAAACCTTGTGTTTTTAGCTTTGTGTTATAAAGATCTTCTACTGTATATATAACTGTCATGCAATAAAATAGAAATTCATAAAAACAAATTTCCAAACACAAATCCAAAGATTGCTCAAACAACCAACTATCAACTTTTCACAAAACTAAGAATTACCCCAACGGTTGCGAGTTTCTCTTGATATAGATCACTTGATGAGGTTACTTTAAGAAATTATTGCAACACTCTAGATATTTCTAGCTAAATCTTTAAATATTAATCGAAGAATTTCGGAATTGTCATTTTCTAGGAATAATAATTTCTCAAAAAATTGCCGAGAGTTTCTCGAAGTTCACAGTCAAAGTCTTACAGATTCGCAAATTTGTATTAATATTCTTAACAGTTTTTTACTTTTCATTATTAGTAAATATATAAGGTGTGCCCAAATGAAAAAGGAGACCTTAGCTGTAGCGGCATTATATCAAATCCCAGTGAGTTAATGTGTTGGCCAATATATGGCATGGTGGTATTGCTACATGCACATGCGCAGTTAACGGCTTTGCATCAATATCCTCATTGCTGGAGAGTTATTTCCACAGTTCGCTGCATGATGGATTCCTCCAGATCAGCACAAAAGGTGTGCCCAAATGAAAAGGAGACTAAAGTTATATGTGTAGAAATTTTAATAACAATATTATAATTACAGTTCATGTGGTATAGTACAACTATAAATAATTGCCATTTGATACACTGATCCCAGTGCATAGAAAGGGTGTGGATGGCTCAACAGATGGGTCAAGCAAACATCCATTCTCTCCGTCTTCTGATTCTCTGACAGATGCTTGAGCACCCATTGTGCACAAACTTTGCCATAACCAAGCTATTTTGTGGATTATGTGATGCACAGTTCCTTTGTTTATCGACGGTTCAACAGCAATTTCACGTGTGGTGATCTGGCGATTCTGCCGTATGAGCTCATCCACAGCCGATCTTTTTGTGCTGATCTGCAGGAATCCATCATGCAACAAACTGCGGAAATGAGTCTCCAGCAATGAGGATATTGATGCGAAGCAGTTAACTGTGCATGTAGCAATACCACCACGCCATATATCAGCGAACGCATTAACTCACTGGGATTTGATATAATGCCGCTACAGCTAAAGTCTCCTTTTTATTTGGGCACACCTTATATACATTTTTAATTAACATAGATATAACTGAATAAAAAATCTTAAAAAAAAAAAAAAAAAGATTTAAGAACAAAACATACTTTTTTAGATAGTCCGTATTTCGAATTTAACGAAATTTTGCTAAATAATAATTTATATATATAATCATTTTGATCATTTTTAATCTGTTAAATTCTAGCCTTGGGATTGATCATTCTTTATCCTTTATTTTGGTAATTAATTTTCCACAAATTTTAATAATTGTGTCATTTTTAATATGAAATTGAATTTACTTTGGTATTTACAAAATTTTTGAAGAAAAATTAGTTTAGAAATTAAACTGAAACTGGGCACTATTTTTTAAATAAAAAAAAATATTTTACATTTGAAACAAGCATCATAATTGTTTGAATGCTCATTGAACTACTGTTTCTTCCTGTTTTCTGGTAATGTAACAAATATAAAAAAGGAAAAAATATTTAATAATAATAAAGTGTTTAGTACTTTCTTTAATAATGGATTGATAAACTTAATTCTTATCTTTTTTTTTTTCTTTTTCCTCACCTTCTCATATTTTTTTCACCTGCAAGATTAGGATGAGTTAAAGAGCCGACAGAGTCGATATTCCGCTTTATTTTATAAATGTAATTACTTTTTGGAATTCAATTTGTGATTTGTTTATAAACATGTGGCAGTTTTATTATGCTTTCTAAACAAAATATTTTATTGTTTTGTCAGCTGTATCTTTCTTTTCATATGATTAAAATTTGTTTTACTGACATAAATATTACGTCACTCTCACACATCATATTGACCTCACTTTTTTTTTTTTTTTTTTTTTTTTAAACTCTCAATCTGCTTGGTTGCAAAATAAAATTTTGGTGAAAACATCTGTTTAACCAAGCACAATGCCTCTTCATCATAAGGTAATTTAAAATACATGCTTTTTCAAAAACTGTATTTTATTTTACAGTAATTAATATTCTAACAAAAACAGACAATTTTTGCTTAGAATATCTGAAAAAAATATTTTCACTATTTTCGAAACAGAACACCAAAATTTACGACAAAAACAGGTTAGAAAATACTAGCATATGTTATTTTTTTCCCCTATTGTGTACCAGTTTATAATTTTGGATTATTAAAGCCTCACCTTGGTGGTCTTTTTGGATCAGTAAGAAATTAGCTGTTGAAAATAATATAAATTTTAATTTTTGGCATAATCTCTATAAATATTACTAAAATAAAACACCTGGACTTAAAACATAGCAGGACTTTATAATAGGCTTTTAAATTCAAATAAAATAATTAAAAATTTATAAATATCCATCAACCAGTACATCTGTAATCAAAATTGCTTTTGTGAAAAATTGAACTGGGTAAAACATTTTTAAAGTAGCAACTTCCATAAATAAAAAATTGCCCAATGTGTAGCACTAGAACAACGTAAAACCTACTCCCATATAAATCAAGCATACATCCACAGTCAACTCTAAGAGTATTCGGCACTTTGTATAAAATTATTACGCTACTCACCCCAACCCCACACACATACACAAACCCTTATATTGATAATTTGACACAGTATTTAAAAATAAATAAATAAATAAATAATAATTTGTCCAGTTTTTATTTTGCATTGGAAATACAGCCACCCATATATATAGCCTTTTGTGAGGCATTTCAAATGGTTAAAACCATTTGTCTTAGAGCCAGTATATCTGGCCCATTTCAATCCTTTTCCCAATCAATAAATCCCGATGGATATAATTTACAAGTCATCATTATTATTAAGAACTTTCCAGAAGATAAAAAGTGAAATTTAAAACTGAAATAATATTAAGTTGCTAAAATTATATAATAATAACAATAAAAAAAAAAAAAAAAAAAAAAAAAAAACTTGTTGTGTTAAGCATTTATCTTATAATAAAATAGGGTTCCAAAATCCCTCATGAATTGTAATTATAGTATCTGTTCAATGATTTCTTTAGCAGTTGGGTTTCACTTAAAAGTTTTACTAAATATTAATACATTATTGTTTATTAAAAACATTTTAAAATTTACTTACCTCTTTTTGATCCACTTTACTTTTATTTTAACAAAATTCAGAAATAATGGCTAGATCAAACATAAACAGAAAAAGATAATTAATTAACATGCTATTTTTTTAATTTTTAAAGTTTATCAAATGTATAATGTTTTGATGGAGAAACCTAGTTTGAGGGATTATAACGGCTCAGAATGCTAGCTTTCTACAAGAATCAAGTATTCATAAAAAAAAAAAAAAAAAAACTCCTTAATGTGGTAATATGTTTTCTTATTTACTATTCTATATCATTGGAAAATAGTTTCAAATGCTAGCTAATTTTAAACCGTAATTAACAAAAGAAAAGTTCTCATAGGTTGATCCAAGTGCTGGATAGTGTCCAGGATTGTTTAACAAATTAGCAAGCCAGTAGTAAGTATTATCATGGATAGAGCAATTAAAGCTATCAAAGGAAATTTTTTTTCCCATAGTGATATTAGAAGAGTTGAAAATTTTGTTGTACATGCAACAGTGAGAGAAATCTCTTTATTACTTCATCTTCTGTGAAAGAAGTATATACAGTATGTCCCAAATAAAACGCACCCATGAAAAACGAGGAAACAGTGCCATGACAAGAAGAAATCTGTCGCAAGGGACACTCAGGAAGGGACAGCAATTGCACGAGCACAATTTTTCAGTCATGAGTTGCTGTTCACACTCACTGCACAGTAACATCATGATACTTGGAATTGGTATCAATAATCCAGAATAGTGGTAAAAAAAAGGACACTGTTTGCCTCAAGTACCTTCTGTAGATGCTCAACCCCTTAATTAGTTATATTTTTGACCATTAGGGTCAGCATTATTAATTGGTGCTATAAATTTTTTTTATGAGATTCAGTTATGTAAATTATGCACAAACTACATATAAGCGAAAACCAATACATGGACAGTTCATTGTAAAAGTGGTGTAACTCCATCTTTTTTAAATGTGTATATTTTTGCTTGATTGCATCACATTTAGTCACATCTTTCATTATAAAAATGAAGAAACTCCAATAATTGCATTAAAATCCCATAAATGGGATTACTTGTTTTTTTTTTTTTTTCCAGAATTTTCTTATAATTTATAAATTCTTATAACTCTGATTTGTATTAAACATTCAAAATTGACAAAACACTTACTGAATCATGAAATAGCAATAAAATATACTTTCAGCATATTTTATTGCTATTTCATGACTTACTTGACATTTCAGCACTTACTGAATCTTGACTTTTTTTCCTACACATAAATTTGCAAAACATGGGATGCTCTCTATTGAAAATGGGATAAATACCTCCACTGGTTTGTTTACAGAGGCATCCAAAAGAATTGCAAAGCACTTCATTCTATGAAAAGTTTTCCTATAATAATACTTTATTTTGCACACATTATCAGGTCGTCAAGAATGAAACTTGTATTTAATAATATTGCCACAATTAACAGCTTATTATTTGATATTGGCTTAATATTTTGCTATTCTGCTTTTTTTTGTTAGAAAGTTACACATCTCTTCTATTTAAAAAAAATTATTGTAAACTCTAAAAATCATTAAGAACTGTTTTTTTTTTTTTTTAATTAATTTATAGTTGAATATGAAATTGTCAGAAATTTGCACTATTCTGAAATATGAGTTCTTATGTGGAACTAAAGCATCACAGACCGTGCAAAACATTAATAGTATATTTGACTCTAAAGTTACTAAACAGCAGACACTATAAAATTGGTTCACAAAATTCCATACAGGTTAATTTGAGTTCACAAACAAACCATACAGTTGTCAAGAATCAAAAGTCAATAATGACGAACTAAATGTCACTAATGAATCTATTAGTAAACAAGCAATATTAACTCATTTAGCTCAAATAGGTAAAGTGAAAAAATTGAATAAGTCTGTTCTACATGAACTGGATGAAAAACAGAAACAAAAGCATTTAAAAGCTTGCTTGATGTTGCCTTCTTATCACAAATCTGATCCATTTTTTAATTGAATTGTCCCTTGTGAAGAGAAATGCATTCAATATGCCAATTGCACAGTGGTTGGACAGAGATAAATCACCAAAACACACTTCAAAGCTTAATCAAAAGAAGATGATGATGGCGAGTGTTATTGGTCTCGTGCAGTTGTGATTCATTATGATTTCATGAAACCTGGCTTATCGATCACAGTAGAAATATACTGTAACCAACTGGACGAGATGGTGCAAAAACTTAAAGGAAAACAAACTAGATTGGTCCACAGATTGAGTCTTATTTTATTGCTTGATGACAGGCCACACACTGCACAAATGACTGTGGCAAAACTATAGGAATTGGAGTTGAATACTCCATACTCTCAAGACCTAGCCTGCAGTGTTTTCCACTTCTTCTGCAATTTGGACAAAGCTTAAATAGAAAATCATTTGTATTCTGACAAAGCTATAAAACTGATTAAAAACATAGATAAAAAACCTTGAACATTACTTTGTGCGTCGTTGTTTAAATTTTTCAACCAGGCACCCGGTCCTCTTCAGAACGACATCTTCTGTGTAAGACTTCAGCTTGACTGATCTTGAACGTGTTTTGCCAAAAGGTGGTGCCATACATGGTCTGGGGCTACTGCGCCGCTGTCGTTGCATTCATCATTATTAATAATGATGCATGCAACGACAGCGGCACAGTAGCCCCAGACTGTGCATGGCGCCACCTTTTGGCAAAACACGTTCAAGATCAGTCAAGCTCAAGTCTTACACAGAAGATGTCGTTCTGAAGAGGACTGAGTGCCCGGTAGAAAAAATTTAAACAACGATGTACAAAGTAATGTTTAAGGCTTTTTATCTACGTTTTTAATTAATGTTTATACTTCGTTTTTATCTATATATTTAAAGCTATAAAACTGGCCTTCCAATAATTCATTGACTCTCACTTGCCAGGGTTTTATACCATCGGCCTGAACAACCAACAGCTTAAATGACAAAAGCGTACAGACAATAAGGGTGCATACTTTGATGAATAAAATAATTCCTTATATTTAAAAGTTAACTTTAGCTTTTTTTCTACAAGTTTCATCCTTGATGACTAAATATAATGAAAATAATATTAATAATAAATATGCACAATAAAATGCTTTTTATAAAATATAGTATGATTAATATTAAGACTTAATGGGCCTCACTAAAATATTAAGTTACATTAATGGCTATAATTTGGAATTTGCTGGAATAGAATGTTTGTTTTCATTAATCATTTTAAACTTTTTTTAATGATGTTTAAGAATGATTACGATTTGAATTCATCTATCTGTCTGTCTTCCTGTCCATACTCTTAACTCCCGTAAATATTCACAGAATTTCTTGAAACTGATATATATTATTCAAATCCACTATGGGATGTTCCCTATTGAAAACAGGGTAAATAACACCATTGTTTTATATACAAGGACACCTGAAAAATTCCAATGTTTCACAAAATTCAAATTTTGTTCTATGAGAGTTACTTCTATAAATCACATTTTACTACTTTTATCTTGTACAAATCATAATGAATTTGACATTTTTCATTCATATGCACAAGAAATTGATTTTTATAGAATATAATAGTGATTAGCATTAAGATTTACATGGCCACATAAAAATATTCAGTTACATTAAAGTGTACAATTGGAAAGTGCTGTTATTGCATTTTCACTTATAATAATCGTTTTTAACAAATCCTAATGATGTTTAAGAAAGATTATGATTTGAATTCATCTATCTGTCTTCCTGTTCATCTGTCTATCTATATGTCTGTCCATCTCTAGTGTCCATACATATTTCTAATACGTCTTCAAAATGATATACATTATTCAAGTTCACTATGATATGCTCCCTTTTTAATATGACATAAATAGCACAACTGGTTTATACACAGCGACATCCATCCTACAGTATGCTAATGCATTGTGTTTTAAGATAGGCATTTTTGTAAATCATACTTAAGTAGCTTTGCACAGCACAAATCATAATGAAGTTGGCTTCTGTTGTTTGTACATTTTCTATAGAATATGGAATGTTTAGCACTAAGGTTTACAAGGATACACTAAAATATTCAGATACATTGAGTGCTATAATCAGGAATTTTTGGAATTGTATTTCTGTTAGTGCTAAGTGTATTTAACACTTTTCAATAATACAAGTTTACAAATGATTATGAATTCAGTTAGTTTATTTGTTTGTACTTCAGTCCACAGGCAAAGTATATTGAAAATAAATCGATGCACTGAGTAGGAAAGTGTTAACAATCTATGCAAAATGCATGATTTTGTATTCTGGTTTCTTTATATTTTTTCTTGCAGACCAATATCATTGAATTTTATCCTGGAGATACAAACTAGTAGAAACTATCCATTTTAGGTAGATAGAGGGATGACCCAGTCCTCAATTTACATGGAAGTTGTATCAAGTAGGGGTTATTACATATATTAATTTTTTCCCGTGTAAATGTGAATGCTAATTTATAAAATGTGCTTTTATATATAAATCACGCCTATGAATTTGTCATTATCCAGTTCATGATGGTATCTTGATCTTGAAAAGACTTCATGCTTAACTAATTGTTATATAATTCTTGAAAATGGATACTTATTTTATAGCTAACTTATACTTAATGATATTATTAATGAACTAAATGCTAAAATTTCAGGAGAAATACAATATTTATTAATAAAATAAATACAATACAAATGAAATTCCACGTAGTGTATATCAAACTTTCAAAATTATTTTGTATTTCGTATTTCCTTCTGTGTATTTTTTGTTTTCAAGATTAAAAAAAGTATTTGTCATTCTTTATTTCACAACAAAATAAAATTACTATATATTATTTATCTAAAGAAAAGCACACTACAGAAACATCCAATTACAGCGTTGCTTGAATAAAACTATAATACAATACATCAAATAGACAGAAAAAAATAAAAAAATAAAAAATAAATACATGTTATGAATTTAAAAATTCAAAACACTTAATATTTATAGATTTTTATAAATATTACATACGCATATATTTTTACAAAAATTAATTTACAAATCAACTTATAAGACAATTTAAGGAAACAATGGAGTTTATTGACACAAACAACAGTGTTTTTATAATTCCATTTATTTATTTTCACAAACATTTTTAATCTGCTAAGTACAATTTCAAATTGTGTATTGCCATATCTCCATGTTTCTTGTTCTATCATTACTTTCTGCAAACCAGCTGCCACATCACATTTTCAATGATTCCATGTTTTTTGTATACTAACATGCATTCTTCGATTGACTTGATTAAAACTTCAATGTGTGCAAATTTGAACTTCAATGGTTATTTGGCAATATATTACAAATTTATAAGAAACTAATAATACCATTTTTATTATTTGATAGATCCCATAGTTCGACTGACTTGATAACTTCAACTTGTGTAAATTTGAACTTCAATGGTCATTTGGCAATATATTACAAACTTATAAGAAACTAATAATATCAGTTTTATTATTTGATAGATCTCATAGACTCACAATCAAACACATAATCAAACTTAAAAGGAAAAAAAAAAAAAAAAAAAAATAGCAGCTCAAAGGTAATTTTTAAACTTAGCAGGGTCACGATAACGCAACACAGTTTAGGTTGTATTATTGTGCTTAAACTTAAACAAGTATTCATTCTTTTTCAGATAATTTAACTTTTTCATCATTAACATATAGGTAATTATAACCTTTTCTTTCTTTTTTCCCCATTTATGAAACACATTTTAAACAATTTTTTATTAGTGATATGCACTTTACAATGTACTGGTGAAGTCCCAAACCTGTGTCCAAATATCTGCTAGTAAATTGAGTTAAAAGAATATATATACATATATTACCAGTTAGGAACTTCTTCTTACTAGCCAGCAATATAAAGTTGAAAACTAATAATAGAACAACAGTTACATGTATGCTATGTCCAGAAGAAACATTTTCTGTATAAATCTGCAGCATACTGAAATTTATCTGAGACTAAAAAAATGTTGAGCCAGGTTTATTATCATAGCAAGTAACAACATTTCATGAAATAAGCAAAAATTTTACTTATTAAGAGAAATCAATTACAGTAATCTAGAAGCAATTAAATTTTATTTATTTATTTATTTTTTTTCAAGCCCAACATTTCCTGTTAAGACGTTAAATTAATCCCCAAGATCTAATATAATGCTGCAAATTCAGTGAAAAAAGAAAATATTAACAATATCTATATGCACATATCAAACTAAAATTAGATGTAATTAATGGACCAATCAGCAGTGAATTCCATATCAGGATTGAAGAATATGTGCTTTTAAAGTGACATGTTTACTTTGCCATATTTGAGATTCGGGAGAAATAAGAAGTATGAGAAAGAAGAAACATACAATGAAGTTTTTAACACATTTTGATGTTCAAAATTTTACTCGCCACACCCAAAAATCTATTCGCCAATGATGAGTAGATTGATGTAAATCCATACCCTTGGATATTATGTAGAGACAGAAATAAATAAGCAATCACATTCCATGTCGCACAATTTCGTATTAAATTTGTAGGATAAAAATACTAATTAAATCTACTACTTAATAATCAATGCAAAATAATGATTTTTTTTTTCTTTTTATTTAAGACTGTAGGTGATTCTTAAATTTATGAAGATTTACAGAAACATTATTATTATTACACCACTCTTTATAGCAAATAATTTTCTCAATTATTTCCGCAGTACATCTCAAATTAAATTATGCAGATATTCAACTAGATGTACACAAACATAGATAAGATAGAGGTAAGAATTATCACAAAAAGTGATATCTGTAGCAATAAATTTTCAAATATCTAATTACTTCATTCGATAATTTATATAATAATCATCAAAATTGGAAATTATCAATAAACTTATATTTGAATGTAAAGAAATATCTTAATTCTATTTAAATCGTGAATAAACCAGCATCAATTAAAAATCTTTATTTTATTTTATTTATTATTAATATAAAAGAAAAAATACAAACAAAACAATTTATAAAGAAAAGACACACACAATTTTATTGCTTGTTAATTCAAACAAAACTTTTATTTCTTTTTTACAATACTGTTTTTTCTTTCATATTTACAATACTAATATAATGCAACAAGAGTCAAGAATATTTAAAAAAAAAAAGTTATAAACATATATTTATATGCAATGCAATGAATAATATATAAATAAATAAAAGTAAAAAAATTCTTTTAGTAAAATTTATGCAATGAAACCTTAAGCATTCCATCCTTAAGAGGCAATCCTTCATAATAAAATTGCATTATGCCCTAACAATATACTAAGAGGAACATAAAGATAAAAAGAATAGAAATGCAGCGATTAATGTATTTAAAAAAAAAAAAAAAAAAAAAAAAAAGTCAACTAATTTAAGGAAATATGCTGTTATGAAACAGTCTGATAAAAATCTGTGTAATCAAGAGATAACACTATAACTCAGCAAATTAAAATGAGTGCTGTGAAAGGACTGGTATTGAGCAAGTTTTACTCAAATAATAACTTTGAACAAATCAGTTTTGAAGAATGCTTTAAAAGGCATCCCATATAAAGAATTCCAGGGCTGTTGTAAACAATAACAGAAACACTGGAAATATTGCAGTTATGCCCTAAGATATTCTTATTCTTTTTTCCCCCAAAAAAACTATCTGCATTTCTCTGAGACAAGTCAAACAAGTTTATACTGTTATTTACACAGTTTGGAAGTCTTGGAGCCATTCATAATAATACAAACTATATTGTACATATACTTTCTCAATAAAAGGAGGAGGGGATACATGTATATAGAGAGAGTAAGACTTTCTGATTTGATGTCATTGTAAACTTCCTCTAGAATTAAAACTAGGAATAAAGTCGTGTTTTGTCATAATATTTTGTCAATGTTAAAAAATAAAGTTTTAACAATTAAAACTAATATTTGTTATTAAAAATACAAAATTACACAAGGAATATTATCGATTTTTCTGACAAATCATCAGTAAATTTTACTTTTTTTTTATTTATTTAATGCAAACAGCATTTTAAAAAGGAGGAGGGGGGGGGGGGGGCGAGAGAGGAATATCTATGTAACCAAAAAGCATTTGAACAGCCTAATAAGGTAGAGGAGAGAGAGAGAGAAAACATAGAAAAGCAAACAAAATAAATAAAATATAATCATGGTATTACATGTGATTTGCTAATTTAATAAGACAAAACATTTATGCTAGTTAAATAATAATAATAATAATAATAATAAAAAATAAATAAATAAATAAAAAAAAAAAAAGTAGGGGAAATTTTATTAAATGATTTTTGCTTAATTTCAGTGGAAACTGACATAATAAAAGAAGAAATTACAAACTTAAATATTTCTAGAGAACAATAGTCTTCATGAAATTTTTCATATTTTTAAAGAATGAAACCGTTCTTATTTTGTATTATTATTGTTATTATTATTTTCCTTTTATTATCAGATACAAAAATTTGAGTCCCTTATCTTAATTTTATTTTTTCTTAAAAACATCTCTTTTGCATTACACAATGAAAATCTAATAATTTAGGCACAAATCTTAAACCTAAATGAAAAGGGCTCAGAGTTCATCAGAGAAGTAGAAATCTTTTGTCTGTTTCAAAATAATTTATTTCTCAGAAATAAACATAAAAATATAATTGATCAACATCTAAGGTAAAGGAGGAGGTGGTGGCTGATTGAATGGCACTGAAGGTGGTGGATTAGCCGGCAATGGTACTGAAGGTGGTAATGGTGGTGGTGGTGGAGGTGGAGGTTGTGCCATAATAGGGAACTGGGACTGATATGACTGAGTTCCACTAAAATGATTGCCATAATTTTGAGGTTGGTAATATGACATCTGAGAATACTGCTGAGAATATGGGTATGCATTACTCCATATCATATTTTGAGTATTTTGAACATTTGCATAGGACACTGTATTGGTCTCATTATTTTGTGGCCAGTTAAAGAATGCAGGTGGTTGTAGTCCTGCAGTATTCGCAGTTGCATGTGTACTTGAAGTTGCAGTTGAAACATTGAATTCAGAAATATTGGGATATTTCAATTCTGCAGCATTCATTGCTTGAGAATTCCCAACAGTAGATGAAACACTTTGGTTTGGAAAAGGGGGTGGTTTTAATGGTGTAGTATTTTCCGTTTGAGAATTCACAGAAGTGGGCACAAATGCAACACTAGTGTCAGAAGCTGTTTTTAGAATTTCAGCAGCATTCACAGCAGCTGACACAGTAGTTTGTGCTATAGTGTTTGTGCCTATTTCAGATATAGTGGATGACACATTAGCAACATTAGTATTTAACATAAGACAAGATCCACTATTATTTACAGCATTAACATTAGGTACAGATACATTGGGTTCATACAGTGTTAAGTTAATTTCAGTGCTTCTATTTTCTGTAGTAGTTGGCAGCTTTTGTTCGGTGTTTGCTCCTGAAGCATCTTGAAAAGAAAGTTCCATTTTCTCAGTTCTTTCTTCTTTAATTTCACTGTGAATTTTGCCGCCGTTCAACAACGATTTTATATCTTCAATAACATTTTTTTCAGATGAACTTACTTGCAGTGAGTTCAACATACTCTGATTGAGGGAAAAAATAGAAATGACAATGAAAGAATGTAAAACATTTCATACTAAGCGTACTTCAAATACAAATTAGGAATGAAAAAAAAAAAAAAAAAAAATTAATTAATTAATTCATACAGCATAATAAATATCATAAAATATATACATAAACTTTTATTAATGTTTTAAAGATAAACAAAAAACATATTTAGACATTCATTTCCAATAAAAAAAAAGCCCTTTATGATCAAAGACATAAAATAAATCAATCAAGTTTACAAGCAGAACTGAACCGTTTATTTTTCTGATAATTAGGGTTTTAAAAAAATAAAAATCTATTCAATTATTCTACCTAACTTAATACAGTTTATTTAAAAGAAATAGTTCTGAATAAACTATATGAGAACTATTTTATACATATTCAAAGGCCATAAACTGTATGATCACAATGGATGTTTTGATAAAATAGTGAATAACAAATTAGATTAAATTTAAGGGTAATCTGAGTTTAAGTTTTCTTAATAGTTTTTGTATTAAAAAAAAGAAACAGTAAAACAAAACGAGTTAATTCCCTAACAGCACAAAATGTTCCAGAAACGTAACAATCATATAACTTTGAAACATTATAAACATTTCAGGAACGTTTAAAAACGTTCAGATTGCTTTCCGATTAGTTTCAAAAACGTAGAAATGTCCGCGATCGTAACAAAAAAATCAGATACGTAACAGAAATGTTACAATAGCTTAACGGATAGAAAAGGAAAAAGAGCGAATGTTTCAGAAAGGTATCAGAGCATACTTAAATGTGTTACGTTCTTGAAAGATTGTAAGCTTTTTGCAACATAAATGAAACATTCTGTGCTGTATGGGTTATGCCTAAAGAAATTATAATTTTTTGATATAATGCGCCATTATTTCAACTAATAAAAATATGCAGTACAGCATTTAGAATTTTATCTAAACACAATTTTCTAATATTTATGAACAGAATATACTATGAACTGATTCATGATAATCTATATAGATATTTTGAACTAACCCTAACATAAATATTTGTAAAATGGTGAATTATGGCACATATTGATGAAGAAAAGAAAAAAAGTCTAGGATTATCTGACCATTTTTGTGTCTGTACAATCATAATTAACAGAGATATTAATCAAAAACTTTGTTACGATGATGACATTGCTATGCCACATAGTAGCTATGTCATAATTTCCCCTAGCAAATCTTCTTTTCTGAATTTAGCAATAGCAGGAATTAAATCTTAGTGTTTTTAAACTGACATTGTGCATTCTCTATAAAGAGCATTATAAAAAAAACTGCCCTGAAAGAATAAATATTATTTTTAAATTCTAATGATACACTTTATCTTGAAAAATATGCACATTTAATTTATATATATATACACATATAAATTTGTTACTAATTAACTGCTTTATTTGAATTGCTATTGCACATTTCCCAAAAAGAAAAAGAATATTGCTAAAATAATTACACTGTGAAATAAGCACAGGTCTTTTTTTCTTTCTAATGATATAATTCATTTGAAAAATGGGCATATTTAATATTCTTAAAAATTAAATTGCAAAAGTTTTTTTTTTTTTTTTTAATTTTTCCAATAAAATTTTCCATATCTGTCAAAATTTCAATTTAAAATTTACAATTTTTATCAAGAAGACCAATCTCCTGAAAAAAGATTTGTGAGCACAACCAGTTTGTACCAATATGAAAATCGTTTTCACTCTAGTTTGCAATTAAAAGGTGTTTCATTCTTATATATAAACTGCATCATAATTGGCACATATATTAATTAAAAACTTCATTATGATGGCATTGCTACAAAGTGCATTGCCACACAGTATCGCTACATAGTAGCTATGTCACAATTTCACCTATCAAATCTTCTATTCTGAAGTTAGCAAAAGCCTAATTTAAATTTCATTATTTTTTAACTGCCAGTGTGCATTTCTGATCACGGCATTGGAAAAATAACTGTGTAGAAAAAATCAATATTATTTTATATTCTAATGATAAAATGAGTTTTGGAAAATATGCACAAAAAATTATTTAAAAGAAAGAAAATGATTCTATTGATATTCTGTTCATAATATGCTTAAAAAAAAAGTTATGGTGCTAATTAAAGTGATTTTATAGGATTCAAATTTTAAATGGAAGAAAAAAAAAAAAAAAAGTAATAATGTGTGTGTTTCACATGAGTTTGCAATATATATTTACTCATAATATAGATATAAGTAAGCATGTGAAATATGTTGATACATAGGGAATAACACAAGTGCATAAGTTTCTAAAATGTTATGCTGATATAAATAATTGCATAACAAAATATGAATCATAAAATCTGTAGAATGTTTCATTATAAGAGATTGTCTCTTTTATTCATCTCTGTACATGGCTTCAGATATGCAGTGGATGAGATTCTAAAATTTGAAATAAGAATTTAAAATTGGTTGTTGCTGTTTTTTCTGTCTGATATTTCCACATGAATAAGGAGAATTTTTATAGCATCTAAGAACTCTAAAAATAGAGGTTCAGTAATGCTATATTTTCAAAGTTTTTGAAAAAGGTTGAATTTTGCTTGTTTTAAACACTTTGATGTCACTGCAAAACATCTTAAATTATCCTACACTATTTTGATTAAAATCACACAATCAACTGATTGGAAGAAAATCACATTTATTCAAATCATTGAAATTTTATTTTTCCGACTGAGTGAAAATAATGCCTGGGACGGGAGTTGAACCCCGGATCACTGACTTACATTGACTCTGCCTAAAGGTTGTCTGAGTGAGTAATGCTATCAGTTGTCGGCCTGGATAGCTCAAATTGGAAGAGCCTTGACCTTGTAAGTCAATAATACGGGGTTCGACTCTCGGTCCAGGCATTATTTTCACTCAGTCGGAAAAATAAAATTTCAATATCCTACACTATTTTGATTTTAATAATTACTGAAAAGCTTAGTGGATTGTATATGATGTTTAAATAAGTTAATGCTTATTTTTGGATTTAAAAATAGTTCATTATAATACATTGTAAGAAGTGATAAGCATACAAAATATTTCAAATTGAAGGATATATGTGTATGTGGTACTACATTTCCTGTTAAATTTATATATATATTCATATATATGTATGTGTGTAAGTGTTTTTAATCTTTCGGCTTTTAGGTAGATATCAGGTTAGTATCTGATAAAAAAGACAGTTTAGAATTCAAGACAACAAAAATAAGGAATATTAAATCAGCTAAAGCAGCAGTTAGAGAGGAATTTTGTGGAAATAAGAAATTCTTCCAGAATGATAATGAATAAATACATATCACAGTAACAGTGAAAATTTTTAATGTGTCAAAGATTTATTAGTATTTAAAATAGAAGAGAAAATAATCAAATTATGAAGCTTTTACAATAGCATCTAAATGCTTTATGCAATTGAGCATATAGTTGGTAGGTACGTTATAGATCAGTATCGTACGACCTACAGAGGCTGTTCGCACATTTTTTAGACGATTTTATTTCGCAGTAAGAAAATATCATTTGCATGGAGAATTTTATTTTCACAACAGTTATATTTTTGGAAGTTATTTATCTTCTGATATTTAGAATTTTTGTTTAGATGCAAAAATGCGCTTTTAAAATGGCAGTGGATGGAAGGATAGGTTTCCTCTCTTTTCAAAGATAGTTTTTAGTGAAATCTTGATGAAAAGCATTTATCAGGAGAAAAATGGAAAAATGTTGCAACAACAGATGAATCTTGGGTCTATTTAAGTGGTTGCAATAAAAAAAGGTCAATTTATTATCACAAAAGTGGAGAAAAAATTTTTTGCTACATGGCTCAAAGCATGAAAAGAAAGTTTTTCTAAAGGATTTATGATTGCCACTGGTTTTTCATACAAGCGCAAGATAAAAGCAAAAAAATGTCAAAATCAACTCTAAATACTCTCAAGAACATATTTTAATTCCAATTTTTAAAAATGAAAATCCAGATCTTTATCCACAATGCTATCAATCCGTTGAACTGTATCAAGACAAAACAAGCAGCCACACATCACAATCCGCAATTGCTTTTCTAGAAAAAAATGGAACAAAAAACGGGAATTAAAACCATACCCTTCACTGACATTCCTGCTAAATCTTCTGATGTATCACTGTTGGATTTTTGTGTTTTTCGACTCTTAAAATCAACATTATCCAAACACCGACCTACAACGCTTTGTGGACTCTGGAAAGCCATTCAAGAGGAGTAGAAAAATATACCTCTTCCGATATTATAAAAAGCATTATTATCATAGAAATTATGATGTAGAATGTTAGTTAAGAACAAGGGCTATCAAACTGAACAAATAAAACTCGAAATATGAGTGAAATTGCTTCAGTACACTCCATCAAAATCGTCTAAAAAATGTGCGAACAGCCTCTGTATATAGATTTTGACGAATGTAACACTTATTTTTTTTTACAAGAACACAAAGAAAAGTTTTTTATTATTATAGTCTAAGTACTTAAATTATTTTAAGTGTAATAGCATCTTAGCTTTTTAACCCGTTGAGCTAAAAGCTGGTAAGTATGTTATAGGTCACTGCTCCACAACCCCTTTATATTTTAATCAGGGTAAGGCTCACATTTTTTTTTTTTTTTTTGAGAGACATAAAGAAAAAATTCCTTATCATTATGGTCTATGGACTCAATTATTTGAGGTATGTTAGTACATAAACTCTACATTTGATTAAGATAAAATTGGATAGGTATAACATAGGCCCTTGTTGCAAGAAATGTATACATTTTTATGTGTAGGATTTATAGTTTCTTCAAAAGAGATATGAAATACAATTTTTATACACTGTGGTCTAAATACTCAAAATAATTACTATTTAATTGAATGTTACATCAATAATAAATTGAAATTGTTGTTCATCTTAATTGAATTCATCTAATTGAATTAATCATAACATTATTGAAGTTCATCTTAATAATGTTAAAATTAAGTTAATCTTAATAGTGTTATGATTTAAACGTAATAAAAATAACAATGTATTTTTTACATTGCCTTAATAATTATTATTTCCTTAATAATTATAAATTAGAAAATTAATAATCATTAAGGGAAATGATGTCTGTATTATTTGCACTATGTTCTATTGGGACTAATAAAATGACGTTCATTAAATTATTTAAAAGAGACTAAAACTGATATATATTTTTGAAGTTTGCTGCAGAATTGTTCTTACTCAAAATTGATTAAATTTATACTATTTTACAGGGACACAGAAAATAATTCTAGTACATTACCATCTATTGTACAGATATTCAAACTTGAGGAAAAATATTCAAAAACTCTCTTATAGTTTTACCTACTGATTATTTACTACTTGAAATTTGTTTAAATGCCTGTTGAACATAAAATGTTTGGAAAATCGAGTGGAGTCAATCCTGATTTTTTTTTGAAGTAGCAATAATTATTTTATTATTATTAATTACTTATTTTTTTTTTATTTTTTGAATAAAAACATTTAATTGAGTAACCAAGGGTCTAACTCACTTCCAGATAAAAATCTTTTCTGAAAATAAGTCCAAAAATGTAGTTAATAACTAGAACTTTTTTTCTTTTGTTTTTTTACTTTGTAATCTAATATAAAAACTAAAATATCGCCTACATATAGAAAAGTATAAGGATATTAAACTAGATGACTAAAATTAAAACAGCAGTTTAATTTATAATTGCTAGTTATAGTATTCACTTAAAAAAAAAAAAAAAAAAATGAAAAAGAATTTAAACTACAAGAAATTTATCATTTACTTATTTGTTATGATGAAAATAAAAAACCACACTTGAGAAGTAAAAATCAGTTATAAAATTAAATTTAAATACTCAACGAAAGAGGGTCTCTGTGTGTCTCACGGAATTCAAGCCACTGATAGTGGAGATACAAAGCTTAACAGAGGTAGCTTGGACGAGTCAGGGATACACCTTAATGAGTTTTTCTTTTTTAATTTACTATTATTATCATTACTATTATCTTTTTTTCCTTGTTGATATTTCAGGTTGGCATTATATATATATATTTTTTTTTTAAGTTGAGGTACTTTAAATAAACAAAGAAAAATTAAAGAAAAAGACTTAAAATAATAGTGAATTTTTTTCATGTTTTTGAAACTAACACTTTAAAGTGGTTTAATATTGAGTTTTTGTTCCTGTTGTAAGGTACAACATCATTCAGAATATGACTTTCTAACAAAAAAAAAAAAAAGGATATTCAAACTTGAAACTGTTTTTGTGTTTTTATTTTTTCATTTAAAGATATATAAAAGGTACTCAAACCGAGTTGTTTATTTATTTATTTATTTTTTCTATTAAAAGAAACTGCCTGGCCTAGTTATAAAAATAAATAAAAATTTTATTGAAACACTACTTTTCATCTTTCAAAATCTTTAATTATTGAAATAACTATCAATTTACTTATTAAATTAAAAATGCCTTATTAAAATCCTTAGAAAATTTGAGGCTATATATTTCGGCACCCAGACGGGGGCCACCATCAGAGCTCGAAATGACAAGAAATCACTGCTGAGCGGTTTGTTTACTCTTCTCCTTCTCTTCATCCTCCTCTTCACTTCGCTTTGTTTGCTGAAACAGGGGTTGCCATTCTGGTGGAATAATACTATGTTCGATCTCGTTCACTGAATTGTTAGAGGTTAATATTTCGAGGGTTTCTCTTTTAAGGGCATAATGATGAGAGTTATAAGGGGCTATTTTTTTTATAGTTAATGGAATTAGTGTTAACTGGTTTAATATTGTTAATTCTTGAAAATGCAGTAGATTGTTTATTATATTTTAGGTTGGCGAGGTGTTCGGAGATCCGGTCTTTAATTATTCATTTTGTCATACCAATGTAGCTGGTGTTAATTTTATCATGGAACTGAAAATTAATTTTATAAATATCTGCGGTGTGTTTAAAATGAATTGGATCTTTTTCATTACGTATGCCAAACACCTCGCCGACCTAAAATATAATAAACAATCTACTGCATTTTCAAGAATTAACAATATTAAACCAATTAACACTAATTCCATTAACTATAAAAAAAAATAGCCCCTTACAACTCTCATCATTATGCCCTTAAAAGAGAAACCCTCGAAATATTAACCTCTAACAATTTAGTGAACGACATTGAACATAGTATTATTCCACCAGAATGGCAACCCCTGTTTCAGCAAACAAAGCAAAAAGAAGAGGAGGATGAAGAGAAGGAGAAGAGTAAACAAACCGCCCAGCAGTGATTTCTTGTCATTTCGAGCTCTGATGATGGCCCCGTCTGGGCGCCGAAATATATAGGCTCAAATTTTCTAAGGATTTTAATAAGGTATTTTTAATTTAATAAGTATATGAAATCAATCCTTTTAAAACTTTTTAAAATGTAACTATCATTTTTTTTAAATACTATTTTATCATTAAATACATTGTTCTAATAGTAGAGAAGGAAGAAGAAGGGAATCTAGAAAAAAATTAGGAAAGTTAATTCTACTTTATATAATCATATTTAAATAATCACATCACATAAAATAAGAGTATAATACATATAAACAGGAGAAATTAAAGTTTATAAGATGAAAAAATTACTACTGCAATAACTGTAGGTGTGCAGAGCAAAAGTGATTATTGATTAAAAATAAATGTATGAAAATAAAGAATTTCCCCAATAAAAGAAAACAACATAGGCAATGATTCTTTAACTCCTATCTGAAGTTCAGTTAGAAAGGAATAGAAAATAAGCTATAGCTCTTTAAATTATAAATAATATCCCCAAAAAGTAGATACATTTAACTATAGCCATTTTTAAAAAAAATAATTGGCAGAACTTAATCAGTACAACTATTTATACATTGCTAATTAGTTGCTTAAACATAGCTAAACTTAAATGTGTCTTTAAAATATATGGATTATTCACACAAAATACTTAAAATTCATCAACTGAATATTATTAAAGTAAACATACATCAAGAAATCATTTGTTATGATTATATTATTATTATCAGTTATGCTAATTTACATATAAGATTATGTAGGAATAAAACTAGCGCAAAGAAATTTAAAGAAATTCATATACACCAAAATATTGAAAGTTAAAGAAATTTAAATCAGGTTATTATTAAAATTTAATATTAAAGTACTTTAATGATTTTTCAACAACTGCTATTCAAATATGATTTTAATGGCATTATGCTTATTTTTTTGCTTACAAGAAGTAATACACAAAATTGAAAATGCATTTGAATTTGATACAAATACCAAGCTAGAGCCAACATTCAGTCGTTTCTCTAACCTGTACCAGTTAATTTTATAATGGCAATCAGAACAAAATTTTACCTTTTATAACATAAAATGTTTCGTTTATTTGGAGATACAGTAAATAATGTTAATAAACTGTATCTTCAAATAAATGAAATGAGATTGAAAGCTATAACAAGTGAAAAGCTTCTTTTGACCACCAAAAGTTTTAAAAACACTGATGCATAGTTTTTTTTTTTTTTTTTTTTTTTTTTTTTTAGATATAGGTTCATTTAATTTATTAATTCGACAACTATGCAGTTTAAAAAGTCTGAGTGGCCAAATTATACTAGCAGTATAAAAGAACTAGTGCTCCTCCTTTAATGGCTACATCGTTGCAATTAAATATCATCAATAGTAAAAGCCACTAGTGATCAAAATGAATTTAAAAACATTTACAGATTTTAGATATACTTTTTATCAAAAAATCTCTAAAGCAAAGTTTATCAGCAAATAAGCAAAATAATTCTGAGTGTTACCATTCTTGAATTAAAATCAACCATATTTTTTTTTTTTTTTTTACCATTGTACAGACGTCATACTTTTTGAAAAGAGCTCTGTAAACAGTTATTTACTTAATTACCTTTTTTTGGGAATGTGTGTGAACATTAAACACTTTTAGTTATTAGTTTAAACAATATTATTTTTTAGAATTTCACAACTCAAGGAAGTTCAACAGCTTTTATTTTAAAACAATGTCCAATATTAAACAAAATAAAAATATCTCATATTAAAAACGCAATGAATAAATTTCTAAAAAGAAGCATTTTTAAGTTTTAAAGAGCTGTAAATTTTAAATTACAACGTATGAATTCATCGGTCATAATGCAAGAACTGTAATAATGCGCTTTTAAGGACAGCATATTAAGCAAACTTAGCTGTACGCACTAAGGTAGTTGAATAACAAAATGCTTACTTTATATTTGTGGGTTTTCTGATTTAATTACAACAAGAGCAAAATACTTTTTTCTTTTATAATGTATAAGAAATTTTTTTATCCCAAAGAGTTATTGCAGGAATAAAATAAAGAAGTAATGCAGTTAGTAAAACAAAACTGCTGCCTTTTGAATTTTGAATAATAATAATAATGAGGGTGATGATACTTCAGAAAAAGTTTTGGTGTGGAAAATCTTATGCTTAAAAAGCAATATATATTTGCATGTGGGAAAACATTTCCTTAAATTGATGTCACATTTTGAAAGGGAAAAAAAAAAAAAAAAAAAAAACATAAGCATAAGCATAATTTTATATTTTAAACTATAATTAATGATTATAAAAATTCAACTACTGTACAGTTATGCGGTTAAACATTGGAAGTATTTTATATGTGCAATCATTTTTAAGCCTAAAAATCCAAAGTAGAAAGCCATTTTATTTTTGAATTTTACTTTAGGTTTATATGTAATTTTCTATATTATAAGTGAAAATCCTACATAATTAATTACATTATTTTTGCTTCTTCTTCTTCTTCTTTTTTTTTTTTTTTTTGCAAGGGCTAGTCACATTATTAATAAATAAAATAAATCATTAATCATCATAAATAAATAAAATAAATAGTAAAATTTCATTGGATTTTTTGTGTTTTTGCTGTTTCCCTTAAGTTTTTATTTATTTATTTAATCATATCAGATGGGTAGTACTTATCTTCATTCATTATTTTATGTCACTTTTTATTCATGTGTATTCAACAGAAACTAGGATCAATGTCTATAAGAATTGCGAAACACTCCAAACATGAAAAGGCTTTCACACAATAAAGAATTAAAAAAAAAAAAAAAAAAACCTGTTAAGAAAAGGAAAAAAAAATGAAAGCAAAAAACAGAGTAAAATGTTTTATGAAAAATTTAATTTTTCTAATTTTTAAGTCACTAAATTAATATGCATATGTACTGTATTATAAATTCAAAAGATGTTATAACTAATTACAAAAAAATAATTAAACAAAATATTGAGAAAAATAAGAGATAGACTTACCTTCGGCACTATAATTTTGAAACACCTTCTAGATATTTTTACATAAATATGAAACTTTAATAAGATAAATATATCAAGCTAACTAGAAAAACTTCACATGATTCAAAAATACAAAATCATTCATGTAAAAAGCAAATTATTCAAGAATAAATATGTGAACAAACATTAAATATTATTAAAACATACATAAAAACTGAAAACGCACTAAATGTTATAGGAAATTGCAGCAAAATCACATAAAAAATCATACAAAATACAAAATTATATATAAATAATATAGTAAAAGTTTACTTACCATTATCACATAACAGGCATTACAATAAAGAAACAAAATATATTTAATCAAGTTAACACATACCTCTAAGTTTTCTACACTCATATGAGGTAAGTCATACCGCAAGAGCATTTGTACCAACATGCCAACGATTTTTACCACCAAATTAGCTTCCTCATGAGAAGTAATTTCACTTTTAGACTGAAAGTAAAAATCACAAAGTTAACTGAACTCATCATTCAAATTTTAATATATGGTAAATGATACCATTTTCAAAATATGTGCTGTTGGTATTGCACACAAACACAATGTAATATATATACAGTAAAACTTCCCGTGAGCGACCACCCTTCGTTCCGCAAAACTTTGGTCGTAAAGAGAGGTGGTCGTTCAGAGAAGTGTCAGCATTGGACATTAAGTAGATAGGGTAACAAATCGGTGCCTTTAAAATCGTTCGTTTGAGGAGGTGGTAGCTTAACAGGAGTGGTCTCCCATAGAAGTTTCACTGTATATCCTTACACATTTTAATATCATTATAACTAGCAAGCTTTGTCCACTAGTGGGTCAATATTTTTAAATGAATCACTATTTTTTGACAAATAAATAAAAAATCATTGAAATCAATAAAAACCTCACTTCAGATCCTTATTGTCTGCAGCAGTATCTAATCCAAACTCACTGTCATGTTTAAACTTAAAAAAAAAAAAAAAAAAATCTGGGAGAAATTGTTTTATTCTCTTTTTTCATGTTCTTAAATATATATATTCTTGTTTGGGATTACATTAAAAGAAAACTTATCAGCACTTAGAAATTTTAGATTTTTCTTGAAGTTTACTAGGGGATTTCAAATCCCTGCTGGGTCGAACATACTATATTATTATTATCTTAAAATGAGCATCACTTTAACATTTTAAACTAAATCAACAAAAAGAAAGAAAGAAAATAATGAAAATAAAGCAGATAATTGTTCATAAAGCAACAATTCAGAATGTCTACTAAGTATTTTATAGTCAATTTGATGCTCTTTAGGGACCTTTTAGGGAATTCCTAGAAAATTTTCTAACCATTGATGCTGTTCACACTGTTTCACTCTTTTTCTAACTGCCTATGAAATATGCAGTGAGAAAAAGAGGGGAAGGGAGGTGCAAATAAATTGTTAAGCATCCAAGGAAATCAAATTCTAATCATACAGATTTTCAGAAATTTTGTAAACTGTACTGGATAGCAAAAATTTCTAAAGAAAAGTAATTTTGTGTGCCTAATGTGCAGCTTAAAAGGAATTATTATTTTGATTTATTTACTTCTGGGGAGCTTTGCAAACCTATTTTCCAATTTAGTTACTCTTTAGAGACTTTCGTAACAAGTAGATACCATGCAATTAATAATTTTCAGCAACATTAACTTTTCTGCAAAAATTATAATAGAAATAAATTGATTCAGCTCTCTTTCTCAATGTGCAAATAGACAAGTCCATTTTTGAAAGAAACTAGAGAGGAAAAGTAGGAAGTTGTTTTATTAACAATCAGATTACAGCTCTAGCAGGTGCTGTTAGTTGTCTCTCTGTCTCTAGTCAAGATGTCACACAAATGAAATGAATACAAGGGTGTGTTTCTGTGTATATACTTGTAACCAACCTTATCCTTTTCCATATACGATTCTTGAAAAGTATATTTCAAGGAAACATTAAAATGAAGCCAAATTCCATCCTCATTATGACAGTGTATGTTTTCGTACAAAAAAAAAACAGGGGTCCACCACGTATGATTTATTTTTCACTAGCCGCCTTCGGCGACCAGCTGGTTCGCGATCCCTGAAAAATCCGACTTTACGAAACTCCCGCTCGGTGGCACCTGCGGCGCCTTTTTCCCGTATCAGGTCTAATAACAGCTTATTGATATATCGTGAAAATAGCTTATCTAAATCGCAGTAAACTCCCGTGCGGTAGCGCCTTCGGCGCTGATATTTCAAATTTCTAACTTTAGCTAAGTCCCGCTCGGTGGCGCCGCTTTGAAATATTGAAATTTTAAAATATAGCAGCGCCATCTGGCGGTAGAAATTTCTGTAATATATTGTTCAATTCCAAATCAACAAAGCTTTCAAATGATGTATTACTTATGAAAATATTTTAATTAGTAGCTGAGATACAAAAGAAAACCTAAAAAGGAAACCTTAAAACGTGTAAATCGGGTAAAATCTCGAATAATACTTTCGATAATATAAAAGAACTTTAAAATATCTTTCGAATGATGTATTAAAAATTATATAATCATAATTAGAATTTGAAATATTGAAATTTTAAAATATTTCAGCGCCATCTGGCGGTAGAAATTTCTGTAATCTACTGTTCAATTCCAAATCAACAAAGCTTTCAAATGATGTATTACTTATGAAATTATTTTAATTAGAAGCTGGGATAAAAAAGAAAACCAAATACCTTGCCTTAAAATCTTAATATGCCAACCAATTTCAAACGCTGCAACTCTTTTTTTTTTGCCTTTTTTCCCTGTCCCTCAAGCCCTCCCTAATAATCGTACTCTTTCAAAAATATTCACAATCGGGCATTAAAACTACATACTACGAAATTCCGACTACTGCAAATACTGCAAAAAAATAAAAGAAGACAATCTTTTTCCAATAAATATGTCATTTTTTTAATTATTCATATATTTTCATGAAAATTGAACAGTAGCTTTGTAATATGCTGTCTAGGCCGAATATTAATTCAAATGTAACGTGAATGAAAATTTGAAAAAAATTGAAAATTGCAATTTTCCCCCCCCAGTATAAAACACATGATATCTTAATTAATTACAACCATTTCCGTTTTCATCACAGACATCACAGACAGTTGTCTCGTATGTGTTTTGTTTCCGATCGAGACCGCTTAGAAAATCGTCTGCCTGTTGCCAACTAAATTTCATAGTTTAGTTAATTTTAAAAAATCTAATTGACGTATCGATAAGCCGCTTGCACTCTTAGATTCGGAAAAAATTCCCCTTTCATTTGGTACCAAATTCGTAATGATCGGACTAATATTTCTAATTTATTTTCCATTTTTTCTGCTTTTAACTCCGTTAAAATATCTACTTTTATGCAATCTCGGTGAATTCTGAGTCATTGAGATCGCTTTTTGATTAAGACATAGGTCTACATTTTAATTAATATCTCCACAACTAATTAAAATTTTTAAATTCTGTTTTGACTATCCCCTCGGGCAGGCTTCTGAGCACCCGTATGTCAAATTTTGTAGTTCTGCGTTCAGTAGGGGCTGAACGTATAGATGCTCAGACAGACAGACAGACAGAGAGACAGACAGATAGACAGACAGACAGACAGACAGACATCTTCTTTTATTATTATAGAAAACCTAGCTATCAGGCGTGATTATGAATTCATGAAAAAAATAGCCGAAATTTTAGTGAAAAAAAGCTTTTGTATAGGTAACATATAATTTATTACAGGGAGGTCCAATCTTCTCATTATAAAAAACATTAATTTTAATTAGGTTTAGCAGTCATATGGATTTGATATTTCAGTCCTATTATATGAATTTAACTACCAGAAAAACTGAAATTCTGGAACTGAAAATGAAAAAAAAAAAAAAAAAAAAAAAACCTGAAATCAGGTAAATTATCTGACCATAATCACCCCTGCTAAGTATTTCATTTTTTATCTGTGAAATTTATATTTCACTGGACATTAAAATGAAGCTAATTCCATCCTCATTATCACAGTGTATGTTTTAGAGGAAAATATAGGAAGTAGCCTCATCCATGTACGTTTCATTCTTCAAAATGTAGTGCCTATATGGAATTCATTTTGTATTTGTAAAGAGTTTATCTGTATCACTACTGACAATGAATGGATATTAAAAGAGGCAATTAAACAAATTATTCAATATACCCTAATATTAGTTGATGAACAGTAAAATGTTCACATTTTTAAAATCTACATGATTAATTCTATTTTAATCCAGATTATTTTCATACAACAAGTTCATACAATATCTGAGTTACTTCTTGTAGCAGTACCCATGAAAATAACAATAAATATTTTGAGTACCTACAAAATGTGGATTTTTTCTTCTTGTTTTTTTCTCAATTACTATGACAAGATTTTTTGGTGGTGAGAATGTTGATTTAAGATTCTTGCTGAATATATTGATAGGGTGTAATAAGAAAGCACCACAGAACTGGTGTTTTAAAGTAATAAGTATAACTTTGAATAAAATGTTATATGGCAAAGTGTATGACACTTTCATTGTCTAATCTATTATTACTAAAAAACAAATGGTTTGCAATTTAAAAAAAAAAAATAATTTCAATAATAAATTAAACATAAATGGTGTTAATAATGAATTTTATTGATTTTCATACATTTATGAAATAAAAATGAAATCTGAATGACAAAATTATTTTTCAAAATTTAAAATATTAAATTTACAGTTTCAGTGATCATGAATAATAAAATTGTTCAAATGTATGAATTTAAAAAAAAAAAAAAATTAATATCAAAGAAATTTTTTATTACATTCGAACTATTATTATTCATGATCACTGTAGTGACATTCAGATTTTATTATTATTTAGCTTATAAAATTCATTATTGATATCACTTATATTTAATTTATTGAAATTATTTATTTTTAAAATTATAAGCCATTTGTTTTTTTAGTTGTAGTAAACCATATAACATTTTAAAACTTATGCATATATATATATATATAAAATGAAGAATTTATAAATGTTATAAAATTTAGCAATTAATAGATACATGATTGATACCAACAACACTCAAATAAAAGTTATTTTAATTCAATTTAAATGTTCACACAATTTTTTTCTATGAATTTCATTTACAGTATATCAATTAATAGATAAATTCATTTTAAATTACTTATGCTAATGTTTGCAATTAGGATTATAACACTAAGGCCAACAAGGTGTGATTTTTTATCATGTGATATTCAAGAAAGTTATCAAACGAAAACCAATAATTTTATTTAAAAAAAAAAAAAAAAAAAAAAAACTGGAAACGAGAGTTGGAATTCGAAATGCTCAAAAATAGAAGGATTCCATGAGTAGAGAGATCGCAAGATTTTGGAAAACTGTAGAGCTAATTCAAGCCAAAATTACAGTGCACGTTCCTATCTTGCAACAAAACCTAAATTTAAAAAGGAATCAATTAAATTTCAACAAATCATTAACACAACCCAACAATGAATAAAAATAGAAAAATATTTATCTACATGTCATTCGGACACCAAACTCAAAGAGTAACACATAACAAGTTGCCAACAGAATTTTTCTAATAAGAAAAATTAATAACGAGACCAATCCCGATTAACTGATAAAGGTTCCACAAATGAGCAATTTCATTAATTGAATTCACAATTTTAATGTATTTTTATTGTAATAATTCTTAAATCTTTAAAACTTTCAAGAATTGGAGTTTAATTACATCTTTCAGTTACACAATGCTCTTTTTTAAACTTCTACGTATTAGACATGAGCTTGTGCCATCTGGCAGGAAAAAAGATAAACATTATAAATCAAATCAAGAGAATTTTTTTAAAACAGGTTTATTTTATTTTTGTTTATATTTATATATTTTATTTATATACTCATTTTTATTTATTTATTTATATTTTATTTTATTTATTATTATTATTATTATTATTATTTTTAAGAGAAGAAACTGTTTTTAATTTTCTAGTTTTAAAATCATTTAATTAAATCCTGAGATAATAAATTTTAGAGGTAATAATTTTTTTTAAATTATTTTTATTAATTGCAACAAATTATAGGATTTTATATTTCTTAGTCTGTAGCAATAATCTTAAAATTCTCACAAGTTTTAATTAATTAATATGTACTTTATTTAATTAATTATTTTTATTAATTTATAAAAAATGAAAATGGATTAATTTGTGCAAATTAAACTTAAGAAACCCCCAAAACTATTATACATAGAATTACATCTAACGTGTGAAGGATTAATCTTTCTTAAAATCATATATATATATATACACACACAGTATGAAGACGAAAATCCGGAATCGCCAAAAATCCAGACAATTTCGGTGGCGTTAATCATCATCATAGTTTTTTTTTTTTTTTTTAAGTATAAATATATGTAAATAAAGAACTGAAAAAGTATTTCTTAGTAATCTTCAAAACTGGCATTTGCAAAATTTGAAAGAGGAAGAAGAAGATTATAATAATAGTAACAATTCTTAAACATTTATCTAATTGAGGACTAAGTTCTATATTTTATTTCTATTATGCTCAAACTTTTAATTGAAAAAAAAAAAAAAAAAAAACAGAAACGTTTTAAAAATGGTATGTTTTTCTTATTGTATTTCTTTTATTGTAACTTGTACTAATTTTTGTATGCAAATATTTCAATAAATCTGTTTTGTTTTTTTAAGTTTAATTTTATTTATTTATTGTTAAAGTTGATAAAAAAAAAAAAATTACAGAATATATTTAAAAATCATAATATATTATTTTTTACTTCAATTTGCATATTATCCAAGTACTCAAACCAAAATACTATATTTTTTAGGCATGACCAAAAATCCGGAATCGCTGTGGTCCTGACGATTCCAGATTTTTGGCTTCATACTGTATATATATATATACACAAGAGGATTTGCATATTAGACACCATATTAATATACTAAGCAAGAATCTTAAATCAGTATTCTCACCACCAAAAAAACTTTATACATTTAAGACAACAGCAGAGTTTTCTTTAGATAGTTTCAAGATAGTGCTGCCTTTTGATATATTTAAAAAAAAAAAAAAACACCCTTATTGCCCCTTAGTTTTAAAGAATGGCACCCTTATTGCCTGTTTGTGTTAGAGCCCCAACAACCTACAGACGGAAGAATGATACACTGAAGATAAATGATATATACAATGAGTGAAACTATTGTGTATGCCATCAATGCAAAAGTAAAGAAAGTTAAAATTAAAAAAAGTCATTATTATCTGTGTACTTATAGTAGAATTTTGAAAAAGCATAGATTTTAAATAGTAAATGTGCCCTTAAGAATATAAAACTGTCCTTTTTTCACAAGTAGCACCCAATCTTTTTTAAACCCAGGGAAAACTCTAATAATAGAGCATGCTTGAGGGGCAAAAGGCACTAAAATAGCTGAATAGGATACACAGGTCACTCAATATAGCTGATTGTGGTATGGAAGGCTGTTGCTACCAAGGTTAATGTCTGTTTACATGCATTTGCAGAGCTGTTATTAAATGTACCATTTACAGTAAGAAACTTAATCCCCCTTTTTTAAAAATATAAAATAAGATTTATAGATAAATATTAAATGAATAATTACAATTAAAAAAAAAAAAGCAGTGAAAACTTAAATTTATAGGAACTTTTCAGAAATTAACAAGTTAACCTCTCGAGAGCCTCCTGTTGAGCAATACTGTAGCAGATTCTCTTCTCCCCCCATCACAGAACACACACACATACACACATAATCATCTAGTCAGATCAGTAACAATACTAGCAAAGGGAGACAGACTGTCAAGCAAGCAACACACTCCTTTGATAAAAGGATAAAGTTAGTTTTAATAAAAAAAAAAAAAAAAAAAATCACCCCTTTGACTGCCTCTACAAAATATTCTGTTTTCTAATGAGTTATCCCTAAACGTTTTTTAATGTGTGTGCGCAATTGTTGTCACTGTTAGGGATTAAGGCCGATTGACAATATGAGAGTATAAGTCTGGGAGGGTGTGCTCTACATGGGAGACTTTCTAAGAAATCCTAGCCCACATTTCAAAGAAAACTCCGAATGGCTAGGTCGATGAGATTGATTGCTAGGTCAACCTGGCATCGAACTCGGCACTTCCCATCTACTAATACTGTGTGTAAATTGTGTCTATAATGGCTGTATCATATGAAAGATTTTGCTCAACATTTTACTGTACACAAGATGATGACCTTCTCTGAATGACAGTCAAAAAAGTTGATTACCTGCTAACCTTGAATATTCCCAATATGATGCTGTATTGTATTGATTAAAATGTTACACAAAAATTTCTTGTGCGACACGGCCATGACATTTATTATCATTAAATATTTTCAAATTAACATGAGCTCTCGTGTTAGCATTATTTATGACCCTGGCAGTGACATCACTGATTAAAGAATTATAAATAATATATATTACAAGTTTATATAAAAATAACAGATAAAAAGTTACTGATGAGTTAATAAATTTACTTACGAACTCTTCCAAAATATCCATCATGAGTGTTTTACTTTCAACAGATGGGGATTCTTCCCTTTTTATAACTGTAGATTTCTCATCAACCTGCATATTGACACATGGTTTTGATTCCTCAGTGAAGTCAGTTTTCAATGCCTTAGAAGAAGAAGGCTGTGGCGAAAGACTTCTCTTTACTTGGCAAGATGCAGCATTTATTTGAAGATCATTTTCATCTCTTTCTGGTTTACACAATTTTGTACTGACTTCTGGGCTGATTTTTTCAAGCTGTAAATCTCCAGCAGCATAATGAGATGGGGTCTCATTTCCAACACCAGGCAACTTTAAGTCTGGATCAATCTTTGAGACAGAAGCAACTTCCTTCATCATTTCAGAAGTTACAAGACCAGTTGATGTTTCTTTTATAATGTCAGGGCTAGTATCTTGTTTTGGATCAAGGTCTGACTCAAGAGGAAATGCTGAAGAATCCATTTCTTCATGTTGTGGCGATAAAGCCTCAAACCCAATAGGTCTAAAATTGCAATTAAAAAAAAAAAAAAATGTTTTATAAAATTTATATTTTAATTAAAAATTATAACATTGTCTTAAATTATTGGAAAACAGCAATGACTCTTGTTTTGATTACAAGTTATCTAAATTAATTTCATTACCAAAAAATCCAATATTATTTAAAAAAAAAAAAAAAAAAAAAACATACTTAAATGACAATTTTAACTCTTTATCTACCACATTATGAAACAGACAAAAAAATATAGTTGAAAAGTGCCAATCAAAATCAGCGACGGCACTCTATAAAATATTTTCTTGAATAAAAATGACTATATGCAGGGATGAGATTAACAAAAAGACAAAAAAGCTGAAACTGTATGCAAAAGCAAAATGCTGAAATGGAATACTAGAATTTTAAAAACAAAATCTATTATTTTATTTATAAAAATTACCTTTCACTAAGCTCAGTTTATCCATAGACCTTTCAGGGCAAATTCGCCCCCTCTTCAGTAGCTATCTCATAGTCTGCTATAGTCGAAACTAGCCTTGTCTTCTTTTTTCTCTGATGACTTTCTATAAGGTGGTGCCACGCACAATCTAAATCGGCGCAGACCATGAGATAGCTACTGCAGAGGGGGAGGATTCGCCCTGAAAGGTCTATAGATAAACAAAGCTTAGTTAAAGGTAATTTTTATAAATAAAATAGTTTAAAAATGCTCTGATTAAAAATTTAAATTTAAAAAAATCTATTATATTACAGTAATAAATACATTTAAAAATCTTCAATCTATAAAAAAAGAACAAACGATTATGCTTTAGCATTCAATTAAGCTGTATTGGAATAGCTGCTGCAACACGCACACATCAAAAGCACAAAAAAGTTGAGAAAACTGAAAAGCTAAATAAACAAAAAAAAATAATAAATTGAAATCAGTTGAAAAGCTGAAAAATCTCATCCCTGTATATGTAGCATCATGTGCCATGCAGTGAGATTAAAATGAAGTATATGTTTTCTATTCTTATAAATATATTTGACATTTCTTTGATCAATTCGATTTTATACGCCTTTTAATATAATGGTACTTTAAAGTACTGTCAGAAGATAAAGAATTAAAATGATGGTAGTGCTGGCAAGCTCCCCACCATTGTAGTAACCCCAATAGTAAGCAATATGTAATATTGCATGATCCATGAAATAAGCCCAAGACAAAATGGCTCTGACAAATGAGCCCAAAGGACAAAATAGCCCAAGACAAAATAGCCCCGACAAAACAGCCCATTTTGTCTTGGCTATTTTGTCCTGAGAATATTTTGCCTAGGGATATTTTCTCGGGACAATTTCATAGTTTTTTTTTTTTTTTAATAGGGCTTTCTTTCGGGGCTAATTTAACGTGTTAATTCTGTCCTAGACAGATTTTGTTGAGACAGATTTTAGGACTCGTTTAACGGGGCTATTTTTTCCTGGGATTGCTCTATCGGGGCTGTTTTAACAGCATTATTTTTGTCCTGAAGCTGTTTTATCATGGCTATTTTGCCTTGGGCTAATTTATCCGGGCTATTTTGGTTTGGACTACTTTATCACGGTTATTTTATCTGCGGTTATTTCATTAAGGCGATATTTTGAGGGCTGTATTGTCAGAGCTATTTTATTGGGGCTGTTTTGTCGGAGCTTTTTTGCCGGAGTTATTTTATCTTGGGCTATTTTGTCGGGGCTATTCTGTTGGGGCTGTTTTTTTGTCAAGGTTTTTTTGTCGAGGCTATTTTGTCTTGGGCTAATTTGTCAGGGCTATTCTGTTGGGGCTGTTTTGTTGTCAAGGCTCTTTTGTCTAGGTCGATTTTGATGGGGTACCATAATACTGTAAACCTTAAAGTGAGGAAGTGAGGGTTGCAGAGATAGCATCAGTGAGTGCAGTGTTTGAGGCGACGGAGGAAGTGTCCAGCCCCAGTCTCATAATTTTTGGTTTGTTTGAAAAGCACTAATTGTGTGTGCATAGTCAGATTTAAATGTTTAATACATATTTTCTTTTTATAAACTAATGTAAATATTCATCATATATATATATATATATATATAGTATTAAATTCAGTAGCGGCTCGTGAGATTCCTTTACAGGGGGGCTGCATAGCTGCATGTCTATGTAAGATTTGAGAAAAAAGCGAAAATGATTTTCTAAATAATCTGTTTTAATCGGGGGCTTCGGGTTTTATATGCGTAGACTGAGCAAGAAGCAAAGTAATACAGGATACAGCATAGATTTAAAATTTTATATTATTAGACATTCATTACAAAAAAAAAAAAAAAAATATCTGAAGATTTTATTTTGTTAACTTTATTTATTTATGATAATCAATTTTCCCCCAACAAAATATTTTTCATCTGCATGCTATTATTTTCTCCAAGATGGTACGAAGTATACATACATGTTTGTAAATCAACTTTTGCTCATTAAAAAGATACGCAGATACGCACAATGATTTATATAAGAAAGTTTTCACTCGCCCCGTCCGAAGACATCCGAGTACCCTGACGTCTCATCATCACAAGAGCAATCCCCCCAGCAGGAGCCCACAGGCTCCAACACCCCAGACACCACACCACGAACCGCACGCACCAAACGGGAGCCAGGGACCGCACAGAGCGGCTCCCACCCAGCAGGTGCAAGGCGCAAGCGCCACCGCCCGCAAACCACCAAGGCAAAGCCCAGGCGCCGCCGCAGCGAGCAGCACCACACCACAACCCACCAAAACCACCCCCAACAGGAAGGTTACAAACAAAAGCCAAACTCGGCAATCAAACAAACAAAAGTAAAACAAAGTTATTCAGAAATAAAACTATATATAAAACCAGTAGTGGGTGAATGGGAAAAGGGCAAAAAATGGAAATTAAGAAGCCAGGTCAGAGGCACGAAACAACTTGTTCACCAAACATACAAATCATAACCCAATTCCCAAAAAGACAACAAACACCAATTTATTTTATTTTATTAAAATCAGTTGCTTGAAACTCTCAAGCAACAACATAAAACAAAAACAACACAACAACATAACACAACATCACCACAGCACAACATAATAAAACAACTTCAAAACTTATAAATTATAAGTAAATAACAAATCTATTCAAATAAGCCAATAACACAATCAACATCACAAAATGAAAGCCAACATAACATTGAATATAATTTAAATAATAAATATACAATTCAATCATATTAATAATCATAAACACATAGAGACAGCACAACACAAGACGACATATGAAATAATTAAAAGATACAAACCCAAAGAGATTCATATCTCCAAGAATTCCACCAAAACAACTGAAATAATACTCCTAAAAATCACAGCACACAACTCCACAACACACATCACAACACACACCACAATAAAATTAAAAGTCACTCACCTCTAACTTAGAGATTAGCAAATAATATATTACAGAAGTATTTTACTATTTCCAATAAACCTATCTTGGTTTTCCTATTGGTAAGCAAAACATAAAGATTAACATCCTTGAAATCTTTCGGAAAGTAATTGAGCCTAATATTTTCAACTAAAGGACAAGCGTAAACAATATGATTGATATTTTGAATTCCTTGATTACAACTGCACAGGTAACTCTTTCCAAAAAACCTATTCTGGTAAGTCCCCATACAGCCGTGATCGGTAACCAATTGATTCAAATAAAAATCGCCAAAATTCCTCCTTATATCAACCCTGGGAAAGAGCTGATATGTATGACGTCCAGTATCTGAACTCTCCCACTCTCTCTGCCACTCCAAATTCTTATATTTATTAAACAATACTCTTAAGTGGTTTTTCTTCATTTTAATGTTGACATCTATTATATTTTTCTCAGTGGCTTCCTTCGCCAATCTATCCACTTCTTCATTCCACTTGTGTCCCACGTGAGCTTTAATCCAATAAAATTTAAATAAACAATTCGAATTTTCAACTTCATTTCGAATATCACCAATAATATCATTTTTAACTTCAAAGCTATCCAGAGCGGAGAGCACAGACATGGAGTCAGTGACAATATTTACAGAACTCCACCCTTCAACTTTAACAAACATGACAGCTTCCTTTATAGCAATAGCCTCCGCATCATAAACACTTGTATGATCGGAGATTCTAAATAAAGAATAAATGATTTATATAAAAATAATAACTAGTTTGATTACATACTTATGTAGATCTGTACAGTTCTTGTGATAATAACTGCAAATAATTCGAATCTATAGTCCATAATGATAAAGAATTATTTTTTGTGTCTCTGTAAAAAAATTTATAAGTCCTGTACTCATCAAAACTATACAAATTGCGTGACGATTACCTATAACCTACCTACCAATTTTTAGCTCAATTGGATAAAACATTTAGGCGCAATCGCACTTCATAAATTTAAGTCCATTAATCAAAATGATAAGGAATTTTTCTTTGTGTCCTTGAAACAGAAACATATAGTCTCACATCCATCAAATTCTATACAGCTCGTTTGATGGTGACCTTTCACATACTTACCAGCTTTCAGTTCAATCGATCATTTACATGTTATGATATTCACTCACATATATACACTTACTCACACCATACATATAACACTGTAAAAATAACAAAAATGAGCTCAGGAGACCTCAAAACATTATAGTAATGTAATGCTCGTATCTTAAAAGTGCAATTATAATGATGCGTTTCATTAATTTATTTAGAACATCCTTTGAAATATTAATTAAAAGAGTTAACACCGACGTAAAATCTTGCATATCACATAGATTATGAAATGCTTGTCTAACATTACGAACATTTTATTATTATTTTTTTTTTATTGCGAACTTTACACACATGGTATAGTAAACTAAAATTTCATTTAGATGTGAAACTTTAGTATAATTAAAAACGAATTTCCGAAATTTGCTGCACATAGTCAGTAACGTATCCGATATCTTCTGTATTGCCATGCATAAAAAAAAAATCTACAAATGTTAAAACACTATTTTCTTTAGATATATTTAAAAAGACTTGAATAGTATATATCAGTTTAATTTGGTTTGAAATATTACCCAAGCTAGCAGGGCATTCTGGATGTTTTGTGTGTCCTCGTAAAAGAAGTATAAATGAAAAATACAACATTTTCTAAATGGATAAGTTTGTTATGCATTAGAATAATTTACATAAATTTCCTAGATTCTGCAACAGAATAACACTGCTAAAATGTATTTAAATTAATTTTCTTATAAAATGTAATGTGTAAGAAATTTTTGTGCATTCCTCTAAATGAACTGTAAACGAAACATACCCCATTTTTAATAGGAAAAATAGTGTGGTCAATCTAAAGAACGGATATTAAAATGCTTAAATTTCCGAGCATATTTCTGAAAGTTCTCACTCAAATAGAAAGACAGATGAAACGAAGTTATAAATGCTTTCCAACTTCATTGTACGAAAATGTCAGAAATTAAAAATTTAGTAATCTCGTGTTTTTAAGAAAGGTTCGACTGCTAATATTTCTCATCAAAATAGAAAAACATTAGTGACTAATAAACAAGTGAAAAAAAAAAATTATTATTATAATTATAATAAAAACCTTATCAACAAAGCGATTAAACACTTGATAAATTTTAAATATTATGCTTAAGGCAAAATTTATATAAAAATTGTGATTCTGTCTATTCAACGTTTCTGCCATTGGCAAAGCAAGAAACTGAAAAACTGTGCGAAATTTCCATGTAATATAAAATAAAAATCTGTTTGAAAAATAAATAAAAATGACTTCTATTTTCTCATATAATCGTTAATAACCTTCATGCTAAATTTTTTTACCGCTCATACATAAATAATCTTCAAACACAGCGATTACCGCATTAAAAACAGTGAAGAAAAAACGTAGATTACAAAGGGAAATTGTTCTTTTCCAGCATTACCGAAATCCCTAATCAGATTGGAGCTGCACCGGATGCAGCTCCAACCAAATGGTCGAAACTGGTAGGGAAAACGAGTAGGGGCGGTTGTAAATGTTCTTTCCCTAAAGAAATCCCTTTTTTCGGGAGCTGCATGAATGAACAGCCCTTTACGAATTTTCGAGGTGCTATTGCGTTTAAAAATGGTTAACTTTTTACAGCTTTTTAATAATTTTTCATGATAACGAAGTAATCTGCTTTTCTGTATGCATAATACTATACAATATAATAATATTTATTTTCAAAATATTTTGAAAGTTGATAAAATAATTTTTTCGAATATTTCTGGGGGGGCTGCAGCTCTGCAGCTCCTGCCACGAGCCGCCACTGATTAAATTCTGCTGCTTTCTGCATTAAAAAAAAAAAAGCTATTTTCTTATAAGCGCCCATCACATGATTGCCTGAACAAACCAATTCATTTACAATGATATTTATAACAAAATATTTTATGTTAATAGTAAATGCAATGGATTTACTTATTTAATTAAATTAATTAATTAATTATTATTATTATTATTATTATTTTTTTTTTTTTTTGGTAAAAAGTATAAATGTTTGAATTTACAAAAGAACATATCTTTGACTACAGCTTTTAAATTTATAAATTTGGCATAATAATGTCATGTGGCATAGAATATATATGTTGGCAAACTATAAAACCTCTTTCATTAGAAGTTTTTTTTTTTTTTTTTTTTAACTATAAAATAACCTTCTTAAATGTGTTTAACAATTAAAACAAGACATGTATATATATATATATATATATATATATACTTGTGTAATAAATAAATAAATAAAAATAAATTACATTTTATCCAGAGTGAAAACAGGTTCTTCTGTTTGATCTTCAACTTCTTTTTCCTTATTTTCAACATTTACTTCTATATTAAAAAATAAATAAATAAATAAAAAGTAAAACTTAAATAAAAAAACAATATAAATAACAAATATGATGATTTTCAATTTTTTTTTTCCTAATTAAAATTTTTTTAACAACTAATTTTTTTAAATATGAACTTTACATTAACTATGTTGCATATTTTTATAGCATTGAAAATCCAAGTTATACATATACAGTGAATAATCTACGTACTTAGGTTACAAACATGAAAATTTTCCTCTTCTAACTCGCTAAAAATATATTTCTCTTTCCAAGTCATGATATCAGGAAAAAGTGTTCATCAAATGGTAACAGAAATTTGTACACATATCGACAGAATTGTATTAAATTGTGCCAGTTACATAAAATTAACCATATTTTTTTATCGCAACAATAAAAATTAATAAATAGTATTTAATGTTTGATGAATAACACCTTAGTAAGCAAACACCATAAACTGAAACAAGTCTGTCCAACTCAATCAGAAGAGTAAAATGATTTCTTCATTCTTGAGAAAAAAAAAAAGCAGATTAAGTACATTAATAAACCTGACCCAGTTTGACATGGGCTACTTACTGATTTTAATTCAAATTAGATCATAAGACTTTTATGTGAATTTGAAATTTTCAAGTCGTCGTTATTTTTAAAGTTGATTAATAAAAATGGTTGAGACTAAGACATAGGCTATGTACATAGTGAGCTTTGTGAAAATTGATTAATAATTATCTATATACATACACACACAAGTTTGAAATTTTCAAGTGATTACCAGTCTGAAACAACATGGCAGACAGAGCTGATTAATAATCTTGGTTGAGACCACAACATGAGCTAACTCTAGTTTAAATTGGATCATAAATATGCATTTTATGCAAGATATTTCTAAGATAAGTCTACTATTTAACTTTTGTTTGATTCAATATTTTCAAAGTTACCATGATAAAAATTTTTGCAATACATATCGATAAATTTCTAAAGAAATCAACTTAAAAATGGACACTTGTTTGGATCGAAATAATTAAACATGATTCTTCATCAGACACAGATTTAAAATGACTTTATAAGAAACAGCCACCCTGAATTTAAATAAATATTTTTCTATAGAATCTGTAATTTTCAGTAGGAAGATTGTTAGCTTTCAAATTATAAAATGTCAATGTTGGCCTTGAACTTAATTAAAATATGATTTTTCCTTAAAATCTCTAATTTTTAACTGAATTTATAGATTTTTTTCATTGTGAATATAGTTTTAAACTCATAATCACCATTTTTAGCCTGTTAAAAAATTGACAGCTTACAAATTTTTATATATCAAAGCTAAGTCTCCCCCCCCCCCTTTTTTTTTAAAATCATTTTAAGTATTTTTTAAAAATATCTATAAAATCACCAATTTTTTATTAAATTTAGAGATTATCACTATTTACAGCCAATTTTTATGTTTGTCAAAATCAGTTCAAAATTCGAAAAAAAAAAAAAAAAAAAAAAAAAAATTTTAAATGGAAGAGTTAGTATATATATATATATATATATATATATATATATGTGTGTGTGTGTGTGTGTGTGTGCAAACATATAAATATATATAAAAAAAATTAAATGAAAAATTAAATAAAAAAAGATAGAGGATGAGTAGGCACATTGTCATATGGTCTTGCAAATGATTTGGGAAAGTTGAGTGCCTGTTAAATTAGTTTAACCCATTCCACCCGCCTTAAGTTGTGGTGGCCTCTACTCCTTTTTACTTTCCGAACACTATAGTGAGAAAAGTATTGTAATCATGTCAAAAATCCGAATTGGAGATTTTGATGTATCTATACGTTTCGAGATCCCCTGAGTCCGTTTTCACTATTTTTACGATGATGTATGTATGTGTGTATGTATGTGCATATGTGTGTGTGTATGTCTGTGAGTGAACACGCTAGCGTCTAAACGCTTTGTTCGAATAAGCTAAAAGTCGGTACGTATATTTGTAAGTCACCATAGTACGAACCCTATAGATTTTGGTGAATTTAGCACTTATAGTTTTTTTACAGGCACACCAGGAAAAATTCTTTATTATTATAGTCTACGGGACCAAAATCTTAAAAGTGCGATAGCGTTTAAACGCTTTATTGATCTCAGCAAAAAATTTGTACACATGTTATAGGCCACAGTTGCACGAACTGTATAGATTTTGGTGAATTTAGCACTTACAGTTTTTTTACAGGGGCACAAAGAAAAATTCTTTATCATTATGGCTTGTGGGGCCAAATTTTTAAAAGTGGGATAGCATCTAAACGCCTTATTCATTTGAGCTGAAAATTTATATGAATATTAAAAATCGCTGTTGCACTAAATATAAGCATTTTGGTGAATCTAGCATTTATAGGTTTTTACAGGGACACAGCGAAAAATTCTTTATCATTATGATCTATGGGCTCAAAGTTCAGTAGCGTTCAATAAAACATTGTGTAATATATGGAGAAAAGTACTCAAACACTCTATTATGGTTTTCTCTCTTTTGTTTGTTTAACAGCTCCTCTTTCTTTACTTTATCTACAAAACTGTTACTCAATGTTCGGAAAGTCGAGTGGAGTCACTCCAGATTTTTTCTAGTTATTTCTGTTTTATTTATTTGAATTTTGTCCTTTTTTCACATAGTTCTCAGTTTTTATATCAAATATACATACATGAAACTAGTTTAACCCCACAGGCAAGCCACAAGTCTTGCCGCCTGCCTCCTTCCTTACTTTCTTAAGTTTCTTAAATTATTTTTTCATAAATTTCATTTCAGTTTAAGTTTTTCTGTTAAGATTTTGTTGAGTTACTTTATGTTTTGTTTGTTTTGCAGGCTGTTAATTAATAAATTTGGTTTCTTTAAATATGTGTGTTTCATGCCCTGATGAATTTTTTTCACCGTTCTGAGCTTCTCCTACATAAAAAATTATTTCATTCTTATTGGTCTTTGTGGTTTCAGTGATCTTGTATCTGTTGCTTGGCTTTTCTATGCTTAATGAATCATTATTACATATATATATATATATATATATATACCTGTGATAAGAATGGGATGTATTATGGTAGTAAATGTTTTGGAAATGAAGAGAAGTCTTTCAGGTGAACTAATAATTCTTTATTAAGTAGAAAGATGCAGTCTTGGCCAAGAATAAAAACAACTTGAATGGAGATTTTGCTATTAAGTCCTAGAAAGCATTACACGTCAGCTAGTGGTCAATTGCCACAGCAGACAGCCATAGGATCGTGAGTTTAATTAGCATCTGTTAGATGACGAAAAGCACTCTATTTTTTTTTTGTGATTTTACATTTTGTTTATGGATTTGCAGCCCTCACTGGATTAGAATTTTCCTGAGGTTCCTATAAAAATTTCTGGGCTTAATTTTTATGCAAGATCTTACGACAAGAAAAGGAAAATTACATAAATGTCAGCAGGTTTCAACTTTTAATTTTTTTCATTTTCTAACTTCTGCATAATGAAGTCTTTGGCTATGAAATAAACTTTAAGGGGGGCAGTTATGAATTATTAGTGATTTACGATTTTGAATAGCAATTTCTAAATTTTTAAAATGTTTTTTTCATTAATTAAATCTAACTATTTTTATCCTTTCATATATATATATATAATAATAATAATAATAATATTTTAATAAAATTAAACATAATTTATACTCTCATTAATATATTAAAACCAATGTAACATTTACAATGAAATAAAAAAATACAAAAATTTAAAACTTCAAAAATACATTTTAATTAAAAACATTAAAACACAAGACAGACGTTTCGGCCCTCCTCAGTGTCAAACATACAAGCACAACATTTACAAAAATTCATAATACATCATAGCAAGATTAAATATTCAGGAGGAATAGCTTTAACCTCGTTCAAGGCAGAATGCTGCATTTTAGTAAAAGCGCCCTCTAAAAAATACGGGATTCATATATATTTACATTAGAAGCTAAAATTTTAAAGTTTTCAAAATCCGGAATATGATCACTATTGAGAGATTGGATCACCAATTTTGATCTTAAATCTCCTGTTTTATATGAGCGTTTATGTTCCTTTAATCTAATTTCACCTGTTCCGCCAGTTTCACCGATATATGTAGAATCACAATTTTTACAAGGAATACTATAGATTACACCTACACGTTTAAGAGGGGGGACAGTGGGTTTAAAGTTTGAGAGAAAGTTACTAATACGGAGTTGAGGTTTAAAGCTAGTAGAGATATTAAATGTTCTAAGTAATTTAGAGATATTTTCAGAAATACCTTTATAATAAGGGATAGTAGTACAATAAAAGGAATTTTTAACTTTAGGATAAACTGATTTATAAGAAAATAGAACTCTTCTTTATAAATTCTTTTAATAAAATGAAGGGGGTAACCATTATTTTTTAAATCAGAAAAAATTTTGGATAGTTCAATATTTAATAATTCAGAATTACTACAATAATGCTTTGCACAATGTAAAAGAGTACGAATGACTGCAAGTTTATGCGATAAAGGATTAGCTGAATTGAAGTTAAGATATTGACTAGAGAAGGTGGGTTTTCTATAGACTGAAGCTGAAAAATGTAAAAAATCATTGACTGTTTTATGCATTATAAGGATGTCAAGAAAGGGTGGTTCATTATTAATTTCAGTTTCAAGGGTAAACTGGATAGCAGGACATAAAGAGTTAGCAAAATCTAAAATATCGTTAACATAAAGTTGCTTAGTAATTATAAAAATATCATCCACATACCTTTTTCAGAAATTTTTTTTATCATGTAACTGGGAGTTAATTTTATTTTCTAAGTGTTGCATTACAATTTCAGCTATAACGGCATATATTGGGGCATCCATGGCAGTTCCGTTAATTTTACGATAGTAAGAATCATTAAAAATAAAACAAGTAGAAGATAAACAAAAAGTGGTAAGATCAAGTACAGTATTTAAATTTAAATTAGTGTCAACATTGAAATTAGGATATATATCTTGAATAATATTACATGCAAATAATATAGGAATAGAAGTAAAGAGAGATACAACATCTAAAGATATCATAATACAACTAGAGTGAACTTGAAATAATTTTAAAGCATCTAGGAACTGAAAGGCAGAATTTAAACTATAATTAGAAGAAGTAATGAGGGGTTTTAATAAATTTGATAGAAAACGTGAAAGATTGCAAAGGGGCCACTTAGTATAATCAACAATGGGACGAAGGGGGATGTTAGATTTATGGATTTTAGGTAAACCATAAAAGATAAGTGCAGAACCAGTATAACATTTTAAATTAGATGAGAGAGTACGATCAATGAATTTAGACTTTTCCAGTTCACTAATGAGCAAATTAAGTTTACGTTGGAATGAGGGGGTTAAGTCTTTGTCTAAGAGTTCATAAGTGGAATTATCGTTAAAGAGTTCATATGCTTTTTCAAGATAAACAGACTTGTCAAGGATCACAGTAATGTGGCAATTATCAGCACATGTAATGACAATAGAAGAGTCGCTAGATAAGTTTTCAAAACTTGTATATCAGAATTATAATTTGAAGGAAAACTAAGTTTATTTTTTAACAATACTCTTGAAATACTATTACGAATAGAGTGCTGTTCTTTACAATTAAGCCTTGAAATAACAGGTTCGACGGAGGCTAAAAGTTTAAAAGTATCCACAGAGCGTCTGCCTAAAGCAAAGTTAAGTCCGCGATTCAACACATCTAATTCACTTTGAGAGAAGGTGCGAGAAGACTTATTAACAGTCCAGTTGGAAGTCAAAGAAGACAATCCACAATTATCAGTATCAGTTGTATGAGGCAGCAACCGGTCAAATTTTAAACGGAACTTACGTACGAGTTTAAAAAAATAGAACTTTGTGATGACAAAAATGAAATATTAGTAATTATAAAAATATCATCCACATACCTTTTCCAGAAAAAAATTTGTGTTGTGTTTTAATGTTTTTAATTAAAATATATTTTTAAAGTTTTAAATTTTTGTATTTTTTATCTCATTGTAAATGTTACATTGGTTTTAATAATAATATTATTTTTTTTAACACTGTAAAATAAAGAATAACAGACTACTAAATATATATAGCTTTAAAAAATAATGAAGTGAGAAATAAGGCACAAAAGAAGAAAACAAACCTTCCCCTGGTTGATAATCATCTATAACTGTAACACGACCTCTACCATACAACAATTCCATATGAAATGCTGCTTCTGCAATTTTAGCATCTTTTTCATTTTTCTCAAGTTTTAATGAAACAAGATAATCATAAGTTGATTCATTTTTACTTTTCTGGAAGAAAGAAAAAGATTGAACATATGAGTAATTTATAAATAATAAATTAAAAAAATTAAATGAAAAAGAAATTAAACCATTTTTATGTAAATTTCAAATTGTATAATTTACTAATAATTAGCAGCAGTCATATAAGTATTAAAAAAAAAAAAAAAAAAAAAAGTACAACTCTAAGTAATACAGAGGGAAAAGAAGTAATAACAGAAAATATAAGCCAGATTATGCAAGATCATTTAGAGATATACTTCAAAATAATCTAATGTGTCATTATCGATATGTTCTCTTAGTGAAATATACAATATACTCTTGGGCATTACCCACGTAACACAAAACATTGTTATAACTAATTTTTCACTGTGCAGACTTATTTGCAACGTTATAACAACATTATGTGCTACCTGGGTAAAGAAAGAAAATATATATATATATATATATATATATATATATATATATATATATATATATATGTATATATATATATATATATTCCAAAAGCCAAAAATATAAAATAATATAAAGAATTTTTTTTATAAGGGAAACTTTTTGAAAATGAACTAAATTTAAATTCAGTTTGAAACTGATTGAAGAGTTTTTTTTTTTTTTTTTAAACAGTGCTAATTTTAAAATGAAGAGTTTTTCTGAGTATTTGAAAATGTACAATTCAGGGTTGCCACTCAAACAGGAGAATGACTTTTCCAGTTTTTCCAGGTGTCTTCTACAAAAATTCCAGTCAAACCATATATTGAGCATTGGCTGTATTAAGGGCAAAATAATTATGGTACCACTTGAAAACACAAAAGTTATATATTACTATTAATTACTTTCATAATAGGACGATAATTTACATTAAAAAACATTACTTATTTACCTTACATAAGTCCTAGTTACTTTCACAATACGCATTTCAAGTGCCAGCGCACTCGTCTTCAGGTGAAATGTGACACCTCTTTCTACTGTTGTCGTCGGGAACCATCGGCGTCGTTTCTTCATTTCTCTTCGTCTTGGTGGATTGCTTGATTAATTGGCGCCATTCTTTTGGGATTCTTGCATGTTTGCGATCGTTGACTGCCATGGGGTTAGTAAGGATCTCTAGAGCTTCTCTTTTGAGGGCGTAACTGTGATTATTGTAGTGGGCGATTTTATTAGTATGTATGCTGTTAATATTAATTGGGTTATTGAGGTGAGCGGATGCAAGCGCGGTAGATTGACGGTTATGATTTAAGTCGGATTTATATTCTTTTTCGCTGTCTAATATTTTCTGTTTAGTGACACCGATATAGCAAGCGCTGGAGTTATTAGTGTAGTTGAAATCTATTTTATAAATACCGGAAGTGGATCTATTGTCAATTTTGTCTTTATCGTTTCTAATATGTTGAAAAATATTTCGGTTAGGTTTAATTGGAATGTTTATATTGTGTTTTTTAGCTGCATTTTTTATTTTTATACTTGCTCCGTTGCTGAAAGGGATAGGGGTAGTGAATTTTGGTTTTTCTTTTTGGGCATTACTAATTTTATTAAGGGTTTTAATGCGTTTTTTATAAAGTTTATTGATAAGGTTTTTTGGGTAGTTAGCTTTATAGGCGATATCTTTAATATATTTAAGTTCTTTGTTGAGGAGGGTTTTATTGGAGCAGATAAGGATCGCGCGATTTATATAAGATCTTATAGCGGCATATTTATAGGGAAGGGGGGTATGGCAGTGTTTATTGATGATTTCGGTGTTGGCTGTTGGTTTCCTGTAAACAGTAGTATCGATTGTATTGTCTGGATTTTTCGTTATTTTAATATCTAGGTAGTTCAATGTGTTGTTAGTTTCGTTTTCCATCGTGAATTTTATGTTTTTATCGAGGTTATTGAGATCGTTTAGAATTTTATTAGTGTCAGAATTTTTCGGTAAAACTGTAAAAACGTCGTCAACGTAACGAGTCCAGATTTTAGTTTTATTAATAATATTTATGGCGGAGTTTTCGATAAGTCTCATTTTTAGTTCTGCGAGGATTAATCAAGCAATCCACCAAGACGAAGAGAAATGAAGAAACGACGCCGATGGTTCCCGACGACAACAGTAGAAAGAGGTGTCACATTTCACCTGAAGACGAGTGCGCTGGCACTTGAAATGCGTATTGTGAAAGTAACTAGGACTTATGTAAGGTAAATAAGTAATGTTTTTTAATGTTATATATTACTTTAACCTAAAGAGAGATTGCCCTCCATAGGATTCTTTCTAAGAGGTCCTGCTGCAAAAAAGTGGAAACTAAGAGGGGGGGAGAGAAAGAAAAGAAAAGAAATGAAAAATGATGCTATGTTGACAGCATTTTTTTTTTTTTTTTTTTTTTTTAATCATTATGTTAAATTAAGTGACTTTTCTAGATTCTGGCTAAAATATTCAAATTTCCTTATTTTTCACTGACTTTTATAGTCAATTTTCAAATTCCCTGACTATTCCAAGTTTTCCAGGTAGCGTGGCAACCCTGTCAATTTTATGTTAAGTTTTAATGTTCTTTCGGTAAGCAAAAAAAAAAAAAAAAATTTGCTGCGAATGAAGATTTTTCATTTTATTATTTTTTTCCCTGAAAAATCCTTTCGGAATGTTTTGTATTTAACTTAATTGTTAATGCTATTATTATTATTATTGTTGTTATTTTCAAAATAATCTATGATGATGATCATGCCCTACCTGAGTTGAGATGGAATCACTCTATATGTATCTAAAAACACACTCAAACCTTGTTAACATGAATCTCAAGGGGGATAATTTTTTTTTCATGGTTATCTGTAGTTCATGCTATCAGTAATTAATCTTCACATAACTAATCTTCATTTTGACGGGGATTGTGGAAACAGTTCATGTTAAAAGTAATTCATGTTAACAGTGTTCACGTTAACGAGATTCAACTGTATTTTAAGTAAGTTATAATTAGAAAAAGCATTCATTGAAATGTTGTAATATTATTATTGTTTTAATATAATGTTAATGAAGAATTAAATTTTTTTTTACATAATATGAAAAAAAAAAAAAAAAATACAAATTTTTAAATATAATACATATTACAATGGGGAAAAAAAAAGAGTAAATAACTATTGCTCTAAGTCTAATATTATAAAGAGGAACTTACAGATTTTTAATTATTTATTATTATTATTATTATTTTAATTTACATTTTAATATCTCAGTCATACATTTGGCTTCTTTCTGATCAAACAAAAAAAATTTTACCATTGAAAGAAAAATTGTCACTAGTCACTACTTATATATCTATATATATAAAAGAAGACTTCCTGAGTGAGGGGGTGATCTATCAACGCCCAGACCAAACCCCTGGACCTAGAAGCATGAAATTTTGTGACAATGTTCTTTCCATGACGTAGGCATCCACTAAGAAGCGATTTTACAAAATTCGCCCCCCAAGGGGGGGAGGGGGGGGGGGAAAAAACGTGATTTCACAAAATCCTTCATATCTCAAACAAAAAAAACAGATATCCGTAAAATTTTTGATTTAAAATATAGCTAACACAAATGTCTAAAAACCAATTTCTGGAATTTTCAAAATTCGGTCCCCAAGGGGGGCGGGGGGGCAAAACGTGATTTCACATGCGTAAAAACGTGATTTCGCATAATCCTATATATCTCAAACAAAAAAATAGATATGCGTGAAATTTTTGCTCTAAAATATAGCTAATGCAAATATCTAAAAACCAATTTCTGGAATTTTAGAAATTCAGCCCCGAGGTGGGGCAGCAGGGGGGGGGGAGAGGGGGGGCAAAAAATAAAAAGAGAGTTAGATCGTTCAAAATTGGTATATAGAGGTTTTCGATACCTGCAAATCGATTTCGGATATTTTCGAATTTATAAAATTATTAGGAGGTGCGGGAAGGGGGGGGGGCGGCAAGGGGGGGCTATGGGGCAAAAACAAATAGAAATACAGTTAGGCCGTTCAAAATTGGTACAGTTAGGTTTTAGATGCCTGCAAGTCGAATGGGGATATTTTCGAAAGTGTAAAGTTATTAGGAGGGCCGGGAAAGGGGGAGGGGAGAGGGGGGGGAGGGGGGGCAAAAAAATAAAAATAGAGTTAGATCGTTCAAAACTGGTATATAGATGTTTTCGATACTTACAAATCGATTGCGGATACTTTCGAATTTTTAAAATTATTAGGTGGGGCGGGAAGGGGGGGGCGGTAAGGGGGGGCTATGGTAAAAAACAAATAGAAATACAGTTAGGCCGTTCAAAATTGGTACAGTTAGGTTTTAGATGCCTGCAAGTCGAATGGGGATATTTTCGAAAGTGTAAAGTTATTAGGAGGGCCGGGAAAGGGGGAGGGGAGGGGGAGGAGGGGGGCAAAAAAATAAAAATAGAGTTAGATCGCTCAAAATTGGTATATAGATGTTTTTGATACTTACAAATCGATTGCGGATACTTCCGAATTTTTAAAATTATTAGGTGGGGCGGGAAGGGGGGGCGGTAAGGGGGGGGGGCTATGGTAAAAAACAAATAGAAATACAGTTAGGCCGTTCAAAATCGGTACAGATAGGTTTTAGAGGCCTGCAAGTCGAATGGGGATTTTTTTGAAAGTATAAAGTTATTAGGAGGGCCGGGAGGGGGGGGGCAGAGGGGCAAAAAAAAAAAGAAAATAGAGTTAGATCATTCAAAATTGGTACATAGAGGTTTCCAATACCTACAATTCGATTGCGGATATTTTCGAATTTTTAAAATTATTGGGAGGGCGGGAAGGGGGGGGGGGGAGTAGAGCGGTAAAAAAATAAAAATAGAGATATATCGTTCAAAACTGGTGCATAGATGTTTTTGATACTTACAAATCGATTGCGGATATTTCAAATTTGTAAAATTATTAGGATAGACAGGAGGGGGGGGGGGGGGCGAAGTGGGAAAATAATAGAAATAAGAATTAGAGCATTTTGGGAATTTTTTCCGAAGGCAGTGAGAACCCGGTGCGACATTTTTCCTACTCAGATTTTGTTTATCTTTTTTTTTCATGTGATAAAAATTAATGCAATTTTGAGAATTCATTATAGTGATTCATTTAAAAATAGGGACCAGCGAAGCGGGCGTTGCCTGCTAGTCTCAGTATATTCCACAATTATATTTTTTATACAGGGTGACTACAGAAATTCAGAAAAATGTTCCCTGATTTTTTCATGATTTCCATGACTAATTTTGACAAATTTCCATGATTTCCGTTACATATTATATACATTTCTATAATTTTGTGTATATCACACTCTTGTGCAATATGTTCGCTAAACTACTGCAATTCAAAATCTATACTGAGGGGCAAAAATGTCTCAATCTTTTTATTTATTTATTTTTGTTCACTTACGAAAAGTAAAGTAAAATGAAGAATTCAAAATTTAGGAGAAATTACCAAAATTATAAAATGTTTTGTTTTAAGAGTAAGGCCAATTGACTACTTTAGGGTCCTAGGCCTGAGGGGGAGTGCCCACCATGGAGCTCTTTCTAAGGGGTCCTAGCCCGTATTTATGCAAGTTTCGGAGAAAACCATGGAAAACTCCGAACAGCTAGGAAGATGAGCGCGACCTGGGATCAAAACCCGCACCTCATATCTACCAGCTTTGAGCACAGAACCACTCGGCCGCTGATGAGCCAAAAATTATAAAAATATTGCTTATTTTAATTGCACAACATATTAAGATCAAGACAAAATTGTTCCTTGTGTTGCACTAATTTTTTTTTTTTATGTTAACTCGGCGAGATTCAACTATAAAGCAGCAAATCCTGTGCAATCATGATCTTGGCTATTTTTCAGTGATGCTTGCTGGGCAAAAATGAAAATTTCCATGATTTTTGGGTGTTTCTACAAAATTCCCTAATTTTTCCCTGATATTTCCAGATTGATAGAGTACTCTAATTTTTCCATGACTTCCCCTGTTTTCCCTGATTGTCATCACCCTGTTATATTTCTGAATATTGTTCAGAGAGGGTGCTAGTCCTACTTTTTTCACATTTTTGCTATGAGATTTTCTAACTTGAATGAAAAACATAAATGTTAAACAAAATTATATATATATACATATAATTTTGATTTCTCTGTCAATGTTACATGTGAAAATAGTGTTTATGTGCTTATGATGGGTTCAGTAAATGAAGTTGAAAGGAGCAAATTTAACATCTGTCAGTCAGAAGATGATATAGTTCTCATTCATCAAATGATGATATTTATTCTAAATCTAGAAAATCAGAAGATGGTGATACAAGTTCAGTAAGCATATACACATCAGAATAGTTTTTATCATTGACTATTCATGATAAAATTAAATTTAATTCTTATTTTAGTTAAAACAAATTACTGTAGCAAGAGAGACGATTTTCCATTTTAATGTTTTTTTAAATATTACCCAATTTTTAAGAGAAAGAATTTGCTTACACAAAGAATCACAAAAATCAAATGTAACAGGAACAAAAATAAAGCCCCCCCCCCCCCTTAAAAAAAAAAAACTTTTTATTAAATTAATTTTTAAACATCAGAATACTTTAACATGGACTAATCTTTGTAGAATTCAAGATTAGTATATTTATATTCCTACTGGAAGACTCTGCCTGGTTTACTAATCTATATTCAAATAACTTTGTGGAGAAAAAAGAAAAAAAAAAAAGAACTCACTCAAAACTTTGTTTTGGACTTTTAAGGTTTTGCTAACCTAATATGCTGCCATTGGTTATATTTTGTCACTAAAATACTTCAGGCAGTTTGGCAGTTACCACTACTGTAAGAAAACTTTTTTTAGCAGTATATTGTGTGATATATCCTGTATTTGCTTTAGGTTTTAAATTAATATCTTTTTAACTAATTAAAATAATTTAAGCCAAATGGTTAACTCAGAATCCTTGAGTTATTTCAAATTTTTTGGTAACTTCCCCAGGAGCAGAAAGTGTTTAAAACTGCAACGCATGTCGCAGAACAATTAAGGCTTTTGCAGAACATTTCATCTATCCCCTAACTGGATGATGTTGAATTGTTGATACAGCTAACATTCTAAAATTAATAAAACCTAGATATGTTCAACTGACCTGTAAATCTGTTAGCATACTAGAAAATTGCTGGAAACAGTCATTGTTTCAATGTATAAGGAAAATTTATAAACATTTTGTAAGTAGTATATCCACATTAATGTGACAATATTAATGCCAAAAGCCATTGAAAAAAATTTCAAATTCTGGGTGTATTCCTCAGTTTTAGATTATAAAAATTTTAAATCATGTTTTATTATAAATGTGTAATAAGTATTTTGCTAATAAGTATTATTTTTATGCTTATTTTGCATTTTACTGTGCTTTGACAAATTGGGACAAAATACCTGCAGAACATCTGCAAATTTAATGTCTCGTTGCACAACATCGGATATAATTCTGCTCCTGGGGTAACTTCAACATCTTAGTTTGTGAGGAGATAGTCAGAAACACATATAATTGGATTTTAATTAAAGCATTTTAGTGGAGATCTTATCTTAAAAAAAAAAAAAAAAAAGTAGTAGTAATAACAAAAATAACAAAATGATTACTAAAAGAAATAATTTGTTTATGTAAGGAATTACTATAATCAAATGTAATAAAGGGTAAAAAAAAAGGTAATAATAATAACAAAATGATTACTAAAAGAAATAATTTGTTCATGTAAGGAATTACTATAATCAAATGTAATAAAGGGTAAAAAAAAAAGGTAATAATAATAACAAAAATAACAAAATGATTACTAAAAGAAATAATTTGTTCATGTAAGGAATTACTATAATCAAATGTAATAAAGGGTAAAAAAAAAAAAAAAAAAAAAAAAAAAAAAACATACCACATATCTCATCCTATGTTTAGATCCAATAATGTGGTCAATAATGCTTGGCCTTGTAATAGACGAATTGCATAGTTTACATCGAAATGGAAAACTGCCTTGCATAGATAAATTCTTTTTATATTCAACAACATAGTCTAAACCTAATTGAAAAAAATTAACAGAAAATTAATCACTTTAAAAATATTATTATCTTACATTTTCATAAGATAAATAAGTTGCAGTTTTTCCTCAAGAAGTCAAATTTGAAATATATATTTACACTGATCACTGACTTTGTATTGCTGTAAGATGGTGTCAGCATCATATAAATTATACATACACACATGATTAAATATAATCATCGTATGAAGTGAAGCTGCAAGTGATGGCATAGTCGAATGGTTAAGACACTGGTCAGTTCGAATCCAGTGAGTGACAATAATAATTTAAGTAAGGGTTTGTATGAGTTATGATGTATTTTATGTTTATATAAATCAATGATTTTAATGATGCGGTCAAAATAGGAAAATATAATATATAATTAATAAATAATATTTCATATACATGAATAATTATAATCACTGTATGAATTAAAATTGACTTTAATTATGTTAAAATAACTTACAACACCTCTAGTGGCAAAAGTTTTATTAAATGTATTGTAATGACAGGATTTATATGAGATTAGAATACATTGCATTTTTAAATGAGTAAATGATTTTAATGACATTTTAAAGTGTTTTATAGCATCCTACTTGGTCAAAATAGGAATATATCTTATACTATTAAGTGAGCAATATTTGTATATATATTTCACTGTTCTCGAAAACGGTAGCTCGGACAGTCACAAGATTTAACACAAAGGTGCCCCCCTAAGGATCATTGTGCACATCGAAGTCAGAATTTCGAATTTCTGTTTAGTTTTCTTTTAATTAATAAAAATATGAAAATAATAAGCTAATAATAGCAAAAAATTAGTTATTTAAATTTAATCCATAATTTAATTGTTGCCAAAAAAAAAAAAATAAAATAAAATAAAAAAATACGAGTTTATTTTTTTTCCATCAGGAAAATAAATACATTTATCTAAACATGAACAATACTACACACTACTGATCACAGAGCTTCCAAATTTGGCATATAGGTACCTGGGACCCTGCAGGTGTGCACCTCATCGAGATTTTTTCGAATTTCGAATTTGAATTTTTTTAATTAATGTTTTTCGATTTTAAACATTGGCTTTTATGTTTCATTTTTCATGAATTTATTCTTCGATTGTAATCGTCTGCGTATCTTAGCAACGGCTATATTATGCAATTTATTTTTTATTTAATACATTTATTTGAGCGCAAATCTTTTTTCTCGTTTTAATTTATTATATTTATTGAAAATAAAATGGTAATGCAGTAGAAAAAATTAAATATATTAAATTTAAAATTTAAAAACGTATTTATAACAGTTATGTTTATGTATAATTTTTGTAGTATAACAACAATTATTTTTCATTTGTTAATTTAATTTCTTTAAAAGTGTTTTTTCTAATTTATAGTATTTGTCAGGAAATAATGGTAGTATATAGTAAAAAGGATTAAACTGATTGGAATTTATTTGTTTTTTATGTATTTAATTCCTTCTAAAAGAAAATCTACTTTTTAACTAAAATATTTAATAGACGCTGAGATACAGTTATCTTTAAAATTGCAGTTCTTAAATAATGGAAGACCCACTTATTGTCAATAAATACCCATATTGAAATACATAGGAAAGAGATTTCTGCAGGCACTGGGAACCTTCTCCCGATACAATGCGAGCAGAGAAAGAGCTGCTGTAGTCAGCGAGTACCCGATGCGAGGTCTAGAGCGATTCCAATGTAAGTATTTTAGTTTTTATTTATAATGTGATGGTGAAAAATAAATAATGATCCAATTCTTTTGGAGATTCATTTAAATATAGTGGCCAGCGAAGCGGGCGTAGCCTGCTAGTACCATATTATGAATACATAATATTTTGTATACACGAATAAGTATAAACATTGTAATAAAATGTTTGCACTTATTCATGTATACAATACTACAAAACAATATTACATGTATTAATCTGGTATACATAAAAATAATAATAAAAAAATCTAGCAAAAAATTTTAAACAAAGTGAAAACAAATTATTGTTATATTTTCAATTGCTTACTCAATTAATTATTTAAAATATATTTGTCTTTTTCTTTAAATCCCATTCTTTTTAATTGAGTTATGTCTCATTTCTATCTTTCTACAATCAATGTATATTTACATATAGTTATATAAATATGCTGAATGATAACACTTTGACATGGATAGCAGTATTGCAAAATTAATAACATCAAATATTAAAGAAAATTGACAGAAATGACTATGCAAAATCTATTATACCAAACATTAGTAATAATCAATGTGGTGGATTCAGTGTTTCATTTTTCTTCTGATACAAATTTATACATAAGATAACCTATTCTAATAAAATACTTAAATTTAATCTATTAAACCGAGAAGAAAATTAGGTTAACTTAAAATTATGCTATTAATAATTAATTCATCTCCTTGTCATTGTGAACAGATCTACTTTTTTTTTTTTTTTTTTTTTAAGTTACAATATTTAAATTATAAAGAAGATTCTTACCTACAATAGCATCACATTTTACAAGCAACTCAATAGCATCTTCAAGAGCAGAATGTGTTTTGGACGTATCTTTATCGAGAGTACCATCTTTTTGTGAAGTTGTTTTAGCTAAACAATAAATAAGAAATGTTGTAAATACAAAATACCTTTCCAGAGCTAAATACATAAAATGCCCTTGGAATAGAATAACACTTGGTAGGAATTTGGACTTGTATCCAACTTAAAATTATATCTATCAACTATTTCAAAATTTTTATTAAAATCTAATCAAAATTTCTAAATCTAATAGATTTAAAGATATGGTCACAAAACATTTGCACCTGCACAATGACCTTTGTTTGTAAATTGGGAAAAAAAAAAAAAAAAAAAAAAAAAGTAATATTTTTACGTTTCAGACATTAAGGAGACCACAAATGTCTTTAGAATATAAAACAAATTTTTTTTTCCCAGTTACTTGATGAATTAACAAAATGTTAATGTATAATCTATACATATATAATCTATCACAAAATTTATAGAATCTTATATTTTGCTTACAACTTTTATTGAAAATGACATATATTGATGTAACTTACTGTGTAGATATGTTATGTCATTTATAATGAGAAAACAAAAATATACCAAATTCAAAATATTTATATATTAAATGCTTTTTTTTTTTTTTTTTTTGTAAAATAAACATAAAAATCTTGTCCCAAAAGTTTATAGCAAATGCAATTTTATATAAATTTTGCATAAGTAATAATCATGACATCAATTTTGAAACTAATAGATGCATTTTAAGAAAGAAAAAATAATCATTTGTTCTTTGTTCCAAGATACCTAAAGCTTCAGAGCTCTCTAATAGAAATAGTACAGCACAAAAAATAGTGGTTGAGTAAAAGATAAGGACTTTTTTCATGTTTTTCATAAAAAAAAAATTAAGGATTTTTTCCTATATCCGATAAAAATAAGGACTTTTAAGGACTAAAAATAGTTTTTTGAAAAATCAAGTATTTTTAAGGACTTATAAGGACCTGCAAGAACCCAATTTTAGCATTGCCATCAGTAAATATTTATTGTAACACCATACAACAGGGCCCGAAATTTCAACTCACATTACACTCACCGAAAAAAAATTTTACTCGCCACAAGGGTTGTCATTTTTTTCTTTTTTACGCATTTTGGGTTTTTATTTTTCCTAACTATTTGAAAGGCTTTTACAAATATGTCTAAAATTATATATATTAAAAGTGTGTCTTATATCATCATGTTTCATAATCGTCAATAATTAAAAATCATTATAATGTATTGTATTTGAGATTTGAAAAAGATTAAAATATCTAATAACATAAATGCAAAGAGTCATTAAAGAAAAAAAGCAGAAAAAAAAAAATTCTTTGACAAACAATATCCTCTGAAAACCTTTTTATTATGAAAGATTAAACTTCCTTATTTACTTAACTTTTATTCCTTATTTACTACTTATTTACTACTATTTACTACTATTTATTTACTTACTACTATTTATTTACTACTATTTATTTACTTCCTTATTTACTACTATTTATTTACTTAACTTTTTATATTAGAAATGTCTTTTTGTCAATTTTATTTTTGTAATCAGACGGAATATCGATGTGTATAACTTGTTCATTGTTATCATTTGAAATAGTCATTTCGGAATAATTTTTTGGATAAAATCGTTGCGCAAATCATCGCAAACGCAAATCATTGGCGGTTCAGTAAAAAACTCGAAAATATGAACTATTTGTTGATCATTATTCAACAAAGTAATCATGGCAGTATCTTTAAAAAAGCTCGGGCTCATTTTCATGTGACATTATTGCACAGGCAAACTTTCGCATATCTCTTCACTCGGATAGGGGGCGACGGGCAAAGAGGCTCTCTGCTCGAGTATTCTCACTCTGCTTGTAGAAATATCACTGGGAGAAACAAAACTTCTAAAGAGATCAAAACTTTTATGTATGCCCTAAACATTTTTCCTTTCCCAAACTGGGGCGATCTCGGACAGCGCACACATAGACTCGGCTCTCCGAGAATCTAAAAAGGTGAGGTTAAATATAAGGCTATAAGATTGCAAGATTTTGCCATATTTAAATCTATAAAAAGAATGTTTTCTGTCACCGTATCGTGTATGAATTTTATCTATAACTAGACCAATTTTTTACTCGCCACAGTAAAAATTCCACTCGCCAATGGCGAGCTGGCGAGCGGAAATTTCGTGCCCTGCCATACAACATATACTAACTCTATTTTCTTCTGTGGGTAATGATGGCAAAAACACCAACTGAGTGAAAGGATGGGCAAAGAAGATTGGAAGAGTCAGGAAAATATATTTTTTTGAAATCAAAAATAAAACAACAAAAAATAGCTAGAAATAAAAGAAAACAAGACGTGACAATAGAAAAGTGAATTTTTTTTTTTTTTTTTTTTTTTTAAAAGGAAAATTATGCATTTTAAAATAACTTTCAAATTTTGATACAAGCCCATCTAAGCTATCAAATCAAACAGCTCTTACAGAAAAGTAATAGCATAAAACAAATAAATATCTTCCTAAAAGCCCAACAAAAAGAAAATCAATTAGAAAACTTATGCAAACAATATTCTCAAGCTGTTTTATCTCAGAAGCAAAATTAATTTCCTTCTCTCATCCATTGTGAGGCATGCAATCTAGTAAAAGAATTTTATACTTCTGATGTCTCATGTCACCACCAAACCCACAGTTAAAAGTTATCAAAATCACTAGAGTTTAGAAGGAAAAAATGAAATTCAAAATCATTACTTTTATTTTACTTTAGGAGAAACGTATCTGCCATTTAAACAGACATATCCTGATATTTTATTGGGCACAGTGTTAAAAAAAATGCAACTTTGCTGCCAGAAATTCTCTGTAATTACAGAAAAATACATTTTGTCAACGTAATTTTCCCGTAATTTACAACTTCTTTTCCTCAAATTACAGAAAATTTCTGGCAGCAAAGTTGCATTTTTTTAACAGTGCAGAAGAGCATATTCAGTGATCTTAGGTCAGAACACATCTGTCAGGATATTTCATTAAATCCTTGAATTTGTGCATACAACAGAGTATTGAACTCTTATTAAATGGTTGACACTTTTATGAAATTGCAATTTTCATCTAGGATTGCTAAAGATTTATTTTGATATCATTTTCAATTAATCAAACATCCTAAAATGATTTAATTTTATTTACATTGTCTACAAAAAATCACAAATGGTAAAAACTGAGTAAATTTATTACACTCAAAATTTAATGCAAAAAATAAATCTGAAATTTAATTGGCATCATTTAAAATGTATACAATACAGAAATTACATAAAATAAAAGACAAAATTAGATATTAATATAAAGACCTGATGTCACATATTTAGAATTAAGGCTGCTCAATATATTTAAGTTCCTTGGCACATACAAGGTTCATACTCAAATAATTTCATATACACTATAGTTTTAGAATTTAAAAAAAAATAATAATAAATTTCTACTATTAAATTGATTATAAATATCTTTACGTCCTTTTATATAAAGTACTTTCAACCACAATCATAGTCATCTTCAGTATGGTAAGTACTTGCAGTACTGACCACAATTGTGATTGAAAGTACTTTATAAAAAAAAGACCATAAAGGTATTTGTAATAAATTTTATAGTAAATTAGATCTTCATTAATTAATTCATCTATAATAAATTTATATTTAAAAGTAATGAATACAGTACACTCTCAGAAATCTGCACAGTTTGGGACCAGAGACTGTGTGGATTTTTGAATTTTGCGAATTACAGGTCATTTTGCTTTTGTCTGCATTTTTAAATTAGAATTTTATTGCTATAATGCATTAAAAAAATGATAGTGAATAAATATAAGTAAGCATATAAAATATATGAAATATTAAAGAAAAATAAAGGAAGACAAGTAAAGAGTATAAATGTAGTAAAAAATATATGTATAAAGTTTTACATGCATTAACAAATTAAAAAAATTTGTTCTGTGAAGCAAAATACAAAATTTAAGTATGTAAACATCTGATACAGTAATAACTTGCATCATCGATTTACAATTTTTATTAAAGTTTAGAAATATAGGTAAAGACAAATGATTTTAATTTTTTTTATTTATTTATTTATTTTTTAATTCTATAAAATCATTTTTTGTTCAAGCACAAATACTGTTGGGTAAAAAGAATTTAGGTACGTATATCTCCAAGACCGGGACATTGATTAAAATTAACTTTCCTTATTTCATTAAATTCAGTTTCTAAATATCACCATTAAAATAAGTTCTATCTTGATTTTTTTCCTTAAAAACTCTATTACTATAATTTTCATTGTTTACATTGGTTGTGATGTGCGGATTTCTAGAGTTGGTGGATTTAGGAGTGCGGAAATCTGGGAGTCTACTGTATATTATAGACAACAAAATTATTTTATTCTTTTGCCGTTTCCTTTATTATTTTTAAATAGAATACTTGCAGCAAATGAACATCATTTATGACACATTGTTGCATATTTGAAGCTTGTGTGTTGTCTGTAAATGAATGATATGTTTTGCAGAGGTTTAAAATTTATTTACAGAATATTCCAGAAGATTAAAAGTCTGTCAACCAAGTATCAGCTTCAGATACACCAGAAAACGCAGCTTTAATAATAGCTGATAACATAATAATCACAGCATAAATTTTATCATAAGCATAACGCACAGCATAAACTGAATTCAATAACAGAGGTTCAGTCAGACAAGAGCTCCTAGTATTATTGAGCATTGGACTTCAACTGAATTCCCCACTGCCGAAATACAATCTTATTTATAGTTTCATATTTCAAAACATATTCAGTTTAGAGCTTTGATAGTCGATAAATCAATAATAAAGATTTTCTAGATAAAAAGTGCTAAACTTGCCAATATAGGGCCAAATTCGTTGCCAAGGCCATTTTCTACCCTGATGAAGCTTTAAAACACATTTTTAAAGGAAAATGAAAACTATTTTAATGTCAAATCAAAGCAGAAATGCAAAAAATTAATATTTTATAACCTGAATAAGCTTATTTAAAAATGAAATTACTTAAGAATAACGACTATTATTTATAAATTTGTAACATTATTGCCCCTCCCAAGGACTGCTCGTCAAGGGCAGTATATCCCTTGGTCAGGAGGTAAAAACTACACAAACTATACAATTTAGAATACAAGAACTAAATTGCATAGAAAAATAAAATACCAATACTGAATGGAAAATTAAGTAATTAAACTATTTACATTTATATACAAATAAGTACATTATACACAAATATTTACAATATACATATGCAAGTTTAAAAATACAGATGACTATGATAAGGTGCTAACCTATTATAATGCACTACCTTCGGTCTTAATAAAAGTGTTTTAATAATCTGAATCCCGACGTCATTCAGTCTTTTTAGGACTTCATATAAGGACCTTTTCAATTAAAGTGTAGCTTGGGAGAGAAACCTTTACATCAAAAATGATTCCACAACCAAACTTTGTCTCCATGATTGAATTCATGCTCAGTAGATTTCATATTGTACATTGTCTTCATTCTCTTAGTCACCATGTTAATCAGCTCCCAAGCAAAGTTGTGCATGTTTTTAAATCAGTCCTGAGGTCTTGGTGATGAATGTGCATCTGGTGGACTAGAGGTCAAGATTCGCGGTCGCCACTCGCCACGTGGCGACCTAATTTGAAAAAGTGGCGATCCAAAAATATTACTGTAATTGCCAATCAGACGTGATTTTTTCGCGATTTCGCGGAAATTTGTTATTTTTTCCCCTCTAATTCGCGGAATTTTGCGAATTAACTTCTTCTGCTTAAAAAAAAAAATCGCAGATATCGTCCGTTTTAAAAAAAGAAACCCCATTAACGATCGGCGATTAAATTCGCTACGAAAGCCACCCAATTCATAACCTTTTTCCATCCACAACATAAATGTCAATATTCATTTTAAACTTGCTTAATGATATTCTAGAACCTATAAAGAAATAGAATTGTTAAATATTTCTAGCTCATGTAATTATGTTTTCCCTCTCCCCATTTTCTTATCTCCAACTAGCGATCGGCGATCAGATGTTCTGCAGAATTCTTTTGTTTCCCAGTCTTTCTCCATCCACAACATAAATGTCAATATTCATTTTAAACTTGGTTTGTTAGATTCTAGAAGTAGAACTGAAAGAGTGTAATATTTCCTATCCATGTAATTAATTTTTACTCCCCCCCCCCCCATCTCCAGATAGTGATCGATCAGTGATTAATTCTAGAACAATAAAGAGATAGAAGTGCTCAATATTTCTCACATATATAATTATTTTTAAACTTCATTGCTGAACTTGATAAATCTACTTATTTTTGCTCAATTAAATTAAGTATTTATATTTAATATCTATTCCAAATATTTATACAAGGGAAAAAATGTAGACTAAATTTTTCAGGTAGGAAATTTTTTTCTAAATCAATTTAAGAAAATTAATACTCAGTTGGTTTTATGCATATTAGAAACTAATAATTAACTACTGTAGCTTTTTTTAAATATGTATAATTAATGTACATAAATAAAAATCATATTTTATATTTGTTTGATTTTTTTTTTTTTTTTTTTTTCTTGTTGACATAGAATTTTAATAAGGTTTTATGTGGATATAAAACTTATTGCAATAATATTAAAGAACTGTTTTGTGCTAATGAAAAATATCCTGAAATTTTTAAAGTAGATAGAAAGCTATATATATATATATATATAACTGTTTAGATAGTTAGGTAGTTAATTTATTAAAAGTGACATTATCAATGTTCAATCAATTAACCAAACAATCATGTTAGCAAAAAATTTTCAGCTAATTTCTAATTTTAGTCTGTTAATATAATTAAATCTCGGATAATAATATACCAAAACAGATTTTTTGCCCCCCCCCCCTTTCCCCAGACTCAAAATAATTTTGTTTTCTTCTAATGCTAATCACATCTATTTTCCGTATGGAGATGTCACACTAGGTAAAATTTATTAAATGAATCAAATTTTTGTAATACTCTTTCAATAAGACAAAGTAAATATTCTTGTAAAACACGAATTGTGTATGAGAAATAACATTATTTTGTTAGTGTGTCATCATTATAGCCTGCTGTTTTCTGTATCAAAATGAAATTAATACTTAACTACGAAAGTCCATATATTTTTCCTCATTACTAAAACTTTAAAATCTTCTTTCTAATACTATAGTTATTAATAGCATTTAAAAGTTGCATTATATGCTACTATAACTACCCTATATGTTTATAAAACTCACTCTTAAAATACTTATAAGAATAAAATCATAAACACTCAAAGGAAATTCAAATGAGATCATATCTTCTCTCAAAAGTCGAATCATTTTACAATGATTTGATTTCTCAGCCAATTATTTCTTTCTCCCACCTGCTTTCATTTCAGATATTGAAAATTTTAAGCTCAAGGTATGAAAGTTTTAAAAAATATTTTTTTTTCAAACAATACTTAATTTTTTTTTTTTTTTTTTTTTTTTAATCTGTGGAAGTGCATAATTTTTTTAAAATTATTATTAAAATAATACAATAAAGGCCACTATTTCTTAATTTTCCGACCATATCATCTGTGTTTTATGCCTTTATATGTATATAGATATGTATTTTTACTTCCATTACCCTACTACCGTAGGTAATGGAAGTATTGTATTCGGTCCAAAAATTCGATATCGAGATTTCACCTGATTTACACGTTTTAAGGTCCCCTGAGTCCAAAAAAGTGGTTTTTGGCAATTGGTCAGTGTGTATGTATGTGTGTGTGTGTGTGTGTATGTATGTATGTGGAGAATCTTCTGGCTATTATAGCTCATAAACTAATAAAGATAGAGCTACGAAACTTTAGAATTGAAATACGTCTGGCCTACAGATGAAATTTCCAAATTTTGGTGAAAATTGAAAAACCGGAAGTGGGACATCGGAAACCGGAAGTTGGACCGTAAGTCCGTATCTCAAAAACGGCTCTAACGATTTTCTTCAAACTTGCTATATAAACACTCTATTAGATGTCCTTTCGAATGATATAGTTGGTTAGTTCAAGAAAATTGATAGGCGTCCTGTATAAATAGCTCAATTTCAGGCCTCCCAAGGGCGTTCCTTTAAAAACGGTTATACGGATTTTTTTCAAACTCGCCATTTTAACTCAATTTTAAATATGCTTTTGTATGTAATTATTGTTTTCCTGTCAATAATTGAGTTTAACCGGAAATGGGACATCGGAAACCGGAAGTGGGACCGTAAGTCCGTATCTCAAAAACGGCTCTAACGATTTTCTTGAAACTTGCTATATAAACACTCTATCAGATATCCTTTCGAATGATATAGTTGGTTAGTTCATGAAAATTGATAGGCGTCCTGTATAAATAGCTCAATTTCAGGCATCGCAAAGGCGTTCCTTTAAAAACGGTTGTACGGATTTTTTTCAAACTCGGCATTTTAACTCACTTTTAAATATGCTTTTGTATGTAATTATTGTTTTCCGCTCAATAATTGATTTTTTGTGAAAGTTGATATCTCAAAAACGGCTCTAACGATTTTCTTTTTTGGTCACTTTTATGTTTTCTGATCACATTCTCTCTCAAAAATGCATATAATACATGTAATAGCGGGTAATGGAAGTCGTGTGGTTGTTTCACACCAGATTTTTTAATTATGTATGTGAATATCAGGTATAACGTCGACTCGCGTGGCCACTGAGTTAATCATGTTCAGTGGCCACTGGCCACTTACAAAAATTGTAAGTCTTGCCCTCTATGGAAAACTAAACAGGAGATCACTTCAATACGCCAGCAGGAACAAAGGCAACTTCAAGTCCTAATCTTGTTCGTTCCTTGATACAAGAGAGGTTATTGGAGATGGTTCGATTACAACTCTCAACCCCGCCACTGACTGGGGAAGTAGAGAGCGTTGTCTCAGTTTTGTCTATGTCAAGTAACTGGCACAGTCCTTTGATTACAATAAAGGTTAAGTTTGTACCTTCATCAGTATGAAGCTGTATGAGTGTGCCATACTTTGACACCCATTATTGCACTAGTACCACTGCAACCGTGCATGCCACTTGATCAGGAATGGAATACGCTTCAGGTCCAGTGGTGGCTCGTGCACCGAAAATTGGTGAAGAGGCACACTGTATTTTACGCTGTATTCATTTATAGAATATAAATTTACATTTAAATAAGTATTTTTAGTTAATTTTAGTTAAGACCATGCTTAATAAAAATTATGATTAAAAATACTTAAATATTATTTTTGAGCTCTTCATCTATTTTCGGTTCACGAGCCGCCACTGTTCAGGTCACTTGATGAAATAGTCTCTCAAAACAAGGATGTACTAATTGCTTCAGGAGGTTCATGGCAAAGGACCCAAGATGTCAAGCACAATCCACTCAAATGGCACTCCCATGTTACACTGATGCAATCCAGGGGTGCAGAATGTCCAATCCAGCAATCTAGGATTGGAGGAAATTTTGCAGAAAAATATACAATTGATATCGATTTTAACAACGAATTATAAAATTCATTGTTAAAATTGTTCCTTCATTTTAGGGAAATTTTCATATGGATTGGGGGAAATGCTGGGAGTAAAAACATTTTCTGCACCCCTGATGCAATCTTCCTCGATTTTGTTCCTTCAGGCCTTTAGGTGCTGCACAAGTATCACAAAATTTATACCACTTTTCAACGTCCTCCTTAGCTATGCACCAAACTCAAACTTTTAGAGAGTCTTCATCACTGTAGATTAGTCTCCAGTACGACTGCTATTTGCTTTGCAACTGCTCTAGAGTTTTTAGAATCTTCATTCTTGGTAATAAGATCTGGTCCCGTGAAATTCCATTCTTCATTATACTCCATTTTCTGCAGAATACACAATTCTTAATATAATGTTACTCTGGGGCTCTGTTGAGAGTCCCAGAGTGCCCAATAACATTTCGTGATGGGGCGTAATGTGGAAATGTTCTAGCAGTTAGGTATGTTGCTAGATGTCTCCTTCAACTGTTGTGTTGGCTTTATGTTAGGATCTTCCAACTAGACTTGTTTAGCTTATTTATCTCATCATGGATTCTGTTTGTTAGGCTGCCTAAATCTTCTGGGTAACCAAAGCTGATCCAATAACCTTGACATTGGTGAGTCTAAGGGTTTTTTGAGCCTCTGGATCTCACACAGCATCGATGAAATATTGGACAGTCAAATCACACCGAGTTTCAGCAAGCAATCTGTGAAAGCTAAGTTTGATAATCTTTGAATATCTGATACCAGTTCTTGTACATTTTCACCTATTTTCTAATAATGTGACTTTAATTAAAGACAACTATATTCTTTTGAGCATTTCTCTCCATAACACAGCTCTAATACTCTTGTTAGAGTCTCAAAATCAAATCGCTGTTCCTTCAAAAGAGTTTCCAGGATGAGTAGTCTTGGCAATAGATTCCATCTATTAGCTTCCGCTAAAATGAAAAACTGTGTCTCATAAACTTGCCAAGATGAACTTCCATAAAAGGTAGAAAACTTTATTGATTCTCGATTCTGTATTTTTTCATATTTTCTTTCATCTTCATCAGGCTTCAATGCTAATTTCTCTTTCATCTTTCTCTATTTTCTTAAACTTACTATTTCAGAAAATCTTCCTTTCAGTTCATAATCGACATTTTCTGTTACTTTCAAAACTCTATTTTCATACACTATCTTTTATTTTCATAACTTTAGCTTCCATTCAATCCATTATGTTTTCTATTATTTATTCTCTATATCTCTTCTTTCCTAGATAGCACCTCTACCTGAGCATCTTCAACTTTTTCTTGGATTTCTTTTTGCCTTTCTTTCATTTCTTCAGTCAACCCGATTTCCATATTTTCCTGTACTGCTTTTCCAGAAGTGTCTTCATTTCTTCCAACATACCTCTAGTTACGCCCATTCATAAATAATCCCACTTCTGACACCAGAATTGTTATGTATTCTTCGACGACATTTCATGAAACCATGGAAGCATCTGCGGAAGTGCTAACTCAACGAGTCCAATGCTAAAATAGGGGTGACAGTCATTTGACTCAGAGAAAATGAGCAATAACAGAGAACAGAATTACTGGATGTTTTTCAAATTTCAAACTGTCGGTCACGCTGGCATCCCTCCAACATTTTGGACGCACCCTCACTGCTAGTTTTAGGATATGTGGCCGCACTGTATTCAGGGTATGTGTGTTGCACATGAATGAATGACAGGTGTTGCAAAAGCTTAAAATTTATTTACAGAATATTTCCGAAGATTACAAGTCTGTCAACCAAGTACCAGCTTCACAGGATTGGGAAAAAAAAGTTTTTTTTTTTTGTTTAAAACAAGTTTAAAACATTTTTTTTCTCCTCTGCCCAACACAATTTCAATTAAAGTGGACAAAAATAAACAAATCAATCAATTAAACAAAAAAGTAAAATGGAGAAAATAGAAATTAAATAATAATTGGCAAAAATTAATTATTTATATTATTAAGAGCTTTAAAAATAGTAACAAGTTTGAAAGTTTTACAGACACCGGAATCGGTTTCTAGTTTTGCTTTGTACAAAGCCAATAGTCGAAAAGATTCTTTCTAAACCAGCAGTTGAACAAACAGCTGTATATAATTGGATAATGAGCTGCATCACATTTTCATCTATATGTTTTGAAAGACTTGTCCACCAAGATAAGGGTGTTACATCTACGAATGTTTTTTTTAATTCTTGAACAGAGCTATCACTACTTGGAACTGACAAAACATTTTTTCCTTTTTACATCACATCAAACATTAGTTCGAAAATGGAGGTGATTTAGCCTTAAAATTTATAATTATAGGAATTAGTCCAGGACATATCTCTGCTGCAAAATTCATGGCCTTATCTGTCTCATAAGTTGTTAATGATTCTCCTTCAAACTGTGGATCAGTAATATTTGCCAAAAAATGTGCAGGTGTCATAGCCATTTCATATCGAGCCTCTATGGCTTTTTCAATACTTCTTCTTGTATCCATGGTAAGACCTGCACATATTTCCAACATTTCTTTTTTTAAGTCCTTCTAAATCTCAACTATGTCGCTGACTGCCCAATTATTCCATTGAGATTTATCACATGCAATTGCAATTGGTTTGAGTCTTTGTAAATAATCTTCAATATTTCTTTTTAATTGTAAGTCTATGACTTTTTTGAAAATGTCTGAATTAAATTTTTCATGATTATGTTCACGAACCTTCAAAATTAGTAGCCAATTGCTTAGATAAGATTCCATTGTGTCCACTATAGAATTCCATCTGATACCAGATGGTAACTCAAGCTTTTTAGTACCTATTTCCCAAAGCTTAGCAAAATATTTATTTTGGAAATATTTAACAATATCAACAAACTTGAGCTTTTACAACGGAAATTTTAATATATTTTGCTAAAAGATTAAAATTGTGTGCTGAACATCCATAAGCTATGATATTCATATTACTCCTGTCCAGTGTTGCTAATTTAGCGGAATTTCTGCTAAATTTAGCGGATTTTTGACATGATTTATGGGGAAAAATAAAGGTTTAACAGATTCGATATTACATTGCACTGTTGCTACACTATGGGCAATTGAGTTTTTAATGGATTTTCATGTGTTCTTTCACCGGGGAAAAAAATTATGTGTTGGCAACACTGCTTCTGTCTGTGTTTTAAACTCGTTTCGCATTTTTGCAACATTGACAGCATTGTCTGTTACGAAGCTTCCAACACGACAATAATAGTGTTTCTCTACTCTATTTATGGCATCAGTTGCAAACTCACAAAGATAATTAAAATCATGAGGATGACCAGATGTATCAATGGAATCCACTAAATAAGTGTGGCCTTTACAAAATACTGTAATTCCAACGATCAACTGATTGCGAATATTACTCCATCCATCAAGAACAACAAACAGTTTGACCTCTTAAATCATCTTCATAGGTCTGCATCACAGATTCATGCACTTTTTAAAGTAATATGCCTCCTATTTCATGGCAATTTGGTGGTTTGTTATAGCCAGGTCTTATATTTGGTATCGTCTTTGTAAATTCTGGAAGACCCACACATGAAAATGGTGTATTTGTTGCATAAATAAAGCGGGCAACTTTAATACCAAAAAGTTCTTTATCATGTTTGGAAGTTTTCACCATAAAGTTACTTAAATTTGCAGTTGTTGCATGTCTTTTACTGGCATTATTGATTGGATCAATAGCCTGTTGTTTTGCTAATTGTGTAGTAATTTCTGCAACCTTCTCTAGTTTAAGTGGATGATAATCTTCCTCAGAATGAAATCCAACACCTAAAACACAGCTGTTAAAGTGAGCTTTGTTTCTTGCCACTAGCCCTGACATTTCCTTTTTGCATTTTTCGCATTCCGCTCTAAAACCCACTTTATCAGGTATTTCTTTTTGTTCAAAGGATTTCCGTATCAAATCTTTCTAGATAAGTTTTCTCTACTTCAGTTCATTTTCACAATATTAAAAAGAAAATAATAAGCAAACTAGAAATAAAAAAAATCATAATTTTAAATGTATTCATCCAAAATACATTAAAATCAGTTGAATTCAATTATTATAATTTTAATAAAGAAGAGAAAAAAAAATATATTAACAAACAGAAATGTAATGTTGTAGTGCCATCTGTTGACGGAAGAATAAATTGCTATATAATAAAATAGATTTAAACAATGTTTTAAATGTAGTGTTTTAACACTTTGACTGCCAAGCCAAAATTGCAAATGTTTACTATGGTGCCAGAAAATTCTTTTGTGTAATTTGCATTTTTTTCAACATAAAATTATATATAAAAAAATATTTTTCAATCTGATTCATTTTGCAATACATGGGAAGATTCTCATCTTCCAACAATCAAACTCCAAAACGATTTTCATGTGACTGATATGTTTTTTATAGCCAAGGACTGAAGTGTTGAAAAACTGGCTATCAAGTCTGATAGCCAGTGCCCCCAACAGAAACATCACTGGCTATCACATATGATAGCCATTGCAGTCAAAGGATTAAATGTGTTTAAAACGGGTGTTTTAAACAAAATTTTTTAAACGTAACAACCCTGGCTTCAGATCACTAGAAAACAGAGCTTAAATAATAGCTGACAACATACAGATACAATCAAAGCATAAATTTATCATAAGCATAACACACAACGTAAGCTGTATTCAATAACAGAGGCTAGATCAGACGAGAACTCCTAGCACTACAAGCAATAGAAGTCAATGGAACTCCTTATGGCTGAAATGCAATCTTATTTATAGTCTCATATATTTTGAGAACTTTCCATCTATTTTGTAAATTATTCGATTTAGAGCTTCAATAATTCTTGCTTGTCATTTTCTTGGATGTCAACAGAAAAGTCAGTAAAGCGCGATAATCTTGACAATATGGCACCCGAACCCGATTCATCGCCAAAGCCATTTCTGCCTAGCGTTAGCTTTTTAATGTGCTTTTAAAAAAGGAAAATGAGCTGTTTTAATGCCAAAATCAAGGCAGAAATGTGGAAAAATAACACTCTATAACCAGACTAAGCCTCTTTAAATGAAATTATACAAAAAATAATGTTTATTATTTACAAATTTGAAACAATATATAATACATATGTATATAATATTTTTTTTTTTTTTTTTTTTTTACAGGTATTAAAGGCTTTGTGAATTTAAAATTTGTCTTTATACAGTTCAAAGAATTGAAAAAAGTGAATTGTTAACGAATTTTCCATATATGACAAAACTTTTTTTGCTAGATTTAGTTATTTTGCTAAACAGAAGTGCAACTGTATTTTTTGTTCTATACGAAATTTTTATTGTATATGATTTTTTTTTTCTTACTTTATAACCTTTATTAAGCATTTAAAGCATTAACAAAAAGAAAAATACATACCTGTAACACCAATATTGGACTCATTACCAGCAGTTAACTTCAGTTCAGTTGGTTTCTAGAGAAAAAAAAAAAAAGAAATATGTAACAATTATTTTCAACAATCATTTGATATTCATTTAATTCAAAAACTTATCTTACTGATACTAAGCAGTATCTTATACAAAAATACTGGCAAAAGTGGACAAAAGAACAAAAATAAAATAAATCAATAAAATAATATAATAAAGATAGGGAGATAATTTTAAATAACTCTGTAACTTTAAGGGTTGGTAAAGAGCCTAATTACTTATATAATATTTTTAACAGGGTTCATACTGAAGTAATAATAACAATAAAAAAAATATAAAAAAAAAAAAGGGAGAGGAGAGAGAGAGAGAGAGAGAAAGAGAGAGAACAATCATTAAAAAATAAATATATTACATAACCAGACAGCCTCTATTTGCTACCCTTGGCAGTATAAGATTAGGCCTATAATGATATTAATCCTCCATCCTCTATTCATTTGTCAAATAAAACATAACAGTGTTTAATCCAGCTTTTTAAAAATGGTACCCCATTTCTGAATTTATAAAATAATTTGCAAAAAATCAAGTTTGTGAAAATTAACCCTTTCACTACCAATATAAACTGCCTTTGGGACCAGTGCTGCCAGATTGAGGGAATTCTTTGTATTTGATATCTACCACTAAATTTTAAATGCCTAATAACTTCGAAGACTTCTTTGTTAGATGTTTTCGGAATGATTATACAACCGTTGCAATTAAAATTTATTGGTGGATATTCAATAAAAAAATTACCTCAATCTGGCAGCATTGCTTGGGACGTATATGTCCCAATGGTAGTGAAAGGGTTAATAATGCTTCAGAACAATTAACCAAAATGTGCAAAGAGTTTTTTTTTTAAATTTTAAAATACATTTAAAAAATAAACGGAACAGTTGTAAAATAAATATATACGTAGGCGAGTTATTTTTTATGTGTAAGATAAGAAAGTGTTTACCGAGATATTTACCATTGTCTCCAGTAAATATTCAAACTGAGAGTATTTTTGTGTGTTCAATGCAGCAATGCTTATAAAAAATTTAAGTGTGCCGCTATATTGCTGAGAAATGAATTTGTGAAGGTGCTGCTTTGCTGAAAGTTGATTTTGTGATGGTACCTCATTGCCAAAAGTTGATTTTGTGAAAGTGCCTCAATGTGGTATTAAATTTGTTCTGGATTAAATTCTGCATAAGGAGTTATTTATTAGTAATTTTCTTTTATACAATCAACTCCTTTTAATTTGCAGACCTATAATCCGCAAATCTCTCTAATCTGCAATTTATTTTTTAATGTAAAGAAAGTTACAGGCTGATATATATTTTTTTAAATGGTACGATTTCTCACATTTTTACTTGTTATTTTTTTTTTTAATATTTTTTTAATTTTCAAATTTAACTTAATCCTTGCTTTCAAACACAATTAAAAAAGAAAAAGAAAAAAAAATAGAGGGAGGTCCTTGTGTTTATTATCTTGCAATTCATACAGACTAGTGCTAGGTCAAGCCAAAGAATGTCAGGAAAGTATATAAAAATTTAAAATAAACCACTATTACAGCAATGTTTAACAAAATTTAAAATAATCAAGGATGAATATTATTACTCAACTCAAAAAAATATCTTTTTTCTGTATTTTTTAAATAAATATGTATAATGTATGTTTTTACATTTTATTGGCATGAGTTTTTTTTGAGTATGCTTAAATTATTTACCATCATATAAGAATATGATAGATTAATTTTATTAATATTGAAGAGATATTTTATTCTAAAATTTATTATCAATTGTATTTCCATTATGATGTCTATTTATGAATTAATATTAGTAACTGACTTTGTATCTGCACAAGAAAAATGTAAACAAAAACAATGACCTTTAATTTGTATATTACTATAAACTGCACAACTTTTGGACAAAACGTTTGCGGATTAGAAGGAGTTGACTGTACTTTTTTCAAAATTATTTTGTTCACTTTGTAAAAGGTCCGGGATAATTTTCAAGGATAAATTTTTATTCATGAAAAAAAAAAAAAAAAAAAAAAAAAAAGACCTTGCCATAAGAAATTGTACAACAGTGGTTAAAAAATTGCAACTATTTTGAAAAATGAAAGCTGGGAACTTTTATTAGAATTGCAAAAAAACTCATAGCAATAAATTTTTCAACAACGAATTATTATTATATGAGGGTTGTCTATAAAATAAGGTTCCCAATGAATTTTCACAATGAAAGACATGTTTATTGGCATTGAATATTACATATTTGGAAAGCTTAGACTTTCCCCTATTTTTCGACATAATCGCCTTTGAGAAAAATGCATTTTTGCATGCAGTGTACCATCTTCTTTATACCTGAATCGTAGAACTCTGACGCCACAGTCCTAACGGTCTGTCAAAATTTTGTGGATGCAGGACTTGCTGACATCAGGGATCATCTCGTTGAGGTCTTGAACCATCACCTTTTGATCTTTCGCTTCTTCCACTTTTGCAATTGTTTCATCCAAAACTGATGGCCGGCCAGAACTTTTCCGTCATGGACACGTCCATCTTTGAATTCTCTGCACCATTTGCACACATGTTGCATGCTCATACACTTTTCCCCATACACTTCACACAGTTGGGAATGAATGTCCACCGGTGTAGCGTTTTTTGCATACCAAAAAAAAAAAAAGAATCACAGAGCGTAATTTGCAGCTGGCGTGAGAAGCGAGTAGGAGCTCCATCTCTCATGGTCACCAAGACAAGAATGAACATCACAGACAGCTCGCCGGGGCGGAGACTGGGAGAAAGGGAGCCAAGCTATATGCCAGTGTCGCCAAAACCTGCGTAACAGCGTTCCTAGTGTCCATAGCTCCTTGGGAACTTTATTTTACGGACAAGCCTCGCACATGAAATACTAATATGTTTTTACTATCATTCAAAAAGAATAGCCAATTCTATTTGTGAAAAATCTATTTCAATTATTACAACCAGCCATGAAAAAATTGTATTTGTGGTTATTATAAGTCGTGCAACTTATAGAATGAAGTTTCTACCTACAGCTATTTTTAAAAGAAATACTATGTCAAAGAAAATTTTCCTAAATACTGCTTCTAAGCCCTCCCCCCCCCCCCCCCCCCAAAAAAAAAAAAAAAAAAAAAAAAAAAAAATGAAGTAGGACAATACATTAATTAAAAATTTATTTAATATTATTATTTTGTAACATTAATTAATAATAGTGTATAAGGGGAAAAAAGTAAATGAGAAGAGAACTGCTTACCATTTTTAAAAATTCAAGATTAAATCTAAATTAGGAGGTATATTAATAAGAATGACACAGAAGTACTTCTATACTGGGTTAGTTTTATGACTCTGGTATGAGCATTAAATGATTGAATATCACATGCATTAGAATTGCAATAAAACAAAATAGTACCGAGTTTTTTTTTTTTTTTTTTTTTTTGTAATTAAAATTTGTTTTTTACTATTAAATAGTAAAGTTGAAAGGAAAATTTCTGAAAACTTTCAATATCTTTGTAATATTTTTAGTAAAGCCGCAGCCAAATTTCTATTTATCTTATGAAAAAAATTATAATGCTGCTGCTGTTCATTTTGTATGCCTGTAGCCTGTAGCAGGGTTCAAAATTTGTAGTCTGTAGGTAGGTTTTACACCTAGAAATTAAAGTTTGGCAAAAATAAAATTACAACCGGTTGTCACTTTTGATATCTAACTCTTCAAATTTTTCTTGCTTCAACATAAATGTATCCAAACATAATGTATCCAAATTCTTTTGTGCATCTATGTAAAAAAACTATTAGTGCTAGATTCACCAAAATCTATACAGTTCGTGTGACATAGACCGAAAACATATATATATACCGGGTGATTCAAAATAGATTATACAGTGATTATCTCGTAAACTAATAAAGATATAAACATACTTCCAATTACAAAATTGGTGCAAATTAAGAGTAGATTTCAAATGTGGCATTTTTTGTACAAAGGGCTGTATACATATTAAAATACGAAATTTAATTTTTATATGGTCCCTCCTATCATATGACATATTTAGAAAAATATTCTCCTTGTTCTAAGGAAAAAAAAAAAAAAAAAAAAAAAAACATCTTTTAAAGTGAAAATCTCGCTGAGTTATTGCAATTTGAAATTGTATTGTTAACTTATACCACTTTAATTTCAATTCTGGCATCTATTTTTCAACGCCAAAGTGCTCATATTAGGGGGTTATCTATAAAATGATAAAAATTAAAAAAAAGATCCTTTATTTTAAAATAGCAACTAAAGTCATTCAAACACGTGAAACCAACAGTTTTAAGAACTTAATGCAAATTTATATTATTGTGTATTGTTAAAAAATTAATGGTTAAATTTCTTAGGGGATCACCTGCAAATTAAAACCCGTTAAGAGAGGAAGAAAATTAAAAGACTAGCAAAACCGTGTGAAATTTTCGCTGTTTAGGTCTTTTTAACACTTTCTAACATGGTTGAAAATTTTTAATGGCTTTGGCTGTTTAACACTTTCCAACAACGTTGAAAAGTGTTAATGACTTCTGTTTGTCTGTCTGTCTATCAGTGCTTTAACTCCCATGAATATTCCTGGAATTTTTTGAAACTGATATATGTTATATTTCTATAAACTTATACCTTACAAAAAAATCCTTTTTACTTTCTCTTACCCATAAGGTACAGAAAGTATTGTTTTTGGGTCAAATTTTCAAAAGTGAGTTTTTGTTATATTTACACGTTTTGAGGTCCCCTGAAAATGAAAATCGTGTTTTTAGTGATTGGTCTCTGTGTGTGTGTGTCTGTTATCAGCATATCTCAAGAACAAATAGCAGCAGAGATTCCAAACTTGGTTTTCTAAATGTGTATCATATAGCGATGCTACACTAAGCTTTTCATTGAGATGAAGCAAATGGTTTGTGTGCAGGGACACTCAAGATTATTCAAATACATTACGTCTATTGGGGGAAATTGCACGTAAGTAGAGTTTAACATCTATAGACTGCACTAAACCAAATGAAATGAATATATATATTTCATATGCGTAAAAACATGTGTCATGTAGAATATGACAGGGAAATCATTTACTGTTCATTTACAGGGCTACACAAAAGAACTAGATTATAGTGCGACAATAGCTGAAAACTGATGGACGTGTATTTCAGATTGTGTCATATATTATTACTATATGATTATATTTAGGTGCACTAACATTCAAGGGGTTAATTTTTCAATAAATAATTGGGATATTTTCAATCTTACTTTATAAGTTATGTTTCTACCTTATTGATATTCTATAATTATTTTTGTATTTTGGTTATCGTGTTTTCATAACATAAGGTATAGATTTTAAATATTGTTTTTGATAAGATTATTTGTACAATGTGTGACATTTCCTAATGTCTGTATTGTATCATTGTTTCATAAACTCTTTTCTTTATTAAAAAAAAAGGAAAAGGTAGTAATAATCATGATAATAAAATAAATAGTTAAATAGTTCTTAAATTGAATATTAACAATGCTTGTCATCACTGGTAGATATGAATACACATACATACATATATATATTTTTTCTTTCATATTTTGAGAAAAGTGTAGTTGCTTAGGCAACTTGATGATAATAATTAATGTATTATTTACACTTTAATTTCTCAAAATTTTCTCACAAGATACATTTTTTACACATTTTTTTTTTTTTTTTAATCATTCTGCTAGCGATGACATTCCTTTTTTCTCTTAAATTAACAAATACATGTTGAGGTGGTATTTTGAATTTCATTTCTGGGTTGAAATACTATTGCTTTATTTATACAGTTTATATTTTACATGTATTTTATAGCATATTTTTTTTAAAGGGGTTTTATTTGAAATATTTATTGAAAATATAAATGGATATTTTTTATTCCTTGCTGAAATTTTTGGTTAAGATAGATATTGATTATCAAGAGAATATTTAAAGTTGACACTCATATTATTTTATTTATGACCAACATTTACACATGCAATTTCCTGTTTAACATAAAATAACATGCTAATTGCTTAGAATTTCTTTTGTTTCCATTTCCATTATCATTTTTTTTTTCTTTTAATAAAAAACAAAACATTAATATGATTTTTACGGTCATAATGTGTCATGTAATTCTGAATTTATTGTGGTTGTGAAAATAGAACGTTTAAAATTTTTCTTACACTTACACCTTACACACAACAGAAACAAGAATGGACACATAACTGTTGGCAGATGTTTAAATTTATGGAGTTCTGTGGTATGTTTTTACACATCAATGCAGTAATATGCACTTGTATCTCATATTTTTTATCATTATTCATATTTTTTGTCTTTCACAAACCTGCTAGGGGTCTTCTCGTAGTTCTGGTTATTGAATATTTTTTCATTAATCTTATAAACTCTTAAATTATTTTTAATGCAGTTTTTTCTTTTTCGTTAGTCAAAATTTAAGATAAAATTTTTTTGTTCTTGCGAGGTTGTTGTGTTTTGCAGAAGAAGAACTTATGCACTTTGAGCTCCTATGAGTGGCATGCACCTCCTATGTGGTGCATGAGTTTTTTTTACTGTTTTGTTATTCATTGTCTAGACAATTATTTCGGCTGGACCGATATATTATTTTTTTAATTTAAGGACAGTGAATGACGGGACATTTTTGTGAAACATTGCAGTTTCTTTCAGAAGATATTTGCAATTAATTATTTTTGGCCTTATGTTTAAAAATTTGCTTTTATTGGATAATTTTTTTTTTTTTTTTTTTTTTTTTTAAACTTCTTTAAAAGTAATAATGGCAATGAATTAATTAAGGTAATAGATAAATACAAAACAAACAAATAAAATTTATAACTTGTGCCAATTCATGGTAACATGTTTAATTATATGGGATTGAAATTAAAAAGACAATCATATGCCATTATGTATTAGATACTGATTTTGTTGTCAAATAATTGTTTTGTTCACACATATACACAAAAAAAATAGATAAAGTTACAGAGTCTTTATCACACAATTTTTTTCTCTTTAATTATGCAGAATGTTGATTATAAATTTCTTGCTCTTTCATATTATGGATAAAATTTTTTTTTTTTTTGCACTTGAACATGTTTTTATTTATTTACATAGGGATTTTTTTTTTCAATTTGCAAACACTGTACATCATTTTTTAAGGGTTTACGTGAATGTATATTTTTTTCGAGATACAGATGTTTTGTAACTGTACATATATACACTTATATTTTATATATCTTATACATACATAATACCACATACACAATTTATTACAAAAAGTTTCACAAATGCTTCATGGTTTTTGTTTAATATTATTGTCCATTTTTAATGTAAAATCCTTATAAAAAAAAAAAAAGAACTATTCAATTTTTGATACACTATATACATACACTTGTAAGGGTAACCTGGCATGTAAATCTAGTCATTATAGCCTTGCTATTATAGGGTTCCTTTGTTTAAATGCACATGGGTGCACTTCACACACACACTATTTTTCAACATATAATTAAACATTTCTAATTCAAATACAGTTTTGTTTCAGAACTTACAGCATTGTTTTTTTATTCTTTAAATGGCACTTATGTTTTTATTTTCATTTTTTTTTTTTTTTTTTTGCATGTATATGGAATATTTTGTAAATCTGATTTAAATTATCAGTCTAAATTTATACATGGAATTTATTTTTTTGTTTCACATACACATTTTTCTCACTTACACAATGTTTAAAATTTTAGGAGAAATTTTCAAAAAAAAGTTTCATCACTTCAACAGAACACAATCTATTAATTTTGATATTGTTGTAGATCATATTTTAAATTTTAATGGTGATAATACAAAAATGTGATGATATTAAATTTATACTAAACAAAACCTATTTTCTTTTCAGTATTTTGTGCAATTTGAAATTTCATTTTTACCTGAACACTTGTTTATACTTTATGGGATTTGAAAATTTATTTTTGTTGTTTTAATCTCTGAAAAATATAACATTTAATTTACAACACATTTTTATACACAATGTTTAAATACTTTTATAAATGAAGTTTCATGTAAATCTATATTTATTTATAGTCTTGATTTAGCTATACTTTCAATTATTTTATATCACACACACACACAGATTAAGTTTCTCACACATATTTTTAATTATCTAGGGAAATTAATGTTTGTACTTGTAGTTTTGATTGATACAACACTATTAAAAAAAAAAATTTCATGGGATGGTTAACCGCCTTATTCGAAGAACTTTGGTAAATAAGAACAAAAGGGAAAGAATGATTGCCCTGGTTTCAAAGAACACAGTATATGTTGGTACATGCATATATATATATAAAAAAAAGAAGATTTTTATTTTATGGTATAGTCACATTGCTTGTGCTGCTCTATTATGTACTTGCTTGATTGTAATCTAAACAGGTACTTTGTCTTAACATATTATTCAGCACATTTATTCAGTTTTATGTGTTTAATGGTGTGCTATGTGACACTTCTTTTGTCGACAGAGACTTTTTACTTTAAGTGCACTCCCTGCTTGTAGCAATATTTTTGCTTTTATTTTACTGATCAGTTTCTTATTTAATGTGTGCAGTTCCCCTATGTGGTCTAGCCGTATCATATTTTGTTTAAGTAGGTATATGCAGGATATACATGGCTATTTATGCTATGGCTGTAAAGAAAATAATGGATATAAAAAAGTTCCTGTGTTTTATTATTTAAGGGCCTTTCTTTTCTTTTTCTCAATGCCTGTTGGCTTTCTACATTTTATAGATTATTTTTTTGTTTTTGTCGACATTTTTATTTTTATTTTTTTACATACAGATCTGTTTTTTATAAAAAATTCTTGAGGTGACTGAAATTTAAAAAAAATAATAAACAATTTTTATGTTGTTTGAAAATAGACAAATAAAATTTTTTAAGGAGTAGGTGAATATATAGAATATTTTTATTGTATCATGTGAATGTGTACAGTTGACTAACATCATTTATTTTTCAGATTGCAATTTTTTTGCTGTGACATATACTTGTACTTATTGACAGAATTTGCCTAGAAATCGTTTTTAAGGACCATAAGTATGGTATAAAGTTAAATTTTTAATTTTCATTCTTTTAAATTTTAAATTTATATTTTATGAATGCGTATTTTTATTTACCACCCTTGCATTTGGTGACGACTAAATGCAATGGTGAGGTTATGAGATGGTGGATTAGTTGGCTTGGTGGTTGGCCACCACTGGGTTAACAGTTGTCGATCTTGCATCTCATGGCAGTGGGTATAATTTTTCCAAGTTAATATTTTGCACTTTCTAATTGTTATAAAATATGGGGAAATAAAATCTATTTTTTTGGAATTTAAAAAAAATAAAAAAATAAATAAATATATATAGATATAAGGAAGGTAATCTTTATGGGTTTCTGTTGATATTGATTTTAATATTGTCATTTTAATTACACAGAACCAACATTTTCACATTTTTACAAACTTAGGTTTTGATTTCTCACCAAATGTTTATTTAAAGTAAATACAAATATAGGTCTCATTATTACAAATTTATTAATTATTTTTTTTTTTCTTTCAATTACTTTGAGATAGTTGCATTCAATAACACTTACCTTTCCTTTAAAAATTAAAAAATATATATAGTATTTTATAGTATGTCAGTTGTGCTTGTTCCATTTCTAGATCCTTAAATCCTTTGGCATGAGTTTTTCTCAGTTTTTTTAAACAAAATTTTCTTCCATAGTCATTATTCACATACACACAACATAAATATGTCTTGTCAGAATGCTTGTTGTGACACATATGTTTGCACAACCTGTAAGCCTCTTCTGATTTTTCTTACACTTTTCTCGGTATGTGATCTGGTCATGGCTTCACAAACCAGTTGGCAATTTCACTGTCTGCTGAGATACACATTTCCCCTGGATTTGGAGAAGTACTTTTGATGTTCTCAATATTTTAAAAATTTCTTTTGGTTAGTAAAAGATAGATGTTGATAAAATAGTAATAATAGTTATAAAGTTTGATTAAAATTAAAAACTTTGTTGAATTATTTTCTTTTCTAAAAATATATAATTTTATGCTGGATAAATTGCTAAATCTATTAATCTGCATCACTGTATATTTTATATATTGATGTGAATATGTTTTAGTTTTTCTTGCAGAGGATTGTATCAAGCAAAGTCTAAATGAGATGTTACAAATATTCTTGTCTTCTGATGTAATATTCAAGATTTTTTTTTACACTTTTCCATTGGCTGTTCACATTCAATGATATTATTGTTTACAATGAAAAAGATACATAATATTTTAACACAATTTAATTCTCATTTTTTATGTAAACAAACTTATTTTGGTGTTTTTATGTAACATTATATTATTCATATTGCTGTTAAAAATTAAGGGTTACTTTTATTGTTATTATGATATATATCCTTTGCGTTAAGTGAGCGAGAGGTATATTTTTCTTTTTCTGATTGTGGGGGAGAATATGTGTGGAGAAGTTTCCACACATACTTTCACTTTTTAGTCTTTTTCCTTTAAAATCTGAATAATTAAATTATTTCATTTTTCATAAGAAAATTTCGTTTTAAAATTAACTTTATTTCATATTAGTTTTCCGAATCCTAATGTATTTTACTTTTTAATTCATAAAATAAAATGAATTAATTGTATTACATATTAAAATATGTAAACCAGGTTAAAATAAAACCTTCTTAAATCAAAACTTCATTCATTTTGGAATTATTAATAGAACCCTTAAATTAAAGATTTTGTTTTTATTAAGATTTTAAATGTAATACTTTATTAATAACTTATCATTTGAGAGATATAAATTAGCTTAATATTCTTATAAAAAAAGTGTTCTCAAATATTCCTAAACAAGAAAACTCATTGTCAGAATTAATGTATTTCAACACCAGATGTAATAATTTATTTGAAATTACGCAAGATTAATGATTTCAGTTCATAACGGTCGGTCTGTAGTCAGCATGACGCTTGGCGTAAAGCTGGCGCAACTTCAGGGTTAAATACACTTAAAAAACCGTCGTTAAAATTCAAAATTAACATTAGTTTCAATTCAAGAACAAAGAATTACACTTGGCGGTTATTTGGCGACAGCTTGGTCATGTGATTTGCAGGCTTGCCAGATTTGGCTGGGCAAGTCGTGCGCTCGGTTTGCTCTCCCCACACACCTTACGATAATATCTTGACCTGAGCACACGTTAAAAAGTTACCTCTCTCTCACCTCCCTTTTTAAGGTACATCCCTACGATTTATTATGTACAATCTCAAGTACCGTATATTTCCGTGTATAAGCCGAGAAATTTTGGAAATTTTTCGGAAGCTGAATTGTAGGTGTCGGCTTATATACGGATCTACATTTCTAGCAAAAAACGTACTTCAGAAAAAATGATTGAATAGATATATTTTAAGCTTAAAAAGTATATATAAAGTAAAATAGTCATATTAAACCTCATTTTTAAATAATTATCACATATAAAACTCTTAAATTAGCAATTTTAAATTTATTTCACGAAGCGCTCGATGTAGTGACGTGTGTTTACATTTCTTTTTGACCTACCGGTAACTGAAGTTATCGGCAGAGTGCACGAACGGAGTAAATTCTCTGTCTGATTCAGAAATAGTATAAGAGAAACTTGAAAAAACAGGACTCCCGATCATATTTTTAATTTATACAATTAAATTTAAATCATCTCTGTTTAAAATGTTTCTAGGCTTACACTAGCAAAAGCGACAAAGCTTCGTTTTTTTATAGAAGTATTTTTATTTTGTTGAAGATTGCCTTGAAGCACTGATAAAAATACTGAAAAGTAGAAATATACAAAAAAATTTAGATACGTCATAAAAAAAAATCGATGCAATCGGTCTTTACACGGCTTATTTATGTAAACATCCAGCGGCGGCATTGCTTCATCGACATTAGGGTTAGGTCTCCCGGCCCGGTATTACGGTAACCATCGTTTTCAGCTACCGGGACTTGCGTTCGCGTCTGTGTTTGCCTCCCTTCTGATAGGGTTGCCAGAGTTAAAATTATCGCCGTTGCCAAACACACTGCGACCGTTTTACGTTATGGCTAAGCAAGGTAAGGAATTTTATTGGATAAGCACGCATTTCGCGCAATTTCATTGGACAGATTATCCTGAAGGTTGTATAGATTGGCAATATTTTCGCCATTTTGGCGATATACTCGAACTTTAAAAAGAGTATTTTTTCGATTTGGCTTATACTCGGGTTTGCAATTTTTGGCAAATTTCTGCAGGGAAAAATGTACTCTCGGCTTATATACGGATCGGCTTATATTCGGAAATTTACGGTACTTAAAAATTTATTTTTGTATTTAATTGGAATTTTATATCTTTGAACTAAATGTTTTAATTTTAAATAAATACTTGACTTCATCGCCTCTATATCTCTGCTATTATTTATGTTATACGATGTTTGATTGTACATTTATGAACCTGCAGCACTATTGATCATGCGCATATGTTAAAATAACCAGAAACAATACTACAATAAGGGGCTATTTTTTCAGTGTTAAAAGATTTTAAGTTAATAGGGTTAATTTTATGAGTAGTGGATAAAGCAGTGGTTATTTTGTTAAATTTTAGATCAGAGAGATGTTCTTTTTCATATTCTTTAATACAGCGTTTAGTCATCCCTATGTAACAAGCTTTTTTACTATTTCAAAATTAATTTTGTAGATACCTGCGGTGAATTTATAATTTATTTTATCTTTTACATTACAGAGGCGTTGAAAAAAAATTTTATTTGGTTTTATTGGGATCTTAATATTGAGTTTTTTGGCTTCATTTTTTATTTTTATGCTGGCACTATTACAAAAGGTATAGAAGTGGTGAAGGTAGGTTTAGTATTTTGCATGTTATTAATGGTATTTTAAGTTTTTAGACGCTTTTTATATATTTTATTCACAAGATTTTTGCTGTAGTGCACCTTTTTTCGAGATTTTTTTGATATAGTTGATTTCTTCTTTTAATAATGCTTTGTTGGAGCAGACTAGTATGGTGCAGTTTATATATGAACGAAGTGCAGTGTATATTTATATGAGAGAGGGCTGTTGCATTTTTATTTATGATTTCGTTATTAGTGGTAGGTTTTCTGTAGATAATAGTGTCAAAAGAGTTATTTGGATTTTTTATGATACAGACATCAAGGAAGTTTAAATTGCTGTTGGCTTCAATTTCAATAGTAAATTTCATTTTATTATCTAGGTTATTTAGATCCTTTAAAAGGTTGGTGGGGTTGGTATGATTAGGTATGATAGTAAAAATATTGTCAACATAGCGGGTCCAAAGTTTACATTTATTTATAGTATTAGTAGCGGAATTTTCTAGGAGACGCATCTTTAATTCGGCGAATATTCCTGAAATGGGCGAGCCCATTGGGATGCATTGAGTTTGCCTTGCCTATAGATGTTTTGATTAAAAGTAAAGTATGATTCGTTAAGGAGAAGGTTGTTGGCATGGATAAGAGTTTCACTGATTTTATTTTTACCATAAATTTCTGTGATTTTTGAGTTGTAATTAGTTGCATGATTTCGGGAATATCGATTGATGGGTTAAAGATAAGAGAATAGGTTAAAGATAACTGACAAGTGTATCTTGAAAATTTATATTTGTATTGTGGAGTTTTTGAAAAAAAAATTCGTTAAAATTTATAGAGTAGTCGGAAGGTGGAAGGAGAGATTGATAGATATTTTTCATATAAGTTTCTAAGTAGTAGGATGAGCCTTCAGATTTATTAACAATTGGACAGAGAGATGGAGGATTTTTATGGTCTTTGTATTTTCAAAAAAGGCGGGGATTATTGAAGCATGATTATTGAAAATTGGAGGGGTGTTATTTGGCCATGGTCCAGATTTTATAAAGTCTTTAGTTTTTTCAATTAGTTTTTTAAGGGGGGAGTGCATAATTTTAACAGCTTTTAATTTTTCAATAGTATCCAGCATCATGTCATCCAGATGAAGGGACAGTCACATCAACACAATGAAGATGGATGTGAAGCATCCAAAATATATCTGCGAATAAAGAAAGGATTTTTGAGTAAGGTATAAGTTTATAGAAATATAATTTCAAGTCCTTTTGAATAAATTAATGTATATGATATATGTTGTTTGAGGTCACTATCGGATGTTTCTTATTGAAAATGGAGTGAATAAATCTGCTAGCATGTGTACAGGGACACCCGAGAATATTCCTAAGCCTTGTGTTCTATGAGAGGTATTTCTATAAACCGTATTTTAATACCTTTAACTTATATTAATAAAATTTAAATATGAAATTCAAGTTCACTATCGGATATTTTCTATAGAAAATGGAGTAAATACCACCACTTGTTTGTATACAGGGACACCCAAAAGTATTCCAAAGCATTGCTTTTTAAAGAGATATTTCTATAAACCAAATTTCACTTACTTTACATAAATCTTAATGAAATTGAATATGCACAAAAGAATGCTTTCTATAGTGTACAGTACGATTAGCATTAGATTTACCTAGAGCACGCAAAAATATTCAGTTACAGTAAGGATTATTAATTGTAATTTGCTGGAATTGCATTTTCACTTACATTAAGTGTTTTTAATACTTTCTAACAATTTTTAACTGTGAATATGATTTCAATTTGCATATTTGTCTGTCTGACTGTCCATCTGCCTGCCACCAGCGTCCGTAAATTTTTTCAGAAATTTAAAAAAATTATATATGTTATTCAGGTTTACTATGGAATGTTCTCTATTTAAAATGGAATTAACACTTGACTGACATGGCTATCATACGTGATAGCCAGTGACGTTTCTGTTGGGACACTGGCTATCAGATATGATAACCACGGCGTTTAACACTTCAGGCCTTGGCTATCAAAAACAATATCAGTTACATAAAAATCGTATTGGAGTTTGATTGTTGGGCTCCCTACGATGTGTTAGGTATACGTGGTTTGTGCAAATTGATAGATGCAAAGTTAATTTTCTCTTGCTGATTGTAATAAAAATTCAAATAATTCTAACCTAACAAAATAATAGAAAACATAATTATATAAATAAAATAAAATAGAAAACTAAAATAATAGAAAAAATAATAGAAAAGAAAAACTAAAATTATAATCTCCCAAGCTCATCCTTTCATATATTTAAAAAATTTCCAATTTAAGAGATTACACTATAGAAACATAAATCTAAATAAATAATTTTAGTGATAAATAACAAATTTAGCTTGCTATCAAATAAGATAGATATTCTTATAAGATATTATAAGCTATTCTTCCACTCATGGAAGAATTTACACTAACTTTTGTGGGGTGCTTTGGCTATCATTTTTGGTAGCCAGGATGAAAATCTCCCCATGTGTTGCAAAATGAATCAGATTGAAAAATATTGTTTTTATATATAGTTTTATGTTGAAAAAAATGCAAATTACACAAAAAAAATATTTTGGCCCTGTGGTGAACATTTGCAATTTTGGCTTGGCAGTCAAAGTGTTAATAGGTCCTCTACAAGTGCTTTGTGTTCAGGAATGCCCAAAAAATGCCAATGCATTGCGTTTTGGGACAGATATTCTTATAAATCACATTTAAATAACTTTCTACTGTAAAAATCATAATGAAATTCACATTTATTGTTAATATTCTAAAATAATGTTTTGTATAGAATACAATATGGTACTGATGTACAATTCTATGTCAGGGGGATTACTGCCCTTCTCAACTCCTGTTTAATGATAGTGTTTACATTTATTAAAACAAAAATCAAGTCTGTTATTAATTTCTTTGAAACTTGCAAATCTTGATCAACTTTTCAAGTAGCAACTAGATATGGAATCCAAAGTACCAAATTTGAATTTCCTGCAATTATTTGTTGTTAAATTATGCTGATAATTAATATACAGATCAACCATTAAAAATTTGACTTCCGTAGTCAGGAGGCCACAAAACATGATATTATACAGAAAAAAATCAATCTCCAAAAACTATTATGTTTACATATGGGTATGAGAAATTAATTTTCCGTCCTGTGTCAGCAGTGTTCTTTGACATAAAAAAATGCAGCAAAACACTTACATCAATTACATTTAATAGAGAAAAATGTTTAGCTTAATTTTGGTTAGCCCTGTATATTGTCTATAAACTATACACATGATTTTGTTGTAAATTTAGTGTTATATGTAAAAAACTTAACACAAAATGAAATACACTTCTAGCAATTCGCAAGTATAGCTCCAATATATCCAAAAACTCTGGGTAACCCTGTAAATGAATGATGAAAGATTGCCATACCACAATCTGCACAAAACATGCTTTTATGCATATAAAAAATATGTTCATTTCATTTTGTTTAGTGCAGCCTATAGATGTCACTCTGTACTTATGAAAAATTTCGCTCATAGACGTAATGTATTTGAATTCTCTTGGATGACCTTGTACACAAACCCTTTGTCTGATCTCAACGAATAGTTTAGTGTAGCATCACTATATGATAAGGATCTGGAATTCCGAATTTGGACTACCTGCTATTTGTTCTTGAGATATATGCTAAAAAAAAAACACACAGAGAGAGAGACCAACTGCTAAAAACATGATTTTTGAATTCAGGGGATCTCAAAACGTGCAAATACAGTCATTTGCAAAAGCTTAAGATCACCCATAGAAAAATCAGATTTAATGGAATTCTGCAAAAATAACATACATATTTTACATATAAAAGAACAAAATAGACTGAACATGGTTATTTACTGTAATTAAAGTCTGTATTTCGTAGGACCTCCTTTGTTTATAATTAATTTGTGCAATCCTCTTAGGCATGCTATAAATAAGAGACTTGCAGTAAGCTTTAGAAATGTCTGTGCAGCAGACATGCTTTATTGCTTCAACAAGTTCTGTAAAGTGGATGGTTGCTTTTTGGCGACATCAAATTAATCGATATCTTTGGAGATAATAAAACAAGTGAAACTCTAATCCGCGCCAACAAACTCCTTTTAAATGAACCATACTTTAGCTTCAACCAAAACATCTACCGCCAAACTCAAGGGGTCCCTATGGGATCCCCCATTTCCAGAATCATCGCCGAATTAAAACTCCGCCTCCTCGAAAATTCTGCCAACCAGATTATTAACAAATGCAAACTCTAGACTCGGTATGTCGATGATATTTTTGCCATAATCCCTAACTCTGAAAACCCTGACAGCATTCTAACTGACCTTAACAATCTTGACAACAATATTAAATTCACCATAGAAAAAGAAACTAACAACAATCTAAATTTTCTAGACATAAAAATTATAAAAAATCCTAATAATTCTTTTGACACTACTATATACAGAAAACCTACTGCTAACACCGAAATCATTAATAAAAATTGTAATACCCCCCTCTCATACAAATTATCAGCCCTTCGTTCTTATATTAACCGCGCTATACTCGTTTGTTCTAACAAAAAATTACTCAAAACCGAACTTAACTATATTAAAACAATAGCCTTAAAAGCCAATTACTCTAAAAACCTAGTGAATAAGTTATATAAAAAACGCTTAAAATCCTTGAACAATATCAACAGTGCCCAGAAATCTAAACCCAACTTCACTATAGCCATTCCATATTGTAACGGCGCCAGCCTTAAAATAAAAAACAAAGCCAAAAATATAAACATAAACATTCCAATAAAACCTAACAAAAACATCTTTCAATACATCCGTAATGAAAAAGACATCATTCAACAAAACTCTACACCTGGCATTTATAAAATAGACTTTGAACACACCAACGGAAATAAAGCCTGCTATATCGGAATGACAAAACGTAAAATTTCAGAACGCGAAAAAGAACACCGAACTGATCTAAAATTAGGAAAATCGTCTACAGCTTTCTCCACCACCCACAACAATAACCCTATAAATATTAACTCAATTAACTTTAAAAAAATAGCCCCTTACAATAACCATAACTATGCACTAAAACGGGAGGCCCTCGAAATTATAACTAACAACAATGCTGTGAATGACCGGGAGCACTATCTCATCCCTACTGCCTGGCAACAACTACTACAGAATAATGAAGTGAAGCGAAACAACGACCGCAAGAGTTCCCCGGCAAAATAAACAGAGAAGAACGACGTCGAGAAAGATTACTTGGCTCTGATGATGGACACGGCGTGTCCGAAATTAATAAGCTAGTAATTAGAAAGGATTTTATAAGGTATTTTAAATGTCTGTTTTCATACCAGTTATCCTTTTCTTTAAAATAAGATTAAATAAATCTATACACTTTGTTCGACGATGACCTATAAGATGCGAGGGTCCGAAATTTCAACTCAGATTACACTTGCCGAAAAAAAGGTTTTACTCGCCAGAAGAGAGTGTCATTTTTTTTCTTTTTTGTGCATTTTTTCTTTCTTTTTATTGTTATTTTTCCTAACTATTTAAAATGATTTTTCAAATATGCTTAAAATTATATATATTAAAAGTGCGTCATTTATCATCATGTCTCATAATCATCTATAATTAAAAATCATTATAATGTACTGTATTTGATATTTGAAGAAGATTAAAATGTCTAATAACATAAATGCAAAGAGTCATTAAATAAAAAAAGGAGAAGGAAAAAAAAAAAAACTCTTTGTTAAACAATACCATGTGAAAATCTTTTTTTTTTATGAAAGATTAAGCTTGTTTATTTACCTATTTATTTAACATTTTACATCAGAAATGTTCTTTTCGTCCTCTTCATTTTTGTAATTAGACGGAATGTCGATATAGTAAATGCTGAGCCTAAGCTTTTTCTGAAATGAGACGTAATCGCAATGTGGAAGCGTCCCATGTTCGGTGATATAACCTAAAAGCTGATCAGCTCTAATTCAAACCAAGGTCCAACCAAATATCAAGTTCGGTTTAAATTAAGTTCAATGGTTCATAAAGTACAGTGTTCGAAGCAAAAAGACAGACATTTTCTAAACAAGATCGAATTATGTTTAGGAAATCTTAAAACGTGTAACTTCATCGAAAACCTAAAATCTAAAATTTTTCTGCATCTTCTACTTTCTCCTTATATATATGCAGAAGACAGAATAATAAATCCACTTTTTAAAAAATAAGTAGTCAATTTCAGTTGATAAAAATGCAAGGAAATCTCAAAACGTGTAAATTCATCAAAAAACGAAAATTAAAAAATGTTCTTAATCTTATGCTTTTTTCTTATATATGCAGAGGATAGAATAATAAATCCACTTTTTTTAAAAATAAGTAGTCAGTTTCAGTTAATAAAAATGCAAGGAAATCTCAAAACGTGTAAATTCATCGGAAACTGGAAATCAAAATTTTTACGTATCTTCTACTTTCTTCTTATACATGTAGAAGCTAGTAATAAATCACCCTTTTTCAAAATAAGTAGTCAATTTCAGTTAATTGAAATGCAGGGAAATCTCAAAACACGTAAATTCAGCGGAAACGGAAAATCGAATTTTTTTCTTTGATAGATGCATAAACTAGTAATAAATCCACTTTTTAAAAATAAGTAGTGAATTTCAGTTAATTGAAATGCAAGGAAATCTCAAAGTCTGTAAATTCATCGAAAACTGAAAACCAAAAGTTTTGTTTCAAATCTTATGCTTTCATCTTATATATGCAGAAGATATATGCAAGCGAAGTGTGACGTCACTGACCGTCGCTGTGGCCAATTAAAAAAAATTTTCTAATCGTTCATCGGATTTTTTGTAATAAATTATTAAAAATCGAGGAAAATTATTTCCCAATTTTAATCCCCATATTTGAGTATAATTACAAATTAGTTATCGTGCACAGGGCCAAAACTAGAGGGGGGCGAGTGGGGCATTTGCCCCGGGCGCCAGATGGAGAAGGGCGCCGAAAAAGGCTCGTTTGTTGTCTTATTTACACATTAAAAAAAAAAAAAAAATTCAAAGTTAAAAAAAAAAAAAAAAAAAAAAAAAAAGGAAGAAGGAAAGAAAAAGAATAAAAAAGTCAAATTCTTTTAGTCAGGGCATTTGAACAAAGAAAATAAAAAGTAGAAACAAGATTAATAGATAACAGAATTTATTTACAAGGAAAAGCATTGTGGATAGAGTGTTCTCCAAGACTAACAATATTCTTTTAAGGTTAGTGAGCAGGGCCGAAACTAGAGGGGGGCGAGCGGGGCATTTGCCCCGGGCGCCAGATGGAGAAGGGCGCGGAAAAAGGCTGGTTTGTTGCCTTATTTACACATTTAAAAAAAAAAAAAAATCAAAGTTTAAAAAAGAAAAAAAAAAAAAAAAAAGAAAGAAAAAGAATAAAAAAATCAAATTATTTTACTCAGGGCAATTTGAACAAAGAAAAAAAAAGTAGAAAGAAGGTTGATAGATAACAGAATTCATTTACAAGGAAAAGCATGGTGGATAGAGTGTTCTCCAAGACTAACAATATTCTTTTAAGGTTAGTGAGTGTGGTAAAATAGTCTCGCAATCGAAGAAGAGTAATTTACAAGTGGTCATCCAAGGTTTTTAAAAAGTAAATGGTTGGAAAATACGTAGTATATTTGATTAAACTTCAGAATGCTCTTTAGAAATTATGATTCATAAGGAAGCAAAAAAAAATTTTCTCAGAGCGCCGTTGTGACTATTAAAATATTAAAATAAGTATGCCAAGATAAGGCCATGATGTTATAAAACAATCCAGTGCACTAAAAATAAAAGGGCAAAAAGAATGCAAAATAACTAGTTAATAATTGAGTTAGGAGTTATCATTCACAAGGCTCAGCAAGTCCCTATCAAAGTACTATGACAACTAAAGCCACCACTACCTCCTAACATGTATAATTACAAATATTACAATGAAATAAAATGTGTCTACTTTTACTATACTTTTTACTTCTTTGTTCAAAGCATAAGGAAGAATTATGAAAATGGATTTTGTGTATCGCATAGCTCATAAACGAACAGTCATAGAGAGTTGCAAATTTTTATTTTTGAATTTTTATATACCAATTTTGGTCTTGACATGAACTCCCGCTTTTGTGATATCTACGAATTTATGCGATTTTTTGTGACATGTGTGTGTTTCTCGTATAACTCAAAAACAAGTAGACGTAGAACGTTGCAATTTCACATCTAAGTTTGTTACAACAGTTGTTGTGCATCTCTCATTTTGGAATATCCACGAATATTATATCCATGATGACCGAAAATACAAATTTTTTTGCAATTATATATAACTTTCCGTCATACAGATTTTAACAGAAATTAATATTAACGTGAATATTGATATTTACAAAATTTGTTGACATTCTTGCACGTAGAAAGTAATTCATAAAGACTTGTAGGTTCTAGATGAATGCATTTTATTTAATGAATATTCTGGAAACAGCCGAATAAAAGTCAATAATCAATGATTATTCTTGAAGCAATCGAATAAACCAGTTTTTTGTACTCATGAACAGCCTACACCACAGAACAGGAATTTTACTAATTCAGAACAATGACCAAATAATTAAAGTTCTTAGAGATGTACGCTCAGCTTGCAGTCCAAACAGAAACTGAACTCATCCAGTCTTGCTTGATGAGTTCTTGATTTATAGAATTATAGATTTATAGACTCTTCTTGATTTTTAGAATTTTCGAGATAGTTCTACTATAGAAACTAATGAATTAACCTGGAAAATTTTACAAGTCGGTTTCTGTTGAAGTTAGATCTTCTAAACTTTGGCTACCCTAAATTACAACTTTTCGCCAAAATTGGGTGTCAAACTGCCAAATCTTTCGCTAAGTCGCAAAATTTGCCGCTAATGCCCATTTCCGTGGAAGTGAAGAAATCTGTCATCTATTTCCCTTTTAACTGTAACACCGCGTATAAAGTAATACGTAAAGAAATAGACAGGCTCTTGTCAACAATAATTATAGTAATGACTCTTTCATTTTTATATTCTCATTACTGATTTGTAGAACTTTTGATGAAGTTAGCTCTGTGCAAGAAAACAGTAGATCATGCCAGCTTCCAAATTTCGGCAATATTAAGCCACTATTTTTCACTAAAATTAATGCCAGGTTGCCAACTTTGTCGCCAAAGCATTCACTCTGTGACAAATTGTCATCTACATTGGTGATGAATTTAGTGACATCACGAGATTAGCGATCAAATTTGGCAGAAAATAGTTCAGGATTGCCAAAATCAGCAAGCCCTTTCTCAGTTTTATCGGAGTTGATTTTTTCTATATATTATGCATTGTTTCTCGCAGCTAATTGTTTGTCAAAGAGTGCAAAAGTAGGCTATCTGCACAGAAGCGAATTCTGTTGAACTCTAAGCTATGCATTTGCCTATGAGAGATTCTGTAAAAAGCTGTAGAATATTATTTCTGAACAAACGATATTCTTATTTTGTGGAGTATATAATCCTATTACCATGAAGTTAGCGGTGCTAATAATAGTCTTCTTGGATTGGTTCCAAGAATATTCATAGACTAGAACCTGCCTTTCTATTTTATTTCCTGAAAATGATTTTAAAAAAGATTATCTACAAATGGCACTGCTCTGCATGAAAATCGGCCCCATTTTTGCAAATTCTTATGTAAAATAACCTCCTGAATACAATTATGACGCCCATTTTGCCCTATCACCCACCATTATTTGGGAACGCTCCCCTATTTTTATGGCTATAAATTTGATTTGAAAGGGGTGAAGGGATTGTTTTAACTGTTAAATGTCTTTTGAAGGGCTACAGAAATGAGAAATTCTAAAAGATGAACATTTGCAGCAAGGGGAAAATTTAGGGGGAGGAGGGCGATTTACCACTGAAATTACAAATTACATTTTTTATATTTTATTAATCAACTATTACTATTATTTATTATAAATTATGTTTTTTTTATTTCAAAGTATTAAAATAATTCTTTTCCATTTTCCAAATCAAATTTATGGCCATAAAACTACCAAACAGTAACAGAAAGGGTGGCGACCCGAGAAAACGGTGGGTGATTGGGAAAATGGGGAGTCATATTCGGATTCAGGAGATCATTTTACATGAGAATCACCAGAAATAGTATCAGGGTTCGAAAAATATTTTTTTTTTTTTTTTTTGCAGCGCAGTGTATTTAGACAGCTAACAGTTAGTTCACACTTGATGGATATGAGTAGTTTTTAGATACTTGTTCATATCTATTAATTTATGCATCTTAATTATATTGAAAATCATTTGTCTGTTTATTTCTCTGCAGTATAGTTGATGTAACGACTATAATATTCAAAATATCATTTTAAATTCTCTCAAAATGATGATATTTTCAGTTTTAAAAGTAATTGAATATGAAATTTACATTCACTTGTTTTAAAATTGTCATTTATAAATACCATTAATTTAAGAGAGAGGAAAAAAACTGTCATTAAACCACTAAAAATAAATAAATAAAAATAACTGTAACTTAATTTAAACCTTTCTTTATAATACGCTTTTCTTCTTTCCCCCCCCCCCTAAAATAATAATGCTTTGATGACAAATTCAATCTTTTTTTTTTCAAGAAATGTTATAAAGATGTAAAACATATACGTTAAAATAAAAATCGGCTGGTTGTAGCTCTACTTGTGCTTGTACATTTTTACGCCTGGCGAAGTGTCATGCTAAGTTTTTCGACACGAAACACATGTTGCAATTATGTTTTGTTTTCTAAACTCTGTTTTTCATAACAAGCATATAATGTATAAAGTTTGTTAAATTCCTTCCTGGAGATGCTGAGATATAGCTATAAGAAAAGGTGGCATAAAAGTGCTGCAAGTCGAGCGATATATACCAAATCTGGACATCACCAGTTTATGTCAGAATTCAACTGCACACTAGGTTTCATGGAATTCCGAACATGCAGTTCATAAATTAGCGACAGTATTTGTGTCCCATACAGACACACACACACACACATCCGTTAAATATAATCATAATACATTTCAAAATCTGTAAATTTATCAAAAATTTGAATTAAATTCAAAATTTACTTCTTATGAATGCAGTTAAAAATAAAATGGCCATAAAAACTTCGTAAAATTTCCTTTGAAATTTTAATTTCTGGTTGGAGGTGTGTGTGTGTGTGTGTGTGGGGGGGGGGGGGGGGGGCACCAAAATCTCTCCTTGCCCCGGGTGAAAAAAATCCTAGTTTCGGCCCTGTTAGTGAGTGTGGTAAAATATTCAATATTCTCACAATCGAAGAAGAGTCATTTACAAGTGGTCCCTGACTTTCAGCCAAGGTTTTTAAAAAGTAAATGGTTGGAAAATACGTAGTATATTTCATTAAACTTCAGAAGGCTCTTTAGAAATTATGATTCATAAGGAAGCAAAAAAAAAAAAATTCGCTCAGGGCGCCGTCGTGACTATTGAAAGTACGACTATTAAAATATTAAAATAAGTATGTAAAAATAAGGCCATAATGTTATAAAACAATCCAGTGCACTAAAAATAAAAGGGCAAAAAGAATGCAAAATAACTAGTTAACAATTGAGTTAGGAGCTATCATTCACAAGGCTCATCAAGTCCCTATCAAAGTACTATGACAACTAAAGCCACCCCTACCTCCTAATATGTATAATTATAAATATTACGATGAAATAAAATGTCTATACTTTTACTATACTTTTTACTTCTTTATTCAAAGCATAAGAAAGTATTGTGAAACCAATTTGCGGAACGGATTTTGTGTATCGCATAGCTCATAAACGAATGGTCATAGAGAGTTGCAAATTTATATTTGGAATTGTTATTTACCAATTTTTCTCTTGACATGAACTCCTGCTTTTGTGATATCTACGAATTTATGCGATTTTTTGTGACGTCTGTGTGTGTGTATCTCGTATAACTCAAAAACAATTAGACGTAGAATGTTGCAATTTCACATCTAAGTTTGTTACAACAGTTGTTGTGCATCTCTCATTTTGGTGTTTCTGTGCGCCTTTCCCTTTTGGAATATCCACGAATATTATATCCACGATGACCAAAAACACAAATTTTTTTGCAATTATGCATAACTTTCCGTCATACAGATTTTAACAGAAATTAATATTAGCATAAATATTGTTAATTATAAAATTTGTTGACATTTTTACATGTAGAAAGTAATTCGTAAAGACTTGTAGGTTCTAGATGAATGCATTTTATTTAATGAATATTCTGGAAACAGCCGAATAAAAGTCAATAATCAATGATTATTCGTGAAGCAATCGAATAAACCAGTTTTTCGTACTCATGAACAGCATACACCACAGAACAGGAATTTTACTAATTCAGAACAATGACCAAATGCTTAAAGTTTTTAGAGATGTACACTCAGCTTGCAGTCCAAACAGAAACTGAACTCATCCAGTCTTGCAAGTGATTTATAGAATTCTCGAGATAGTTCTACTCTAGAAACTATGTAATGAATTAACCTGGAAAATTTTACAAATCGGTTTCTATTGAAGTTAGATGTTCACTAAACTTTGGCTATCCTAAATTACAACTTTTCACCGAAATTGGGTGCCAAATTTCCAAATCTTTCGTCAAGTCGCAAAATTTGCCGCTAATGCCCATTTCCGTGGAAGTGAAGAAATCTGCCATCTATTTCCCTTTTAACTGTAATACCGTGTATAAAGTAATACGTAAAGAAATAGACAGGCTCTTGTCAACAATAATTATAGTAATGACTCTTTCCTTTTTATATTCTCATTAGTGATTTGTAGAACTTTTGATGAAGTTAGTTCTGCGCAAGAAAACAGTAGAACATGCCAGCTTCCAAATTTCGGCAATATTAAGCCAATATTTTTCACCAAAATTAATGCCAGGTTGCCAACTTTGCCACCAAAGCATTCACTCTGCGACAAGTTGTCATTGGTGATGAATTTAGTGACATCACGAGATTAGCGATCAAATTTGACAGAAAATAGTTCAGGATTACCAAAATCAGCAAGCACTTTCTCAGTTTTATCGGAGTTAATTTTTTCTATATATCATGCATTGTTTCTCGCAGCTAATTGTTTGTCAAAAAGTGCAAAAGTAGGCCGTATCTGCACAGGAGCGAATTCCGTTGAACTCTAAGCTATGCATTTGCCTATGAGAGATTCTGTAAAAAGCTGTAGAATATTATTTCTGAACAAATGATATTCTTATTTTGTGGTGTATATGATCCTATTACCATGAAGTTAGTGGTTCTAATAATAGTCTTCTTGGATTGGTTCCGAGAATATTCATAGACTAGAACCTGCCTTTCTATTTTATTTCCTGAAAATGTTTTAAAAAAAGATTATCTACAAATGGCACTGCTCTGCATGAAAATCGACCCCAACACCGTTTTTGCAAATTCTTATGTAAAAGAACCCCCTGAATACGATTATGACGCCCATTTTGCCCTATCACCCACCATTATTTGGGGACGCTCCCCTATTTTTATCATTTTCCGGTATTTTTATAGCTATAAATTTCATTTGAAGGGGTGAAGGGATTGTTTTAACTGTTAAATGTCTTTTGAGGGGCTACAGAAATGAAAAATTCTAAAACATGAACATTTGCTGAAAGGAGAAAATTTAGGGGAGGAGGAGGATTTGCCACTGAAATTACAAATTACATTTTTTATATTTTATTAATCAATTATTACTGTTATTTATTATAAATTACATATTTTTATTTTAAAGTATTAAAATAATTCTTTTCCATTCTCCAAATCAAATTTATGGCCATAAAACTACCAAACAGTAACAGAAAGGGCGGCATCTCAAGTAAAAATAAACCAGTAAAAATAAATAAATAAAAATAATAAATGTAGCTTAATTTAAAGCTGTCTCTATAATATGCTTTTCTTCTTTTTTCCTCCCCCCCCCCCCTAAAATAATGCTTTGATTCACAACTTCAATTTTTTTTTTTTTTTTTTTTTTTTTTTTTTTTCCAAGAAATGTTGTAAAGATAAAAATCGGCTGGTTGTAGCTCTGCCTGTGCTTGTACATTTTTACACCTGGCGAAGTGTCATGCTAAGTTTTTCAACACGAAACACATGTTGCGATTCTGTTTTGTTTTGTAAATTCTGTTTTTCATAACAAGCATATAATGTATAAAATTTCTTAAATTCCGTCCTGTAGATGCTGAGATATAACTATAAGAAAACACGGCATAAAAGTGCTGCAAGTCGAGCGATATATATCAAAAACTAGACATCACCAGTTTATGCCAGAATTCAACTGCACACTAGGTTTCATGGAATTACGAACATACAGTTCATAAATTAGCTACAGTATTTGTGTCCCATACAGACACACACACACACATCCGTTAAATATAATCATAATACATTTGAAAATCTGTAAATTTATCAAAAATTTTAATTAAATTCAATATTTACATCTTATGAATGCAGTTGAAAATAAAATGGCCATAAAAACTTTGTAAAATTTCCTTTGAAATATTAATTTCTGGTTGGAGGGGGGGGGGGGGGCAAAATCTCTCCTTGCCCTGGGTGAAAAAAATCCTAATTTCGGCCCTGATCGTGCACATGTGTTAGATTAAGTTATTTTGCTGTCAAATTGACAACATTTTAATTTTAATTTTCAAAACTCTAGAAACAAAATGGGTATATATTTGATATCTGTTCGTCCTCCGCATTTTGTGTATTTGGCTATCAAAACATAATACGAAAACATACAGTCGGTAACAAAAGTGTCCGAACACTAGCAAAAATTCCTATGTAAAAAAAGTACACTTCATACGGTTTTGTTAAATAAATCCTTGTCGAATTCTGTTCTTAGTCAGTGTAAGAACATGATTCAATAAGGATTTATTTAACAAAACTGTATGGCGTGTACTTTTTTTACATAGGAATTTTTGCTAGTGTTCGGACACTTTTACTACCGACTGTACATGCCAGATGAATATTTTCGTAATGCATATATATTGTACGAAATATTGTTTCGTATATTACTGATTGCTCTCGTAACATACTTTATTAAAATAACCATGATTTTTGAAAGGAATTAAATATGTTCGTCAGATAATTTGGCCATCTTTTATTATTATTATTATTTTGCCATGGACGACAGATATCAATGACATGTTTATGTTTATAGTCGAAAATGGAAGTCTGCCATTTTATTTTTCTAGAGTTTTGAAATTAAAAATTAAAATTTATGAATTTTACAGAAAAAATTACTTAATCTAGCGCAAAAAAGTCAATACGCAGGACTCTAGTTTACATCAATTATAGTTATGATTGTCAAACAATTTTTCTTATTATTATAGTTAATTTTTTTTTAAGTTCACCCGTCTCGTTGCAAACAAAACCCAATAAATCAGGGAACCCTATCCGATGCAGGACTTCACAGTTATTTTCCCATGAACGGGAAGGCTATGCCTTAGATTATGTTGTATATAATGGCACAAAACTTGGTATATGAGAGGCCTATTATGAAACTATGTTGATTTAATTTAGTTGTATATTGGTCAGCAGGTGGCGCTGCTATGCTGCAAGTTATTTCGTAAATAGGAAAACTAAATCTGAACTTCTGTAGTGCTAAATGCATTGAACTCTATATTTAACATTACCAATCATTATGAAAACGAAAGCTAGCTTAATTTGAGTGTACATCGTCTGATAGGTAGCACTACTATTTCTCACCTTTGGTGATTTTCCATATGATTAAAATCGCACCAAATTACATATATAGTTGAAATTTTTGTTGTGAGAAACTATTATAAAACATTTGGGCACTCATTAGACAGTAAATGACACTATTATATAGATGATATAGAAGAAAGTTTTGTTATGATTTTTTACTTACATTACCCGACTACAGTAATCAATAAAAGTATTGTATTCGGTCTGGAAATTCGATATCGAGTTTTCACCTGATTTACATGTTTTAAGGTCTCCTGAGTCCAAAAAAGTAATTTTTGGCAATTGGTCAGTGTGTACGTGTGTATGTATATAAGTTTGTGGGGAATCTTCTGACTATCATATCTCCGACTAATAAATATAGAACTATGAAACTTCAGAATTGAGACTGGTCTGGTGTACAGATGAATTTAACAAATTTTGGTGAAAATTGGAAAAACGGAAGTGGGACATCGGAAACAGGAAGTGGTACCATAAGTCTGTATCTCAAAAACAGCTCTAAACATTTTCTTCAAAGTTGCTATAGAAACACTCTATTTGATGTCCTTTCGAATGATATAGTTGGTTAGTGCAGGAAAATTGATAAGCGTCCTGTATAAATAGCTCAATTTCAGGTCTCTTAAATAGGAACGGTCAGGAACACAAGTGTGTTCCTCTAAAAACGGCTGTAGGGATTTTTTCAAACTCGCCATATTAACTCCCTTTTAAATATGCTTTTGTATGTAATTATTGTTTTCCGGTCATTAATTGAGTATGCCAAGTTGTGACAATAGTCGGTATCTCAAAACGGCTCTAATGATTTTCTTGAAAATTGTTACATAAATCCATTTTAGATATCTTTCTTATGTATAACGCGGTTATTAAGGGTAAATTAGCAGTCATCCTGATTAGGTAGATTAGTTTTAGATATCGGAAATTAATGTTTCGAAAAACGGCTAAACCGATTTTTTTCTTCTTGCTATGTTTTAATTCGCTATGTGAGTCTATTTTATACATCTTTACATGTGTATAAGCTTTATCTTACCAGAAAATTTTCAGGTGCCAAATTTGTTAGGTCAATTTTATGTCTTCTGATTATATTATCTCCAAAAAATGCATATAATCTTATATATTAAAACACAAGCGACTTTCTTTAAGAGCAAAATCGCTCGATCTGGGCATGTGTGGAGGCTGTTCCTATCTTTAGACGAAACCGGTGACCAATCGCTGAGAGCCTCTTCAGATTTCTAGAGCGAGCGAATACAGAAATCTGAACCAATCAGAATGCGAATTTGGCTCATGTGTTCTCGAGACTCGGGATCATGGCCGCTAATTTTTAATATTGGAAATAAATTTGACAATTTTCCCTATTTAAAAACAGTAAGGTGTGTATGCATTGTTTTTTTTTTTTTTAGTTATTAAATTATTTCTTTTACTTAAAGTTTATATTTGCCATGAATTCTAGAGTATTGTGATAGTTTGTTTAGTGTTTCTGTTAACATTTGTATACATTTATATTAAAATGTTACTGTTAGCATTTTAACCTTTTTACTACTTTGTATATATTTATATGAAATATTACTGTTTGCATTTTTTAATGTTTTGTGTTCGTATAGTATATTCAAAATGTTAGATCGATATTTTTTTATTGCACCAAAGATGAGTATTTTTATTATTAGTTCCTCCCATTATGTATTTAGTTTATTTTTGAAATTCGATTGTAAATTGTATGTTTTGGTTGCAATATACAAACTGCTGAGTTTTTTTTTTTTCTTTGCATATTTTAAAACGCTATGCTGAGTAAATAAATACCATCATTCTATATAGTTTGTTGATTATTTTCGGTGCCATACAGAAATAATGATAATGCACATAAGCATATATAATTTTTTGAATATACTTAATAAGATATACATATGTAGCAGAGAGAAAAAATGTAAATGGTAACATTTTAAATAAACGTATAAAAAACAGAAAAAAAAAAAATTAAAAGTAATTTCTAATGCTAAAAAATATACACAATACTCTAGAACTCATACAAAGGCATGAACTTTACTTTACACATAGAGGAAAAATAAGACAATGCATATGCACTTTATTGTTAAAAAAAAAAAAAAAAAAAAAAATAAAGGTGGGATATTTCAAATTTATGTCAGAAATTACATAATTTACGTACGAATCAAACGATTAAAAAAAAAAAAAGTCAAATGTAAAAATGGAAATTTATTTATTTTCTTTCCTTTTTTTTTTTTTTTTCTTTTTGACTAAGGACAGGTACTACTTGAGTACTCAGAATCTTAATTTTCATCAGAAATGCAGAAGGAATTGCTCATGTTATTACTTAATCTAATTTAATGTTAATTTTCATTTTGATTTTGAGCACTCGAAGAGTGCAATAACTGGCATAAACTAAATTATTTAGCATTTATTTATTGCAATTTTTAGCCTTCACACTTTGTAGTTGTTTGTTGATATAATAAACACTTCATATATCCTCTTAACAAATATTTATAATTAAAAAGTATTCTGAAATAATTACATAATATTTCCTTTTTTTTTTTTTTTTTTTTTTTTATCAAGAATTTTTATAAAAGTTAAGTAAATAAAGAACACTACAGGCTTCGAACTAATTAATATATTACCCAACTGAACTAAAAAATTGATGAAATACTCAGAGCAATGTGAAAAAATTAAGGGGCAATCCCCCTTATGATATATTTTTGAATGAGATTTTTCACAATATTGCGAGATTCTCGCAATCCCACCCTATAATGGGAACCTTGAATTAACTGCGCTTATCTGTATATTATAGAAATACTTTGACTTATATTAAATTCTGAAAATTTATTTAATGGAAAGTAAATCAAATGTGATAGATACTTACGTATATTCACAAGTTTTATCTTTAATTTTTTTTTTTTTTTTTTTTTTTTACAAATTACCCAATTTGTTTCAAATAACTCACAAGTTCTGTGAGAAAGCAATTTATGCTGCATACTAAGTAAATTGACACTTGATTACAACTAAAAAACAAGGTTTAAGTAGAGTTCTTCATGTTGCATAATTTTGCAGGCAAAAGATTAATCAGAATTCAAATGAAATTGTGTCCTGCACTTTGTCGTTTTTTCCAAAACAAGGTTTTACCTAAAAAAGGATTTTGTTGCAATTTGACCTCCACTGGTGTATGATCAGAGTTATGAGTTTTTTCTTTGATATCCAAATTATTTTTTATGTTATCTTCCTATATGGTCAATTAGAAATATTGTTCTTCTAAACAATATGTAGAAACTACAACCTAAATAGTTTTGGTTTATCAGTACTATACATCAAGCAGTGCAAACAACAGTTCCTTATTTAAGTGTGTGCATGTGGCGGTATGATGCTTACATCCACAAGTTATGTAAAGTGTTGAACCATTGTCGCCCTAAGCCTAGCATGCTTGAACGCTAGATTTGCCGCTAGCTGTATAGGCATCTCTCAATTTTAGTTTTCCTGTTGCCTGCTTTTCGGAGCACTGATTTTTTCTTGGGCGAAAGTTTCGCAAAATTTTTCTAATTAGAGATTATGAATTATTGTTTTTTCTTTTTTTTTTTCATACTTTTAAGAGAGAAAATTCGTGAAGCTGTGTGCTGAATTTATTTACAAAATGTGATTATAATGAAGGTAAGTTAGGTGTACAGATGTGTTTACCAAATTTTGGTAAAAAATTGGAAAGTTGTAAATTAAGTCACAATTTATTTTTATTTGTATCTCAAAAACTATTTTAACGATTTTCTTTAAATTCACCATATATACCATCTTGCAGATGCTTTTTATTGGTTACTTGCATAAAAATTGTTATATGTTCTGATTTCGTAGTCCAATTTTAACTCTGCATTCAATTTCTAAAAAAAAAAAAATGGTTCTACAGATCCCAGTGGCAGAAACATGGCGACATAGTCGCGGACACATAAAAACGGCTTGCGGACAGTTTTTGCCTGCACTGATTTAAAAAAAATTGTCCGCAATATTCGGATAACAATTCACTTATAAAAATTTCTGTATCAAAACTAAAACCAATACTTTTATTATTTATACGTAATTATTTATATTGTGTTGTGTCAAACATTGCTATAAAATATTTAATTGAATGAAATGAATTGAATAAATACAAACGTTTATGCTATATTGTTCTGTAGTAAAATTGTATTTGTGTATTGTTGCACGAGACCATCACTGATGTTAACCCCTCCCCCCAATCAGCTTTCAGGCCTTTTCGTAAGCCATTTTCACCCCTGATTACACGCAAATTTTGCAGACAGATTATGAAATTTTAAAAGCCTGTCGCAGACAGCTAAAAAACTTTCTGTCACTGGGCTACAGGTTTGTTTGCAAAATCACCATTTTATCTACCCTTTAAATATCCTTTCATATGTATTACCGTAATTTCTGGTAGATACCCCGCAGGTTATATAATCCAGTTTTGCACCAGAAATTTTATTGATAAATATATTTATTTATACGAGCTCTTCCTTCGAAAAAGTATAGATTTCTCTATTAAATAAAATTTCTGGTGGAGAAATAACACATCTTACCTGTGGGGTATCTACCAGAAGTTACAGTAGTTGATTTCCAGTGTACAGATCTGTTTGTAAAGTTTTGATAAAATTGGATGGAGTATGGAGTACCAACATCGGTATCTAAAAAAGGTTTATTTTCATTAATTTTGCTATAAACCTCTGTCTAAATATCTTTTTGTCTGAATTAATTGGTTAGCAAAAATTTTTTTATATGTTTCTGATATGAAAGTTCTGAGTGAAAATATTAAGTGAAAACGACTACCACATTTACAGGCCTCGCAGCGCTCCTATATTTCCTGTACTTCCTATAAATTTATGAAACCTCCTATTTTTCCTATATTTTTTAATTGTCGCTCAATATTTCCTATATTTTAGTTTTGACTACTTCCGAATGTCTGATTGAATGCGCTGTATCTACATATTAATTTGAAACGTGTTTTGTCTGTATCCACTAAATTGAGAGAACGGCTAGGTGTAAAAATTTGGTTGAGGTGTCTAAAAAAAAGTCTTCGTCTGTAGATGTATCATCAAAAGAGAGAAAAAAAAGTTGAACGGTTTTCCCCCCCCTGGGGGGGGCAGAAGTTAAGTACATGTTTGCGAGCTTAACTCAGCTCCAAATTACTTCACAGTGAAGAAGTTGTACATGAGGAAACTAGACTCAAATACTAAAACATCAATTTCTGCGATTTTGGAATTTTCGATTTTAAAGGGGGAAATTAATTTGAGAGAGAAGTCCGTTCTAAACCCACACATGTAGCACATCATTTTAAAGGTCTTGAAATTTCATGAAGATCAATATAGTGCACCCCCTGGTGGTGAAAAATGGAACTAGGTGATATTGTAGTAGACCCTATCATGTTACACCTTATTTTAAAGGTCTTAGTATTTCCTGACCGTTGGTGATGTTCATACAGAACACACTGTGCCCTCTGGCGGTGGAAAGTGCAACTAAAGGATTTTGCAGGGTACACCAAAATGTGACACTTTATTTGAAAAGTCTTGGAAATTCAAGGCAATTGGTGATGTTCGTATACAACATACTGCACCCCTGATGGAGGAAAGTGAATTTTGCATAGCATGCCTGCTATACGGTGCCGCAGCCACAGGCAGCAGAAACACGAGTCAAAGGTTCAGTCGGTTTAAGGTTAATTTTTGAGAATTTTTCATGTTATTAGTGGCCCGCATATACACTGGGGTCACAAGGCAGAGTTTCATTCGGTTCAAGGTAATTTTTTTGTTATTGCTGATTATTTTTTTCGCTATGTTTTTGTTTAAAAATAGAAATTCAAACAAAATCGAGTTAAAAATATGAAATCATACAAATTTAAGGTTCATTTCTATTTATAAGGATTTTTCCGAATTTCTTTTTTTAAGTGAAATGTTGTAAATTATATTAGATGTTTTAACTTGAAATATATTTAAATAGTGATGCGACGATTTTTGAAACATTACAGTCAATAAAATGACCGTCGAATTCGACGGGTTCCAGCTAGTTCATGTAATAGTAAGTAATGGAAGTCGTGTAGTTGTTTCCACCAGATTTTCTTTTTTTTTTTTTTTTATCTAGAACTTATTTCTGAAAATTGCATATGCATATCTTATAATAAGCGAAAACCTCTAATATTTTAAAATATTATAAATAACTTTAAAATAAGTCTGTATTATATACAAATACATCGGCGTGATTTCTCTTTATCGTAATTCTAAAAGAATGCTTATAAACTATAATCAGTGTCCATGTATCATTCTGAAAAGGTCAGCTACGCCTTTACGTCCGAAAATCAACCCGCAAAATCTTTGAGTGTAAAGTGTAACTAATAATGTGGTTTCTTCGCTTGGAAATAATTTTATAAACATTTGCTCCCATTTCCTGCAAGCTTTATATTAGAAATTACTCACATTTGATCTCCTTTTTCTTTCTTTCTTTCCCCCCCCCCCCCCCATTTCGAGAAAAAATGCGAAAAGTATAACTACAAACTGAAGTTATTGATATAGTGCACCTTGTTCTATATTTATAAGAAAAAAAAAGTATTGGATTCGTAAAAATTTTTGAAGCCTTTATGATTGGTAGAAATATCCTCCTATTTACTTTTTTCTTTGTACAAGATGAAATAAAATACTGGATTCATGAAACATTTTACCATCTAGCTTTCAGTATATTTACACATTTTCAAGTCTCCTGAACATATTTTGACCATTTAAAAAAATTATCTATCCTTAAATCTGTGACAAAAAAAAAAATTGGTGTGAAGCAACCATGCGACTTCCATTACCCACTATTTCACATATTATATACAATTTTTTAAAAATGTGATCAGAAGACATGAAATTGACCTAACGAAGTAGACGCCTGACAAACTGATATATAGACATGTAAAACAGAGTTTGCATAGCGAGTTAAGAAATAAGAAGAAGAAAAAAAAAAAAGACTTAATTTTCCTGTAATAACCACGTATTATACGAGGAAGGATATCTAAAATAGATTTATGCACAGGGTTTAAACTGCCATTAGTTTTTTTAGCATTTTGCTAAAAGGTATCATATTTTGCTAAAACATGTTGGTCAGAATTTCGCTAAAAAGCTAAAACTGGATAACTCTATAAAATATCTCTATAATAACTCGTTTTTTCTTTTGTAATATTTGCAGGCAAAAACTACGAAAGGACTGAAATTTTTGGGAATGATTATTTATGTAGTAATTTGGATTTATTTTTAATTTTTAATGATTGAATTTAAATGCAAAAATATTTAAAAGTATGTCAGAATTCAGAATTTGATTCATAGAAGCATTCTTAGCACTAGTATTTCACGATTATCTACCACTACACTTTACTTAATTTTTCAATTGCTTTTTCATTTTACACATATGATATGAGTACCTCTTTTTCTATTGTTAAAATCAAAACATAGTTTCCCTGATTCATATTTTTAAAGTCACAAATATGGATGCTTGGTTAAAATCATCAATGAATAAAAGAACAGAAAATAAAACTGAGGATAACAAAGCTAAGTAAAAGAAATCAATGGTATCCAAAGAATTAACTTTTGAAAAAGCTAAAATAGTGCTTGCCTATTTTCGCTAAAATGCTAAAGTAATTTTTTTTTGCCAGGTTAAACCCTGTTTATGCAACAATTTTCAAGAAAATCGTTAGAGCCGTTTTTGAGATACCAACTTTTACCAAAACTTGGCATACTCAATTATTGATCAGAAAACAATATATACATACAAAAGGATATTTAAAAGGGAGTTAATATGGGGAGTTTGAAAAAAATCCACACAGCCATTAAAAAAAAAAAAAAAAAAAAAAAACTCACTTGCGAGACCTGAAATTCAGCTATTTATACAGGGAGACTATCAATTTTCCTGAACTAACCAACTATATCATTCGAAAGGAAATCTAATAATAGAGTGTTTATGTAGCAAATTTGAAGAAAATCGTTAGAGCCGTTTTTGAGATACAGACTTACGGTCCCACTTCCGTTTTCCGATGTTCCACTTCCATTTTTCCAATTTTCACCAAACTTTGTAAAATTCATCTGTACACCATTTCTGTCTTAAATCTGAAGCTTCGTAGCTCTATCTTTATTAGTTTTGGAGGGGTCGGCAGTCCCCCTCAGGAACGTATCTGTTTATGTAGCAAGTCAATCGAATCAATATATACGTTTATATTATATTATTAGATATAAATAAAAATGACCTGTTCAATAATGTGTGATGCAAATAGGATATTGGGGCTCGCTCCTGATCTGCAGATCCAGTAGTTCATTGTCGAAACATTATTGGAAGCTTCCCTGTCGAGACTCAAAAAGATTTTGGGTTCCGTCTGTGTGTATATATTTTGTTTGTCTGTGTGTCTGTCGCAGCAACCGCAAAAATCACGCTATTGATTTGCAATTTTGTACACATGTTTTTGAGCCACATGGAATTAGCTGTACAGTTTTTGGCGTGTATTCTATTTGTAATACGTGTACAGGGACACACCAAAGTTTTCCCTATCACTATGGCCTATGGACAGAATGTGTATGTAACGCAATAACAACTGCAAAAATCCTCCAAATAACTTGCAAATTGGTATACACGTTCAATCTCTGTATAGAAATAGCTGTATAAATTTTTATGTGTATATTTTTTATGGTCTATGTACAGGGACACTCCAAAGTTTTCTTATCATTACGGCCTACGGGGTGAATTTCATTTAAATAAATTTTAACATCGGTACTCTGCATTCAACAAAGCGAAATTAGGGTATTACTGAGATACTTAAACTGATGTTTTCTGCAGAAAATACGTGTGCTCTTAGGCTTCCTAATTAATACACAAGACTTTACATACGTGTTCCGACACTATCACGTAAGCATCCAAATTATGTCAAATTTCGAACAATTATTCATGGAAAACGTAGAATAAGTTGAATACTTTTTACTGACATATACAATGTTTATGGATTGTTTACAGAGACACACAAAAGAATTTCATGACATTATTGCCTACAGTTAAAAAAAAAAAGCGCATTTTAAAACGTTTATGCTGCATTCAACACAGTGGAATTAACATACATTATAAAGATATATAAAAACATGTTTACTCTAATAAAAGGGATATGTATAGACTAAATGATTTATTTGCGGGATCACAGAAATGAATTCGAATGACATCTTGTAATCATCCAAATGATTCAAATTACGTTAAAATCCCAGTAGCAGAAAATTTTCTGTCAATCTGCGAGAACTATTTACGCATTAGAAAATAATCTGCAGCATAATTTACAGTGAGTTACGGGAAAAAAAAAAAAATTACCGGATTCAGTAAGCATATTTCTAGCACAAGTTTGCATTTATCTAATGTTATTAATCTGTTAGACTTGTCAAAGCATTGTAGTTATACAATTTTAATTACATAAGCTAGGTAAAGAGTTGGCATTAGGAATCATCTTTTATATTGTATAAGAACTACTATTTTGTTTATGATTTTGTTCATACTGACTCTAGTAAAATGCTTGTAGGAGACTCTAAATATTGAAATTAATGCAACATTCTAAAATTTTCTGGTTTCTGTGTAACCAGATGGAGGGACATTATGACATATAAACTTTATTTTATCAACAATTACAGTTTGTTCATCATTGCACTCTGTACATCTTAATTGCATTTTGCTCACCTTCTCAATGTCCGAGCCCCAATTTTCACAGAAAACTTGTGATACTGGAATTGAAACTGTGTATTTAACCCAGTAGGCGACAAAGCTAACGCAGCGGGAACATTTTATTAAGAATTTTTTTCTCTACAATAATTAAGATAAATGTATTTTTTTATTTTTTACATTGAACGTTAAAGTGCCTAGCTTCGCTGGTAATTTTTTCGCAAAGTTTGTAATGCAAATTATACATATATATATATATATTTAAACAAAATCGTCTGTTTCTACTGCATAAGAAAAGAAAATCGCTAAAAATAACTTATTATTCAAGTGCAGAGGTTTAAAACGTTGGATATAAATTAAAAAATTCGTTTCTTAAATTATAACAAACAGGGATCAAGAAAATTAATTTAAAAGGGTTATGCAGTTTATCAACATCTATTCTACCTCCATTAGGTGCCAAGTCTCCCATTTTGGAACTATATCATACCTTCTAACAAAATAATTGTTTTTTAAAATTATTTAAACTACATATGATTAGGGATGCATTTTGTAACCCAAAGCGTACGAAAATGCAAAATTTTCAGTGAGATTAATATCGCGGCGTTCAATGGCTTAAGTAACTTAATAAGTGTAGGTATTTTCTTTGACAGCTCAATAAAAGACTTTCCGAATAAAACCTGTGATCCTTTCAGATCCAATTTCTTCCTCTATAGTGCTAGCGATCCATTTATAAAAATACTGGTATTCGAACAAAAATGTGTCAAGATCATCAAATTTTGAAATCGATACAAAATCTAGTATATATTCAAAGATGCAATAACAAAAATTACATGAGTAGTGAGTGATATTGAACATCTGCAATTAAATGAAACAAATTTAAACAGAATATTTACAGTTATGCTGCATATAGAGAAAGAATGGAAATCGCAACACATCAGCAGGGAGTTTCATTACCGATCGGTAGCAAATGGTAAAGAAGGGGAGGGTCTCAAAAAATTATCTGAATGGAAGATATTGAACAATTCTATTTCTTTATAGGTTTCAAAATCTAATAAAGTAATTTTAAAATGAACATTGACATTTATGCTTTGGATGGAAAAAGATTGGAAATCACAATGCTTCCATGAAGCGTTTGATTGCCGATCGTTAATGGAGGGTGGGGGTGGGGGGGAAAGCAAATACCGTATATTTCCGTGTATAAGCCGAGAATTTTTGGAAATTTTTCGGAAGCTGAATTAGGGGGGGTCGGCTAATACATGGATCCACATTTCTAGCAAAAAACGTATGTTAGAAACAATGATTGAATACATATATTTTAAGCTTAAAAACTATATATAAAGTAAAATAGTGATATTAAACCTTATTTTTAAATAATTATCACACATAAACTCTTAAATTAGCAATTTTAAATTTATTTCTAGAGCAGCTCAATGTAGTCGCGTGTTTATTTATTTTTTTTTCCCATGATGAAGCACTTTTCGACAAATGTCACATTTACGGCCATTTTTGTTTTTCTGTTTTGATAATAGATGGCAGCACTAAACAATTTTCTCTACTACCATGAATGATTTCAATTCTAATTTTTTTTTTTTTTTTTTTTTTTTTGTTTAAGCTTATTTTAATACAGGATTTTTGTGAAATTTTCTAGTTATTTATTTTATTTCATGTTTCAGCATATAAGATTTCTAGCAATAGTAAAAAGAAACATTTCCAAATCGAAATGCATATAAGCTAATTCCTATATTTTATTTATAATTTCTGTTTTGCTTTTCTGCCGGTAGATGGCTGTACCAATCAATTTTTACTTGAGCGATTCAGAAAAATTGTAAATAACGAGAGTGATTTTGAAAATTTTCGGAAATTATGAAAAACAACAAAATTTCTACTGAAAATTTAATTGCTGCATTAGATAATAAAATTAAAAGTTTGAAACAAAGCAACTTTATCACTGAACATGAGTTAATGTCATTGCAATTGCACAGAAACCTAAATTTAAACAAAAAACATTACTAGAAATGTTTAAAGATTTTTATTACAAAAATATGAATTTATATTGTTTTTTAATAACTTAATATATTTTAAAGGTAAATTATTTGTGTAAATAGACTGTATGATATTATTAAACTAAATATAACAATATTTTACTCAAACTTAACTTAAAATATACTCTCTAAGGTAAGTAATAAGACATTTTATTTGTTTAAGCATGGCGATTTCTTTGCTGATTTGAGTTCAAAATATGACCGCGCTCCATGTAACAAAACAAAAATACTTTTTATTTACATTTAGATTAACCTGAAAGTTTTATAGATTGGCAGTATTTTCGCCGTTTTTGCGATAAACTCAAACTTTAAAAAGAGTATTTTTTCAATTCGGCTTATAAACGGGTTTGCAATTTTGGGCAAATTTCTGAAGGGAAAAACGTACTCTCGGCTTATATACGGATCGGCTTATATTCGGAAATATACGGTATATGAGTGAGAGATAGTAAGCAATTATACTTTTTTATAGGTTTTGGAATCTAAGTAAATAAGTTTAAAAAGAATATTGAGATCTATGTTGCAGATGGAGGAAGGTTTGAAGTCTCAAGATTCCGCGAGCCGTTTGATTGCCGATCATTAGTGGGGGGGGGGGGGGGGTATTACACACCATACAAATTTTGTCATTTTTCCTATTCCTCACACGTGAAAATGTGTAAAAAAGTAAAAAAAACCGAGGTCAAAAATTTTCACGATTACCTAAGTTCTCCATCTATAGCAAAGAATTGCATGAGTGACAGATATTTAACAGTTTTATTTCTTTATGGGTTCTAGAAACTAATAAAGCATGTTTTAAATGAATATTGACATTTATGTTGTGAATGGAGAAAGCTTAAAAATTACAACGCTTTTGTGGAACGTTTAATCACCGATTGTTGGGGGGAGGGGGAATAAAACAAATATAATTGAGATATTGAACGATTCTACTTCTTTATAAGTTCTAGAATCTAATTAAGTAAGTTTTTAAAAAATAATATTGACATTTATGTTGCTGATGGGGGAAAAAATGGAAATCTCAAGAATTCTGCAATTTGCTTGATAGCCGATCTTTAACTGTAAGGGGGGGGGGGGAGGGGGGGAGTCACAAAAAAATTACATGAGTGACAGATATTGAACAGTTCTACCTCTTTATAGGTTCTAGAATTTAATAAAGCATGTTTAAAATGAATACTATTGACATTTATGTTGTGGATGGAAAAAGATTGAAAATCGCTCTTTCCAGCCAAAATCTAAAGAATTGGAATTGTTGTATAATGCTGATTTAGAAATAATCTGCAGACTAAAAAAAAAAAAAGAAAATCTGCGACGTACGTCGCCCGTCTCGCATTTTCTGCTATGGGGATTAAAATATTCATGAGTTATAATTAATTAAATAGGTTTATTGTATTTTTTTTTTTAGTATATATAATTACTGTGGCTGCTTTTCCGAGTTACATAAAAGAATTTCGTTCTATTACGGTCTATAGTCCATATTTCAACACTGGTATTGTATTTTAACATGGTTACACCCCCCGAAATATAATGAAATTTTATTAGAATTTTAAAAGTACATTTTTCTGTGGGAAAATGTGGGCATAGAATTGGTATTTAATTTACAGGGTTGCACAAAATAATTCTAGTATGTTATGTAATCAATTTGCATGAAATTTGGTAGAAATACTTATGAATTACAGGGAATTAGTTCAAGTACAAGACAGTCAGTTATTAGGAATACATACATACACAGATAGTTATAGAAAGGGAGAAGCAGGGGGGGGGGTTGAGGGGGGCTGCCACCTCCCTCAGAAACGTTTTTGTTTATATAAAAAGTCAATAGAATCAATATATATATATATTATATAATAAGGAATGAATAAAAATAATCTGTTGAATAATGCGTGATGCAAATAGGACGGTGAGGTTCCTGATCTGCATATCCACTAGTTATATATAGAACTTGTTACCTTACTCGTCAATCTGCAATTTATCTTAATAGAATTTTAATTTTAGGTAAGAGAAAGTCGTATGGGTGCCATATCAGATTATTTACTTTAAATTCTATAATTGAAAATCTGTTTAATTCAACTAAATATTTTTTACGAATCGCTAAAATAGATGTTCGTATATTGCCACTCATCGCATTATGAGTAAAATATCAGATTTATTGTGCAAACAGTATTATGTGCAATGAAAAATATTTAAAATGAAATGCGATCATATATTTCGTATTAATAACTCTTTAAACGATTGTCTTCTAAATCCATATGTTACTCAGACTCACATCCGTAATACAAAAAAAAAAAAAAAAAAATCTATAATAATAAAAGAAGCAAAGAAATAAAAACCACGAGGATGTATCTTCATCACAAAAATATAAACATCTGTTCCTCGCAAAAACATCTGTCTCAGAGGTGGAGCCGAATAAAGGGTGTGTCAAATAAAAAAATTGGAACATTTTACTCCAATTTTTGAAATTTCTTTGCAATTTTAATTAATTTCAAATTTTATTAAAATATAAGACTTTTACGTACATTTCATTAAACTCTTTGAAATTGACGAGACTTTTTAAATTCTTTTTTAGCAAATTAAGCGAATAATTTATAAGCCATTTGATGCATCAACCCAAATATTGCAATAAAACAGCTTTTTTAAAAAACAACTATTATTTTTACATAAAATCTACAACAGGTGCGTCAGTTTACGAAATGAGAGTAATCCAATAAAAAAAAACCGTGTCTCAATCAATTAATATGTTACTGTTTTAAGTGCAAAGAAAGTTTTTCATAGATTAACATTGTCTTTTAGAAAAGCAAATGGTAAGTGAAGCAGGCCCTTAACGTGAAACTCAAGGGGGATAAAAAAAATTGTTCATGTTATCAGCAGTCCATGTTATCAGTATTTAATCTTCACATAATTAAACTAATCTTCATTTTGAAACGGGGATTGTGCAAACAGTTCACGTTAAAAGTAATTCACGTTAACGAGGTTCAACTGTCGCTATAAAATTATAATTTAGATTTATTCATTATTAAAATATTAATTTCAATTAATCAAATAGACAGACACACATATATATATACTATAGTATATAATTTTTTCCTGATTACACCACCCGCAAAGTAATGTGGGCACAGTTTTAGTATAGGATCCCCTACGTGACTTTTATTACTTTTTGCCAGTTTAGTGAGGAATTAAAATAGCAATCGCAATATTGCATTAGTAAAGACCTTTGCGAAAATCATCCAAGCTACTTCGGTGCTACATTTCAAATTTCGTCAGGGTCCTTTGTCAAATTTCGTCAGGTCCTACTAAAGCTGTTCCCTAATGTGAATGCATATTTAGTTTACCGTATATTTCCGAATATAAGCCGAGAGTACGTTTTTCCCTTCAGAAATTTGCCCAAAATTGCAAACCCGTTTATAAGCCGAATTGAAAAAATACTCTTTTTAAAGTTTGAGTTTATCGCAAAAACGGCGAAAATACTGCCAATCTATAAAACTTTCAGATTAATCTAAATGTAAATAAAAAGTATTTTTGTTTTGTTACATGGAGCGCGGTCATATTTTGAACTCAAATCAGCAAAGAAATCGCCATGCTTAAACAAATAAAATGTCTTATTACTTACCTTAGAGAGTATATTTTAAGTTAAGTTTGAGTAAAATATTGTTATATTTAGTTTAATAATATCATACAGTCTATTTACACAAATAATTTACCTTTAAAATATATTAAGTTATTAAAAAACAATATAAATTCATATTTTTGTAATAAAAATCTTTAAACATTTCTAGTAATGTTTTTTGTTTAAATTTAGGTTTCTGTGCAATTGCAATGACATTAACTCATGTTCAGTGATAAAGTTGCTTTGTTTCAAACTTTTAATTTTATTATCTAATGCAGCAATTAAATTTTCAGTAGAAATTTTGTTGTTTTTCATAATTTCCGAAAATTTTCAAAATCACTCTCGTTATTTACAATTTTTCTGAATCGCTCAAGTAAAAATTGATTGGTACAGCCATCTACCGGCAGAAAAGCAAAACAGAAATTATAAATAAAATATAGGAATTAGCTTATATGCATTTCGATTTGGAAATGTTTCTTTTTACTATTGCTAGAAATCTTATATGCTGAAACATGAAATAAAATAAATAACTAGAAAATTTCACAAAAATCCTGTATTAAAATAAGCTTAAACAAAAAAAAAAAAAAAAAAAAAAAAAAATTAGAATTGAAATCATTCATGGTAGTAGAGAAAATTGTTTAGTGCTGCCTTTTATTATCAAAACAGAAAAACAAAAATGGCCGTAAATGTGACATTTGTCGAAAAGTGCTTCATCATGGGAAAAAAAAATAAATAAACACGCGACTACATTGAGCTGCTCTAGAAATAAATTTAAAATTGCTAATTTAAGAGTTTATGTGTGATAATTATTTAAAAATAAGGTTTAATATCACTATTTTACTTTATATATAGTTTTTAAGCTTAAAATATATGTATTCAATCATTGTTTCTAACATACGTTTTTTGCTAGAAATGTGGATCCATGTATTAGCCGACCCCCCCTAATTCAGCTTCCAAAAAATTTCCAAAAATTCTCGGCTTATACACGGAAATATACGGTATTTTAAATCAACTGTGTTTCAAATCAACATAATGAAACTAAAATAGTATTATTTACATTTCAATAATGGTTGTATAGCACAATATTTGGCAATCGTTCTGGTTTGCTGAAAATATGGACATTTTTAGTATGGGACCCCATAGGTAAAATTTGAAATTTGGCACTGAAGTAGCTCAGGCATTTCTCGCTAAAAAGGTCTTTACTTACAACATAACTGTGATAGCCATTTAAATTCATCGCCAAAGTGGCAAAGATTTTTTAAGTCGCCGAGGGAATACCAACCTAAAGTTCTGACAGAAATAGTCACAAATTTAAATATATTTAACTGTTTCAATTATTTATTATTATTATTATTATTTTTTTACCATTTAAATATAGTGACCAGGGAAGCGTGCAAAACCTGCTAGTGTTTAAGAATGACAATATTTCAAAATGATTATGTCTTTGTTTAAACTATCTGTCTGTTCTGCTTGATAATTTTCAAAAATAATTTCATAATGCTTTGAAACTGATTTACATTTATTTAGTTTATTATGACAAGTTAAATAAGAAAAACACGAATAGTAAAATCGGCAGATCTTTCGAACAAAGGTTCACTGGCGTTTGTTTACATTTTGGCGATATTTCCCCTACGCCAACAAACCAAGCAAATGCATTTATCTTATGGCAACCTTAGAAAACATTTATTTCCATTCGAAATGAAATACATATTAATACAGATACTATTTACCGTAGTTAAACTGAATTATCGATGAAATTTCATTAAATGACGATAGTTAAATAACTTTTTAACTACAATATTTCAATAAATTAGGTTTTACAAAAATTCATGTTTTGTCATCGAAGTTTTAAGAACAGATTACTTTCAACAATACAATAAATGTAAATAAATAAAAGAAATTTCAGAATAAAAATACAACTTTAAATGTAATTAAAAAAGCATTAAAACTTACAATATATGCAACATGAATTTAATTTTTTTTTATCATATTTAAATTTTGAAATTTCTGTTGACTCCATAATACGTCACTAACATATCAAATACTTTGTACTCAGTTAATTTGCAACAATTGAGAAATTCTAAAACCGCATTCAAATGAATCAAAAACACTTCGGTATAAAAATTATAAAAAAAATATACAAATAAAATAAAAATGTATTTTCAAGTTATCATATGATACGCTTTTATCACTCCACACAACTATCAAAATATGTTTTTAAATAAACACATAATATTCCTTCCAACAAACAAAAAAAGTACAGGTTGAGACTGTTTAACATCGCAACAGAACTACGCAGTGCAAAATTCACAATGTTTCAAATTTTTCATTAGTATTAATAGCATTGAAAGTTAAATTTAATCCGAGGGGAAAATTACTTAATTTTCGTAAGCTTGACCAGCGAGTCAATGAATGACTGAGTTTCACGTTGAACTAGTGCTACGCTATGGGCAATGAGTATGGCGACCAAATGTCCCCATTTTCTGCAGACAGCATTTACTTTGAAGGTATTTTTATAATTTTTTAAACAATTATAGAAAGTAAATTATTTATCATTGTTTTATTTTCAGTCCTTATTAATTAAAAATGAAAAAAATATATCCATAGTTGGTTAATTGTAGCCATTTTTAACGCTTCTCTTTTATAAAGGTACTTGGTTGTGGTTACATACAACGGAGGATGGTCTGGGACACACCCCTACCTCGCTGTGCACGAATCTGAAAATGCACGTAACTCAGTTCCGCGGCAATCACTACGACGCATGTTAAAAAAAAAAAAAAAAAAAACATCATTGAACACCCCTACCTCGCTGTGCATGAATCTGAAAACGCATGTAACACAGTTCCGTGGCAATCACTACCGACCGCACATGTTAAAACAAAAAAAAAAAAAAACATCGCTGGACACCCCTACCTCAAATCAAAGAAAATTAAATAAACAATAAACCAATCAAATCTCTCATAATTCCTCATAACATAGCTCTAGTTTTACATAAAACACACTCAAATCAATGAAAATCAAATAAACCAATCAAATCTCTCCTAATTCCTATTAACGTAGCTCTAGTGCAACATAAAATACACTCAAATAATTGAAAATCGAATTAATGAATCAAATATCTCCAAATTTCTCATAACGTATCTCTAATTCAACGTAAAATACACTGAAATGAATAAAAATCAAATAAACCAATCAAATCACTCCTAATTCCTTATAACGTAGCTCTAGTTCTATGTAAAACTCACTCAAATCAATGAAAATCAAATAAACCAATCAAATATCTCCTAATTCCTCATAACGTAGCTCTAGTTCTATGTAAAACACGCTCAAAACAATGAAAATCAAATAAACCAATAAAATCTCTCCTAAGATTTTCCAAACTGCGTCATCATAGAAATGGTAAGTTATATTTACAAGGATTGGCAGTTTCTTGAGCTACGGAATTTCGCCAAACAGAAAGTGAACTTTTGTCCTACAGATGAGCCATAAAATCTCCTGCTTTGACACGTGTTAAAGGTCATTGCTCTTATCACTGTAGTCGTCAGTCGTTATCAGGGCCGAAATTAGGATTTTTTTTCACCCGGGTCAAGGAGAGATTTTGGCGCCCCCGACGAACAGATATCAAATATATACCCATTTTGTTTCTAGAGTTTTGAAAATTAAAATTAAAATGTTGTCAATTTGACAGCAAAATAACTTAATCTAACACATGTGCACGATCAGGGCCGAAATTAGGATTTTTTTCACCCAGGGCAAGGAGAGATTTTGCCCCCCCCCCCCTCCAACCAGAAATTAATATTTCAAAGGAAATTTTACAAAGTTTTTATGGCCATTTTATTTTCAACTGCATTCATAAGATGTAAATATTGAATTTAATTAAAATTTTTGATAAATTTACAGATTTTTAAATTTATTATGATTATATTTAACGGATGTGTGTGTGTGTGTCTGTATAGGACACAAATACTGTAGCTAATTTATGAACTGTATGTTCGGAATTCCATGAAACCTAGTGTGCAGTTGAATTCTGGCATAAACTGGTGATACTTGAAATAAAATGAACTGGTGATGTCTAGTTTTTGATATATATCGCTCGACTTGCAGCACTTTTATGCCACGTTTTCTTATAGCTATATCTCAGCATCTACAGGACGGAATTTAACAAATTTTATACATTATATGCTTGTTATGAAAAACAGAATTTACAAAACAAAACAGAATCGCAACATGTGTTTCGTGTCGAAAAACTTAGCATGACACTTCGCCAGGTGTAAAAATGTACAAGCACAGGCAGAGCTACAACCAGCCGATTTTTATCTTTATAACATTTCTTGAAAAAAAAAAAAAAAAAAAAAAAATTGAAGTTGTGAATCAAAGCATTATTTTAGGGGGGGGGGAGGAAAAAAGAAGAAAAGCATATTATAGAGAAAGCTTTAAATTAAGCTACATTTATTATTTTTATTTATTTATTTTTACTGGTTTAATGATAATTTCTTTTTTATTTTTTCCTCTCTCTTAAATTAATGGTATTTATAAATGACAATTCTAAAACAAGATAATATAAATTTCATATTCAATTACTTTTAAAACTGAAAATATCATCATTTTGAGTGAATTTAAAATGATATTTTGAATATTATAGTCGTTACACCAACTATACTGCAGAGAAATAAACAGACAAATATTTAAGTTTTAATATAATTAAGATGCATAAATTAATAGATTTAAACAAGTATCTAAAAACTCATATCCACCAAGTACGAATTAGCCATTAGCTGTCTAAATACACTGCGCTGCAAAAAAAAAAAAAAAAATTCGAGCCCTGATACCATTCTTGCTGATTCTCAGGTAAAATAATCTCCTGAAGCCGAATATGACTCCCCATTTTGCCCAATCACCCACCGTTTTCTTGAGATGCCGCCCTTTCTGTTACTGTTTGGTAGTTTTATGGCCATAAATTTGATTTGGAGAATGGAAAAGAATTATTTTAATACTTTAAAATAAAAATATATAATTTATAATAAATAACAGTAATAATTGATTAATAAAATATAAAAAATGTAATTTGTAATTTAAGTGACAAATCCTCCTCCTTCCCTAAATTTTCTCCTTTCAGCAAATGTTCATGTTTTAGAATTTTTCATTTCTGTAGCCCCTCAAAAGACATTTAACAGTTAAAACAATCCCTTCACCCCTTCAAATGAAATTTATAGCTATAAAAATACCGGAAAATGATAAAAATAGGGGAGCGTCTCCAAATAATGGTGGGTGATAGGGCAAAATGGGCGTCATAATCGTATTCAGGGGGTTCTTTTACATAAGAATTTGCAAAAACGGTGTTGGGGTCGATTTTCATGCAGAGCAGTGCCATTTGTAGATAATCTTTTTTTAAATCATTTTCCAGGAAATAAAATAGAAAGGCAGGTTCTAGTCTATGAATATTCTCGGAACCAATCCAAGAAGACTATTATTAGAACCACTAACTTCATGGTAATAGGATTATATACACCACAAAATAAGAATATCATTTGTTCAGAAATAATATTCTACAGCTTTTTACAGAATCTCTCATAGGCAAATGCATAGCTTAGAGTTCAACGAAATTCGCTCCTGTGCAGATAGGGGTGATTGTGACTCAAAGGTAAAAACCCTGAAAATTAGAGCCTCAAATTAGAAAAAACACATATCAAATAATACTCAAACTATTTAGGCCAGAAGCCCTCAATCTTTTCACATTTTATTCACATATCACCTGGATGACAAATGAACAACCAATGAAAACAAAAAATAACTTTATAGGAAATATGAAAATACATATGGTTAGAGTAAAAACCCCTAAAGCCTACTTTTGCACTTTTTGACAAACAATTAGCTGTGAGAAACAATGCATGATATATAGAAAAAATTAACTCCGATAAAACTGAGAAAGGGATTGCTGATTTTGGCAATCCTGAACTTATTTTCTGTCAAATTTGATCGCTAATCTCGTGATGTCACTAAATTCATCACCAATGACAACTTGTTGCAGAGTGAATGCTTTGGTGGCAAAGTTGGCAACCTGGCATTAATTTTGGTGAAAAATAGTGGCTTAATATTGACGAAATTTGGAAGCTGGCATGATCTACTGTTTTCTTGCGCAGAACTAACTTCATCAAAAGTTCTACAAATCACTAATGAGAATATAAAAAGGAAAGAGTCATTACTATAACTTAAAAATAAAAAGGATAAAGCAGTGAAACTTATTTTTATAATTAAAACTAGTTGGCATAAGTGGACTCTGCTCAGTTCCCCATCATATATATGTTCTCATAAATTTCTAGTACAGGACATTCTCTTAACATGATTATCATGTTAAGAGAAATGAATCTGACCAAACACTTGACACAGTGACAGAATGAAATCCCCACATAACAGGCTATCCACCGTTCACTTTGATATATTTATCTTATTCTAATCTATTATTTTATTAGAATCAATTTTGTAGTTTCCTTTTCATGCTACTATTTCCAATGCAACATTCCTCAAAATGCATATTTATATGGGATATCGTCCATTTTGTTATGTTGATAAAATCTTAAATTACGAGTAATTTGTGAAATTTTCCTATTAGAATATTTGTAGTCAATTATGTTCAAACAAGTACCATAAATGTTATTTTGAAGTTGTCTGATATATTTATGATACTCAAAATCGACATTTATGAATTTATGCTCAATTTTGCCCTATTCTGCCATTTTAAGTAAATCGTAAAATCCAAATAATTTACGAATTTTTTAAATTGGAAAATTTATACTCTATGATATTCATGCCAGTACCCTAAATAATATTTCGAAAGTGGTCTGACATCTTTACGATGAAAATATCCCTCAAAATTGACATTTATGAGAAATTTTGCCCTATACTGCCATGCTAAGGAATTCGTAAATTTCCAATAACTTGTGAAATTTTCAAAGTAGCATGTTTCTAGTTACTGATGTTCATTCCGACATCAAAACTCATATTTTAAAACTGGTCTCACATTTTTTTCAATAAAAAATTTTCATTTAATGCACATTTAAGTAACATTTTGCCCTATTCTCCCATGTTAAGAAAAGCATAAATTTTTAATAACTTACGAAGTTTTTTAATTCGAATGTTGCAAATGAATAGGGTTCTTGCCAGTGTCGAAAGTAATATTTTAAAACTGATCTGACTTCTCTGTGAAAATTTGTTCTTGAGATATCGTGTACACAGACTAACACACTAACAAACTAACACACACCATACAAATTTTGTCATTTTTCCTATTCCTCACACGTGAAAATGTGTAAAAAAGTAAAAAAAACCGAGGTCAAAAATTTTCACGATTACCTAAGTTCTCCATCTATAGCAAAGAATTGCATGAGTGACAGATATTTAACAGTTTTATTTCTTTATGGGTTCTAGAAACTAATAAAGCATGTTTTAAATGAATATTGACATTTATGTTGTGAATGGAGAAAGCTTAAAAATTACAACGCTTTTGTGGAACGTTTAATCACCGATTGTTGGGGGGAGGGGGAATAAAACAAATATAATTGAGATATTGAACGATTCTACTTCTTTATAAGTTCTAGAATCTAATTAAGTAAGTTTTTAAAAAATAATATTGACATTTATGTTGCTGATGGGGGAAAAAATGGAAATCTCAAGAATTCTGCAATTTGCTTGATAGCCGATCTTTAACTGAGAGTAAGGGGGGGGGGAGGGGGGGAGTCACAAAAAAATTACATGAGTGACAGATATTGAACAGTTCTACCTCTTTATAGGTTCTAGAATTTAATAAAGCATGTTTAAAATGAATACTATTGACATTTATGTTGTGGATGGAAAAAGATTGAAAATCGCTCTTTCCAGCCAAAATCTAAAGAATTGGAATTGTTGTATAATGCTGATTTAGAAATAATCTGCAGACTAAAAAAAAAAAAAAAAAATCTGCGACGTACGTCGCCCGTCTCGCATTTTCTGCTATGGGGATTAAAATATTCATGAGTTATAATTAATTAAATAGGTTTATTGTATTTTTTTTTTTAGTGTATATAATTACTGTGGCTGCTTTTCCGAGTTACATAAAAGAATTTCGTTCTATTACGGTCTATAGTCCATATTTCAACACTGGTATTGTATTTTAACATGGTTACACCCCCCAAAATATAATGAAATTTTATTAGAATTTTAAAAGTACATTTTTCTGTGGGAAAATGTGGGCATAGAATTGGTATTTAATTTACAGGGTTGCACAAAATAATTCTAGTATGTTATGTAATCAATTTGCATGAAATTTGGTAGAAATACTTATGAATTACCGGGAATTAGTTCAAGTACAAGACAGTCAGTTATTAGGAATACATACATACACAGATAGTTATAGAAAGGGAGAAGCAGGGGGGGGGGGGGGGTTGAGGGGGGCTGCCACCTCCCTCAGAAACGTTTTTGTTTATATAAAAAGTCAATAAAATCAATATATATATATATATATATTATATAATAAGGAATGAATAAAAATAATCTGTTGAATAATGCGTGATGCAAATAGGACGGTGAGGTTCCTGATCTGCATATCCACTAGTTATATATAGAACTTGTTACCTTACTCGTTAATCTGCAATTTATCTTAATAGAATTTTAATTTTAGGTAAGAGAAAGTCGTATGGGTGCCATATCAGATTATTTACTTTAAATTCTATAATTGAAAATCTGTTTAATTCAACTAACTATTTTTTACGAATCGCTAAAATAGATGTTCGTATATTGCCACTCATCGCATTATGAGTAAAATATCAGATTTATTGTGCAAACAGTATTATGTGCAACGAAAAATATTTAAAATGAAATGCGATCATATATTTCGTATTAATAACTCTTTAAACAAAAAATCACAAAAAAAGTCACAAAAAAGTTCGGGAGTCACAAAAAAATTACATGAGTGACAGATATTGAACAGTTCTACCTCTTTATAGGTTCTAGAATTTAATAAAGCATGTTTAAAATGAATACTATTGACATTTATGTTGTGGATGGAAAAAGATTGAAAATCGCTCTTTCCAGCCAAAATCTAAAGAATTGGAATTGTTGTATAATGCTGATTTAGAAATAATCTGCAGACTAAAAAAAAAAAAAGAAAATCTGCGACGTACGTCGCCCGTCTCGCATTTTCTGCTATGGGGATTAAAATATTCATGAGTTATAATTAATTAAATAGGTTTATTGTATTTTTTTTTTTAGTGTATATAATTACTGTGGCTGCTTTTCCGAGTTACATAAAAGAATTTCGTTCTATTACGGTCTATAGTCCATATTTCAACACTGGTATTGTATTTTAACATGGTTACACCCCCCGAAATATAATGAAATTTTATTAGAATTTTAAAAGTACATTTTTCTGTGGGAAAATGTGGGCATAGAATTGGTATTTAATTTACAGGGTTGCACAAAATAATTCTAGTATGTTATGTAATCAATTTGCATGAAATTTGGTAGAAATACTTATGAATTACAGGGAATTAGTTCAAGTACAAGACAGTCAGTTATTAGGAATACATACATACACAGATAGTTATAGAAAGGGAGAAGCAGGGGGGGGGGGGTTGAGGGGGGCTGCCACCTCCCTCAGAAACGTTTTTGTTTATATAAAAAGTCAATAGAATCAATATATATATATATTATATAATAAGGAATGAATAAAAATAATCTGTTGAATAATGCGTGATGCAAATAGGACGGTGAGGTTCCTGATCTGCATATCCACTAGTTATATATAGAACTTGTTACCTTACTCGTCAATCTGCAATTTATCTTAATAGAATTTTAATTTTAGGTAAGAGAAAGTCGTATGGGTGCCATATCAGATTATTTACTTTAAATTCTATAATTGAAAATCTGTTTAATTCAACTAAATATTTTTTACGAATCGCTAAAATAGATGTTCGTATATTGCCACTCATCGCATTATGAGTAAAATATCAGATTTATTGTGCAAACAGTATTATGTGCAATGAAAAATATTTAAAATGAAATGCGATCATATATTTCGTATTAATAACTCTTTAAACGATTGTCTTCTAAATCCATATGTTACTCAGACTCACATCCGTAATACAAAAAAAAAAAAAAAAAAAATCTATAATAATAAAAGAAGCAAAGAAATAAAAACCACGAGGATGTATCTTCATCACAAAAATATAAACATCTGTTCCTCGCAAAAACATCTGTCTCAGAGGTGGAGCCGAATAAAGGGTGTGTCAAATAAAAAAATTGGAACATTTTACTCCAATTTTTGAAATTTCTTTGCAATTTTAATTAATTTCAAATTTTATTAAAATATAAGACTTTTACGTACATTTCATTAAACTCTTTGAAATTGACGAGACTTTTTAAATTCTTTTTTAGCAAATTAAGCGAATAATTTATAAGCCATTTGATGCATCAACCCAAATATTGCAATAAAACAGCTTTTTTAAAAAACAACTATTATTTTTACATAAAATCTACAACAGGTGCGTCAGTTTACGAAATGAGAGTAATCCAATAAAAAAAAACCGTGTCTCAATCAATTAATATGTTACTGTTTTAAGTGCAAAGAAAGTTTTTCATAGATTAACATTGTCTTTTAGAAAAGCAAATGGTAAGTGAAGCAGGCCCTTAACGTGAAACTCAAGGGGGATAAAAAAAATTGTTCATGTTATCAGCAGTCCATGTTATCAGTATTTAATCTTCACATAATTAAACTAATCTTCATTTTGAAACGGGGATTGTGCAAACAGTTCACGTTAAAAGTAATTCACGTTAACGAGGTTCAACTGTCGCTATAAAATTATAATTTAGATTTATTCATTATTAAAATATTAATTTCAATTAATCAAATAGACAGACACACATATATATATACTATAGTATATAATTTTTTCCTGATTACACCACCCGCAAAGTAATGTGGGCACAGTTTTAGTATAGGATCCCCTACGTGACTTTTATTACTTTTTGCCAGTTTAGTGAGGAATTAAAATAGCAATCGCAATATTGCATTAGTAAAGACCTTTGCGAAAATCATCCAAGCTACTTCGGTGCTACATTTCAAATTTCGTCAGGGTCCTTTGTCAAATTTCGTCAGGTCCTACTAAAGCTGTTCCCTAATGTGAATGCATATTTAGTTTACCGTATATTTCCGAATATAAGCCGAGAGTACGTTTTTCCCTTCAGAAATTTGCCCAAAATTGCAAACCCGTTTATAAGCCGAATTGAAAAAATACTCTTTTTAAAGTTTGAGTTTATCGCAAAAACGGCGAAAATACTGCCAATCTATAAAACTTTCAGATTAATCTAAATGTAAATAAAAAGTATTTTTGTTTTGTTACATGGAGCGCGGTCATATTTTGAACTCAAATCAGCAAAGAAATCGCCATGCTTAAACAAATAAAATGTCTTATTACTTACCTTAGAGAGTATATTTTAAGTTAAGTTTGAGTAAAATATTGTTATATTTAGTTTAATAATATCATACAGTCTATTTACACAAATAATTTACCTTTAAAATATATTAAGTTATTAAAAAACAATATAAATTCATATTTTTGTAATAAAAATCTTTAAACATTTCTAGTAATGTTTTTTGTTTAAATTTAGGTTTCTGTGCAATTGCAATGACATTAACTCATGTTCAGTGATAAAGTTGCTTTGTTTCAAACTTTTAATTTTATTATCTAATGCAGCAATTAAATTTTCAGTAGAAATTTTGTTGTTTTTCATAATTTCCGAAAATTTTCAAAATCACTCTCGTTATTTACAATTTTTCTGAATCGCTCAAGTAAAAATTGATTGGTACAGCCATCTACCGGCAGAAAAGCAAAACAGAAATTATAAATAAAATATAGGAATTAGCTTATATGCATTTCGATTTGGAAATGTTTCTTTTTACTATTGCTAGAAATCTTATATGCTGAAACATGAAATAAAATAAATAACTAGAAAATTTCACAAAAATCCTGTATTAAAATAAGCTTAAACAAAAAAAAAAAAAAAAAAAAAAAAAAAATTAGAATTGAAATCATTCATGGTAGTAGAGAAAATTGTTTAGTGCTGCCATCTATTATCAAAACAGAAAAACAAAAATGGCCGTAAATGTGACATTTGTCGAAAAGTGCTTCATCATGGGAAAAAAAAATAAATAAACACGCGACTACATTGAGCTGCTCTAGAAATAAATTTAAAATTGCTAATTTAAGAGTTTATGTGTGATAATTATTTAAAAATAAGGTTTAATATCACTATTTTACTTTATATATAGTTTTTAAGCTTAAAATATATGTATTCAATCATTGTTTCTAACATACGTTTTTTGCTAGAAATGTGGATCCATGTATTAGCCGACCCCCCCTAATTCAGCTTCCAAAAAATTTCCAAAAATTCTCGGCTTATACACGGAAATATACGGTATTTTAAATCAACTGTGTTTCAAATCAACATAATGAAACTAAAATAGTATTATTTACATTTCAATAATGGTTGTATAGCACAATATTTGGCAATCGTTCTGGTTTGCTGAAAATATGGACATTTTTAGTATGGGACCCCATAGGTAAAATTTGAAATTTGGCACTGAAGTAGCTCAGGCATTTCTCGCTAAAAAGGTCTTTACTTACAACATAACTGTGATAGCCATTTAAATTCATCGCCAAAGTGGCAAAGATTTTTTAAGTCGCCGAGGGAATACCAACCTAAAGTTCTGACAGAAATAGTCACAAATTTAAATATATTTAACTGTTTCAATTATTTATTATTATTATTATTATTTTTTTACCATTTAAATATAGTGACCAGGGAAGCGTGCAAAACCTGCTAGTGTTTAAGAATGACAATATTTCAAAATGATTATGTCTTTGTTTAAACTATCTGTCTGTTCTGCTTGATAATTTTCAAAAATAATTTCATAATGCTTTGAAACTGATTTACATTTATTTAGTTTATTATGACAAGTTAAATAAGAAAAACACGAATAGTAAAATCGGCAGATCTTTCGAACAAAGGTTCACTGGCGTTTGTTTACATTTTGGCGATATTTCCCCTACGCCAACAAACCAAGCAAATGCATTTATCTTATGGCAACCTTAGAAAACATTTATTTCCATTCGAAATGAAATACATATTAATACAGATACTATTTACCGTAGTTAAACTGAATTATCGATGAAATTTCATTAAATGACGATAGTTAAATAACTTTTTAACTACAATATTTCAATAAATTAGGTTTTACAAAAATTCATGTTTTGTCATCGAAGTTTTAAGAACAGATTACTTTCAACAATACAATAAATGTAAATAAATAAAAGAAATTTCAGAATAAAAATACAACTTTAAATGTAATTAAAAAAGCATTAAAACTTACAATATATGCAACATGAATTTAATTTTTTTTTATCATATTTAAATTTTGAAATTTCTGTTGACTCCATAATACGTCACTAACATATCAAATACTTTGTACTCAGTTAATTTGCAACAATTGAGAAATTCTAAAACCGCATTCAAATGAATCAAAAACACTTCGGTATAAAAATTATAAAAAAAATATACAAATAAAATAAAAATGTATTTTCAAGTTATCATATGATACGCTTTTATCACTCCACACAACTATCAAAATATGTTTTTAAATAAACACATAATATTCCTTCCAACAAACAAAAAAAGTACAGGTTGAGACTGTTTAACATCGCAACAGAACTACGCAGTGCAAAATTCACAATGTTTCAAATTTTTCATTAGTATTAATAGCATTGAAAGTTAAATTTAATCCGAGGGGAAAATTACTTAATTTTCGTAAGCTTGACCAGCGAGTCAATGAATGACTGAGTTTCACGTTGAACTAGTGCTACGCTATGGGCAATGAGTATGGCGACCAAATGTCCCCATTTTCTGCAGACAGCATTTACTTTGAAGGTATTTTTATAATTTTTTAAACAATTATAGAAAGTAAATTATTTATCATTGTTTTATTTTCAGTCCTTATTAATTAAAAATGAAAAAAATATATCCATAGTTGGTTAATTGTAGCCATTTTTAACGCTTCTCTTTTATAAAGGTACTTGGTTGTGGTTACATACAACGGAGGATGGTCTGGGACACACCCCTACCTCGCTGTGCACGAATCTGAAAATGCACGTAACTCAGTTCCGCGGCAATCACTACGACGCATGTTAAAAAAAAAAAAAAAAAAAACCATCATTGAACACCCCTACCTCGCTGTGCATGAATCTGAAAACGCATGTAACACAGTTCCGTGGCAATCACTACCGACCGCACATGTTAAAACAAAAAAAAAAAAAAAACATCGCTGGACACCCCTACCTCAAATCAAAGAAAATTAAATAAACAATAAACCAATCAAATCTCTCATAATTCCTCATAACATAGCTCTAGTTTTACATAAAACACACTCAAATCAATGAAAATCAAATAAACCAATCAAATCTCTCCTAATTCCTATTAACGTAGCTCTAGTGCAACATAAAATACACTCAAATAATTGAAAATCGAATTAATGAATCAAATATCTCCAAATTTCTCATAACGTATCTCTAATTCAACGTAAAATACACTGAAATGAATAAAAATCAAATAAACCAATCAAATCACTCCTAATTCCTTATAACGTAGCTCTAGTTCTATGTAAAACTCACTCAAATCAATGAAAATCAAATAAACCAATCAAATATCTCCTAATTCCTCATAACGTAGCTCTAGTTCTATGTAAAACACGCTCAAAACAATGAAAATCAAATAAACCAATAAAATCTCTCCTAAGATTTTCCAAACTGCGTCATCATAGAAATGGTAAGTTATATTTACAAGGATTGGCAGTTTCTTGAGCTACGGAATTTCGCCAAACAGAAAGTGAACTTTTGTCCTACAGATGAGCCATAAAATCTCCTGCTTTGACACGTGTTAAAGGTCATTGCTCTTATCACTGTAGTCGTCAGTCGTTATCAGGGCCGAAATTAGGATTTTTTTTCACCCGGGTCAAGGAGAGATTTTGGCGCCCCCGACGAACAGATATCAAATATATACCCATTTTGTTTCTAGAGTTTTGAAAATTAAAATTAAAATGTTGTCAATTTGACAGCAAAATAACTTAATCTAACACATGTGCACGATCAGGGCCGAAATTAGGATTTTTTTCACCCAGGGCAAGGAGAGATTTTGCCCCCCCCCCCCCCCTCCAACCAGAAATTAATATTTCAAAGGAAATTTTACAAAGTTTTTATGGCCATTTTATTTTCAACTGCATTCATAAGATGTAAATATTGAATTTAATTAAAATTTTTGATAAATTTACAGATTTTTAAATTTATTATGATTATATTTAACGGATGTGTGTGTGTGTGTCTGTATAGGACACAAATACTGTAGCTAATTTATGAACTGTATGTTCGGAATTCCATGAAACCTAGTGTGCAGTTGAATTCTGGCATAAACTGGTGATACTTGAAATAAAATGAACTGGTGATGTCTAGTTTTTGATATATATCGCTCGACTTGCAGCACTTTTATGCCACGTTTTCTTATAGCTATATCTCAGCATCTACAGGACGGAATTTAACAAATTTTATACATTATATGCTTGTTATGAAAAACAGAATTTACAAAACAAAACAGAATCGCAACATGTGTTTCGTGTCGAAAAACTTAGCATGACACTTCGCCAGGTGTAAAAATGTACAAGCACAGGCAGAGCTACAACCAGCCGATTTTTATCTTTATAACATTTCTTGAAAAAAAAAAAAAAAAAAAAAAAAATTGAAGTTGTGAATCAAAGCATTATTTTAGGGGGGGGGGGGAGGAAAAAAGAAGAAAAGCATATTATAGAGAAAGCTTTAAATTAAGCTACATTTATTATTTTTATTTATTTATTTTTACTGGTTTAATGATAATTTCTTTTTTATTTTTTCCTCTCTCTTAAATTAATGGTATTTATAAATGACAATTCTAAAACAAGATAATATAAATTTCATATTCAATTACTTTTAAAACTGAAAATATCATCATTTTGAGTGAATTTAAAATGATATTTTGAATATTATAGTCGTTACACCAACTATACTGCAGAGAAATAAACAGACAAATATTTAAGTTTTAATATAATTAAGATGCATAAATTAATAGATTTAAACAAGTATCTAAAAACTCATATCCACCAAGTACGAATTAGCCATTAGCTGTCTAAATACACTGCGCTGCAAAAAAAAAAAAAAAATTCGAGCCCTGATACCATTCTTGCTGATTCTCAGGTAAAATAATCTCCTGAAGCCGAATATGACTCCCCATTTTGCCCAATCACCCACCGTTTTCTTGAGATGCCGCCCTTTCTGTTACTGTTTGGTAGTTTTATGGCCATAAATTTGATTTGGAGAATGGAAAAGAATTATTTTAATACTTTAAAATAAAAATATATAATTTATAATAAATAACAGTAATAATTGATTAATAAAATATAAAAAATGTAATTTGTAATTTAAGTGACAAATCCTCCTCCTTCCCTAAATTTTCTCCTTTCAGCAAATGTTCATGTTTTAGAATTTTTCATTTCTGTAGCCCCTCAAGACATTTAACAGTTAAAACAATCCCTTCACCCCTTCAAATGAAATTTATAGCTATAAAAATACCGGAAAATGATAAAAATAGGGGAGCGTCTCCAAATAATGGTGGGTGATAGGGCAAAATGGGCGTCATAATCGTATTCAGGGGGTTCTTTTACATAAGAATTTGCAAAAACGGTGTTGGGGTCGATTTTCATGCAGAGCAGTGCCATTTGTAGATAATCTTTTTTTAAATCATTTTCCAGGAAATAAAATAGAAAGGCAGGTTCTAGTCTATGAATATTCTCGGAACCAATCCAAGAAGACTATTATTAGAACCACTAACTTCATGGTAATAGGATTATATACACCACAAAATAAGAATATCATTTGTTCAGAAATAATATTCTACAGCTTTTTACAGAATCTCTCATAGGCAAATGCATAGCTTAGAGTTCAACGAAATTCGCTCCTGTGCAGATAGGGGTGATTGTGACTCAAAGGTAAAAACCCTGAAAATTAGAGCCTCAAATTAGAAAAAACACATATCAAATAATACTCAAACTATTTAGGCCAGAAGCCCTCAATCTTTTCACATTTTATTCACATATCACCTGGATGACAAATGAACAACCAATGAAAACAAAAAATAACTTTATAGGAAATATGAAAATACATATGGTTAGAGTAAAAACCCCTAAAGCCTACTTTTGCACTTTTTGACAAACAATTAGCTGTGAGAAACAATGCATGATATATAGAAAAAATTAACTCCGATAAAACTGAGAAAGGGATTGCTGATTTTGGCAATCCTGAACTTATTTTCTGTCAAATTTGATCGCTAATCTCGTGATGTCACTAAATTCATCACCAATGACAACTTGTTGCAGAGTGAATGCTTTGGTGGCAAAGTTGGCAACCTGGCATTAATTTTGGTGAAAAATAGTGGCTTAATATTGACGAAATTTGGAAGCTGGCATGATCTACTGTTTTCTTGCGCAGAACTAACTTCATCAAAAGTTCTACAAATCACTAATGAGAATATAAAAAGGAAAGAGTCATTACTATAACTTAAAAATAAAAAGGATAAAGCAGTGAAACTTATTTTTATAATTAAAACTAGTTGGCATAAGTGGACTCTGCTCAGTTCCCCATCATATATATGTTCTCATAAATTTCTAGTACAGGACATTCTCTTAACATGATTATCATGTTAAGAGAAATGAATCTGACCAAACACTTGACACAGTGACAGAATGAAATCCCCACATAACAGGCTATCCACCGTTCACTTTGATATATTTATCTTATTCTAATCTATTATTTTATTAGAATCAATTTTGTAGTTTCCTTTTCATGCTACTATTTCCAATGCAACATTCCTCAAAATGCATATTTATATGGGATATCGTCCATTTTGTTATGTTGATAAAATCTTAAATTACGAGTAATTTGTGAAATTTTCCTATTAGAATATTTGTAGTCAATTATGTTCAAACAAGTACCATAAATGTTATTTTGAAGTTGTCTGATATATTTATGATACTCAAAATCGACATTTATGAATTTATGCTCAATTTTGCCCTATTCTGCCATTTTAAGTAAATCGTAAAATCCAAATAATTTACGAATTTTTTAAATTGGAAAATTTATACTCTATGATATTCATGCCAGTACCCTAAATAATATTTCGAAAGTGGTCTGACATCTTTACGATGAAAATATCCCTCAAAATTGACATTTATGAGAAATTTTGCCCTATACTGCCATGCTAAGGAATTCGTAAATTTCCAATAACTTGTGAAATTTTCAAAGTAGCATGTTTCTAGTTACTGATGTTCATTCCGACATCAAAACTCATATTTTAAAACTGGTCTCACATTTTTTTCAATAAAAAATTTTCATTTAATGCACATTTAAGTAACATTTTGCCCTATTCTCCCATGTTAAGAAAAGCATAAATTTTTAATAACTTACGAAGTTTTTTAATTCGAATGTTGCAAATGAATAGGGTTCTTGCCAGTGTCGAAAGTAATATTTTAAAACTGATCTGACTTCTCTGTGAAAATTTGTTCTTGAGATATCGTGTACACAGACTAACGCACTAACAAACTAACACACACCATACAAATTTTGTCATTTTTCCTATTCCTCACACGTGAAAATGTGTAAAAAAGTAAAAAAAACCGAGGTCAAAAATTTTCACGATTACCTAAGTTCTCCATCTATAGCAAAGAATTGCATGAGTGACAGATATTTAACAGTTTTATTTCTTTATGGGTTCTAGAAACTAATAAAGCATGTTTTAAATGAATATTGACATTTATGTTGTGAATGGAGAAAGCTTAAAAATTACAACGCTTTTGTGGAACGTTTAATCACCGATTGTTGGGGGGAGGGGGAATAAAACAAATATAATTGAGATATTGAACGATTCTACTTCTTTATAAGTTCTAGAATCTAATTAAGTAAGTTTTTAAAAAATAATATTGACATTTATGTTGCTGATGGGGGAAAAAATGGAAATCTCAAGAATTCTGCAATTTGCTTGATAGCCGATCTTTAACTGAGAGTAAGGGGGGGGGGGAGGGGGGGAGTCACAAAAAAATTACATGAGTGACAGATATTGAACAGTTCTACCTCTTTATAGGTTCTAGAATTTAATAAAGCATGTTTAAAATGAATACTATTGACATTTATGTTGTGGATGGAAAAAGATTGAAAATCGCTCTTTCCAGCCAAAATCTAAAGAATTGGAATTGTTGTATAATGCTGATTTAGAAATAATCTGCAGACTAAAAAAAAAAAAAGAAAATCTGCGACGTACGTCGCCCGTCTCGCATTTTCTGCTATGGGGATTAAAATATTCATGAGTTATAATTAATTAAATAGGTTTATTGTATTTTTTTTTTTTAGTGTATATAATTACTGTGGCTGCTTTTCCGAGTTACATAAAAGAATTTCGTTCTATTACGGTCTATAGTCCATATTTCAACACTGGTATTGTATTTTAACATGGTTACACCCCCCGAAATATAATGAAATTTTATTAGAATTTTAAAAGTACATTTTTCTGTGGGAAAATGTGGGCATAGAATTGGTATTTAATTTACAGGGTTGCACAAAATAATTCTAGTATGTTATGTAATCAATTTGCATGAAATTTGGTAGAAATACTTATGAATTACAGGGAATTAGTTCAAGTACAAGACAGTCAGTTATTAGGAATACATACATACACAGATAGTTATAGAAAGGGAGAAGCAGGGGGGGGGGGGGTTGAGGGGGGCTGCCACCTCCCTCAGAAACGTTTTTGTTTATATAAAAAGTCAATAGAATCAATATATATATATATTATATAATAAGGAATGAATAAAAATAATCTGTTGAATAATGCGTGATGCAAATAGGACGGTGAGGTTCCTGATCTGCATATCCACTAGTTATATATAGAACTTGTTACCTTACTCGTCAATCTGCAATTTATCTTAATAGAATTTTAATTTTAGGTAAGAGAAAGTCGTATGGGTGCCATATCAGATTATTTACTTTAAATTCTATAATTGAAAATCTGTTTAATTCAACTAAATATTTTTTACGAATCGCTAAAATAGATGTTCGTATATTGCCACTCATCGCATTATGAGTAAAATATCAGATTTATTGTGCAAACAGTATTATGTGCAACGAAAAATATTTAAAATGAAATGCGATCATATATTTCGTATTAATAACTCTTTAAACGATTGTCTTCTAAATCCATATGTTACTCAGACTCACATCCGTAATACAAAAAAAAAAAAATAATCTATAATAATAAAAGAAGTAAAGAAATAAAAACCACGAGGATGTATCTTCATCACAAAAATATAAACATCTGTTCCTCGCAAAAACATCTGTCTCAGAGGTGGAGCCGAATAAAGGGTGTGTCAAATAAAAAAATTGGAACATTTTACTCCAATTTTTGAAATTTCTTTGCAATTTTAATTAATTTCAAATTTTATTAAAATATAAGACTTTTACGTACATTTCATTAAACTCTTTGAAATTGACGAGACTTTTTAAATTCTTTTTTAGCAAATTAAGCGAATAATTTATAAGCCATTTGATGCATCAACCCAAATATTGCAATAAAACAGCTTTTTTAAAAAACAACTATTATTTTTACATAAAATCTACAACAGGTGCGTCAGTTTACGAAATGAGAGTAATCCAATAAAAAAAAACCGTGTCTCAATCAATTAATATGTTACTGTTTTAAGTGCAAAGAAAGTTTTTCATAGATTAACATTGTCTTTTAGAAAAGCAAATGGTAAGTGAAGCAGGCCCTTAACGTGAAACTCAAGGGGGATAAAAAAAATTGTTCATGTTATCAGCAGTCCATGTTATCAGTATTTAATCTTCACATAATTAAACTAATCTTCATTTTGAAACGGGGATTGTGCAAACAGTTCACGTTAAAAGTAATTCACGTTAACGAGGTTCAACTGTCGCTATAAAATTATAATTTAGATTTATTCATTATTAAAATATTAATTTCAATTAATCAAATAGACAGACACACATATATATATACTATAGTATATAATTTTTTCCTGATTACACCACCCGCAAAGTAATGTGGGCACAGTTTTAGTATAGGATCCCCTAGGTGACTTTTATTACTTTTTGCCAGTTTAGTGAGGAATTAAAATAGCAATCGCAATATTGCATTAGTAAAGACCTTTGCGAAAATCATCCAAGCTACTTCGGTGCTACATTTCAAATTTCGTCAGGGTCCTTTGTCAAATTTCGTCAGGTCCTACTAAAGCTGTTCCCTAATGTGAATGCATATTTAGTTTACCGTATATTTCCGAATATAAGCCGAGAGTACGATTTTCCCTTCAGAAATTTGCCCAAAATTGCAAACCCGTTTATAAGCCGAATTGAAAAAATACTCTTTTTAAAGTTTGAGTTTATCGCAAAAACGGCGAAAATACTGCCAATCTATAAAACTTTCAGGTTAATCTAAATGTAAATAAAAAGTATTTTTGTTTTGTTGCATGGAGCGAGGTCATATTTTGAACTCAAATCAGCAAAGAAATCGCCATGCTTAAACAAATAAAATGTCTTATTACTTACCTTAGAGAGTATATTTTAAGTTAAGTTTGAGTAAAATATTGTTATATTTAGTTTAATAATATCATACAGTCTATTTACACAAATAATTTACCTTTAAAATATATTAAGTTATTAAAAAACAATATAAATTCATATTTTTGTAATAAAAATCTTTAAACATTCCTAGTAATGTTTTTTGTTTAAATTTAGGTTTCTGTGCAATTGCAATGACATTAACTCATGTTCAGTGATAAAGTTGCTTTGTTTCAAACTTTTAATTTTATTATCTAATGCAGCAATTAAATTTTCAGTAGAAATTTTGTTGTTTTTCATAATTTCCGAAAATTTTCAAAATCACTCTCGTTATTTACAATTTTTCTGAATCGCTCAAGTAAAAATTGATTGGTACAGCTATCTACCGGCAGAAAAGCAAAACAGAAATTATAAATAAAATATAGGAATTAGCTTATATGCATTTCGATTTGGAAATGTTTCTTTTTACTATTGCTAGAAATCTTATATGCTGAAACATAAAATAAAATAAATAACTAGAAAATTTCACAAAAATCCTGTATTAAAATAAGCTTAAACAAAAAAAAAAAAAAAAAAAAAAAAAAAAAAAATTAGAATTGAAATCATTCATGGTAGTAGAGAAAATTGTTTAGTGCTGCCATCTATTATCAAAACAGAAAAACAAAAATGGCCGTAAATGTGACATTTGTCGAAAAGTGCTTCATCATGGGAAAAAAAAATAAATAAACACGCGACTACATTGAGCTGCTCTAGAAATAAATTTAAAATTGCTAATTTAAGAGTTTATGTGTGATAATTATTTAAAAATAAGGTTTAATATCACTATTTTACTTTATATATAGTTTTTAAGCTTAAAATATATGTATTCAATCATTGTTTCTAACATACGTTTTTTGCTAGAAATTTGGATCCATGTATTAGCCGACCCCCCCTAATTCAGCTTCCGAAAAATTTCCAAAAATTCTCGGCTTATACACGGAAATATACGGTATTTTAAATCAACTGTGTTTCAAATCAACATAATGAAACTAAAATAGTATTATTTACATTTCAATAATGGTTGTATAGCACAATATTTGGCAATCGTTCTGGTTTGCTGAAAATATGGACATTTTTAGTATGGGACCCCATAGGTAAAATTTGAAATTTGGCACTGAAGTAGCTCAGGCATTTCTCGCTAAAAAGGTCTTTACTTACAACATAACTGTGATAGCCATTTAAATTCATCGCCAAAGTGGCAAAGATTTTTTAAGTCGCCGAGGGAATACCAACCTAAAGTTCTGACAGAAATAGTCACAAATTTAAATATATTTAACTGTTTCAATTATTTATTATTATTATTATTATTTTTTTACCATTTAAATATAGTGACCAGGGAAGCGTGCAAAACCTGCTAGTGTTTAAGAATGACAATATTTCAAAATGATTATGTCTTTGTTTAAACTATCTGTCTGTTCTGCTTGATAATTTTCAAAAATAATTTCATAATGCTTTGAAACTGATTTACATTTATTTAGTTTATTATGACAAGTTAAATAAGAAAAACACGAATAGTAAAATCGGCAGATCTTTCGAACAAAGGTTCACTGGCGTTTGTTTACATTTTGGCGATATTTCCCCTACGCCAACAAACCAAGCAAATGCATTTATCTTATGGCAACCTTAGAAAACATTTATTTCCATTCAAAATGAAATACATATTAATACAGATACTATTTACCGTAGTTAAACTGAATTATCGATGAAATTTCATTAAATGACGATAGTTAAATAACTTTTTAACTACAATATTTCAATAAATTAGGTTTTACAAAAATTCACGTTTTGTCATCGAAGTTTTAAGAACAGATTACTTTCAACAATACAATAAATGTAAATAAATAAAAGAAATTTCAGAATAAAAATACAACTTTAAATGTAATTAAAAAAGCATTAAAACTTACAATATATGCAACATGAATTTAATTTTTTTTTATCATATTTAAATTTTGAAATTTCTGTTGACTCCATAATACGTCACTAACATATCAAATACATTGTACTCAGTTAATTTGCAACAATCGAGAAATTCTAAAACCGCATTCAAATGAATCAAAAACACTTCGGTATAAAAATTATAAAAAAAATATACAAATAAAATAAAAATGTATTTTCAAGTTATCATATGATACGCTTTTATCACTCCACACAACTATCAAAATATGTTTTTAAATAAACACATAATATTCCTTCCAACAAACAAAAAAAGTACAGGTTGAGACTGTTTAACATCGCAACAGAACTACGCAGTGCAAAATTCACAATGTTTCAAATTTTTCATTAGTATTAATAGCATTGAAAGTTAAATTTAATCCGAGGGGAAAATTACTTAATTTTCGTAAGCTTGACCAGCGAGTCAATGAATGACTGAGTTTCACGTTGAACTAGTGCTACGCTATGGGCAATGAGTATGGCGACCAAATGTCCCCATTTTCTGCAGACAGCATTTACTTTGAAGGTATTTTTATAATTTTTTAAACAATTATAGAAAGTAAATTATTTATCATTGTTTTATTTTCAGTCCTTATTAATTAAAAATGAAAAAAATATATCCATAGTTGGTTAATTGTAGCCATTTTTAACGCTTCTCTTTTATAAAGGTACTTGGTTGTGGTTACATACAACGGAGGATGGTCTGGGACACACCCCTACCTCGCTGTGCACGAATCTGAAAATGCACGTAACTCAGTTCCGCGGCAATCACTACGACGCATGTTAAAAAAAAAAAAAAAAAAAACCATCATTGAACACCCCTACCTCGCTGTGCATGAATCTGAAAACGCATGTAACACAGTTCCGTGGCAATCACTACCGACCGCACATGTTAAAACAAAAAAAAAAAACATCGCTGGACACCCCTACCTCAAATCAAAGAAAATTAAATAAACAATAAACCAATCAAATCTCTCATAATTCCTCATAACATAGCTCTAGTTTTACATAAAACACACTCAAATCAATGAAAATCAAATAAACCAATCAAATCTCTCCTAATTCCTATTAACGTAGCTCTAGTGCAACATAAAATACACTCAAATAATTGAAAATCGAATTAATGAATCAAATATCTCCAAATTTCTCATAACGTATCTCTAATTCAACGTAAAATACACTGAAATGAATAAAAATCAAATAAACCAATCAAATCGCTCCTAATTCCTTATAACGTAGCTCTAGTTCTATGTAAAACTCACTCAAATCAATGAAAATCAAATAAACCAATCAAATATCTCCTAATTCCTCATAACGTAGCTCTAGTTCTATGTAAAACACGCTCAAAACAATGAAAATCAAATAAACCAATAAAATCTCTCCTAAGATTTTCCAAACTGCGTCATCATAGAAATGGTAAGTTATATTTACAAGGATTGGCAGTTTCTTGAGCTACGGAATTTCGCCAAACAGAAAGTGAACTTTTGTCCTACAGATGAGCCATAAAATCTCCTGCTTTGACACGTGTTAAAGGTCATTGCTCTTATCACTGTAGTCGTCAGTCGTTATCAGGGCCGAAATTAGGATTTTTTTTCACCCGGTTCAAGGAGAGATTTTGGCGCCCCCGACGAACAGATATCAAATATATACCCATTTTGTTTCTAGAGTTTTGAAAATTAAAATTAAAATGTTGTCAATTTGACAGCAAAATAACTTAATCTAACACATGTGCACGATCAGGGCCGAAATTAGGATTTTTTTCACCCAGGGCAAGGAGAGATTTTGCCCCCCCCCCCTCCAACCAGAAATTAATATTTCAAAGGAAATTTTACAAAGTTTTTATGGCCATTTTATTTTCAACTGCATTCATAAGATGTAAATATTGAATTTAATTAAAATTTTTGATAAATTTACAGATTTTTAAATTTATTATGATTATATTTAACGGATGTGTGTGTGTGTGTCTGTATAGGACACAAATACTGTAGCTAATTTATGAACTGTATGTTCGGAATTCCATGAAACCTAGTGTACAGTTGAATTCTGGCATAAACTGGTGATACTTGAAATAAAATGAACTGGTGATGTCTAGTTTTTGATATATATCGCTCGACTTGCAGCACTTTTATGCCACGTTTTCTTATAGCTATATCTCAGCATCTACAGGACGGAATTTAACAAATTTTATACATTATATGCTTGTTATGAAAAACAGAATTTACAAAACAAAACAGAATCGCAACATGTGTTTCGTGTCGAAAAACTTAGCATGACACTTCGCCAGGTGTAAAAATGTACAAGCACAGGCAGAGCTACAACCAGCCGATTTTTATCTTTATAACATTTCTTGAAAAAAAAAAAAAAAAAAAAAAAATTGAAGTTGTGAATCAAAGCATTATTTTAGGGGGGGGGGGGAGGAAAAAAGAAGAAAAGCATATTATAGAGAAAGCTTTAAATTAAGCTACATTTATTATTTTTATTTATTTATTTTTACTGGTTTAATGATAATTTCTTTTTTATTTTTTCCTCTCTCTTAAATTAATGGTATTTATAAATGACAATTCTAAAACAAGATAATATAAATTTCATATTCAATTACTTTTAAAACTGAAAATATCATCATTTTGAGTGAATTTAAAATGATATTTTGAATATTATAGTCGTTACACCAACTATACTGCAGAGAAATAAACAGACAAATATTTAAGTTTTAATATAATTAAGATGCATAAATTAATAGATTTAAACAAGTATCTAAAAACTCATATCCACCAAGTACGAATTAGCCATTAGCTGTCTAAATACACTGCGCTGCAAAAAAAAAAAAAAAAATTCGAGCCCTGATACCATTCTTGCTGATTCTCAGGTAAAATAATCTCCTGAAGCCGAATATGACTCCCCATTTTGCCCAATCACCCACCGTTTTCTTGAGATGCCGCCCTTTCTGTTACTGTTTGGTAGTTTTATGGCCATAAATTTGATTTGGAGAATGGAAAAGAATTATTTTAATACTTTAAAATAAAAATATATAATTTATAATAAATAACAGTAATAATTGATTAATAAAATATAAAAAATGTAATTTGTAATTTCAGTGACAAATCCTCCTCCTTCCCTAAATTTTCTCCTTTCAGCAAATGTTCATGTTTTAGAATTTTTCATTTCTGTAGCCCCTCAAAAGACATTTAACAGTTAAAACAATCCCTTCACCCCTTCAAATGAAATTTATAGCTATAAAAATACCGGAAAATGATAAAAATAGGGGAGCGTCTCCAAATAATGGTGGGTGATAGGGCAAAATGGGCATCATAATCGTATTCAGGGGGTTCTTTTACATAAGAATTTGCAAAAACGGTGTTGGGGTCGATTTTCATGCAGAGCAGTGCCATTTGTAGATAATCTTTTTTTAAATCATTTTCCAGGAAATAAAATAGAAAGGCAGGTTCTAGTCTATGAATATTCTCGGAACCAATCCAAGAAGACTATTATTAGAACCACTAACTTCATGGTAATAGGATTATATACACCACAAAATAAGAATATCATTTGTTCAGAAATAATATTCTACAGCTTTTTACAGAATGTCTCATAGGCAAATGCATAGCTTAGAGTTCAACGAAATTCGCTCCTGTGCAGATAGGGGTGATTGTGACTCAAAGGTAAAAACCCTGAAAATTAGAGCCTCAAATTAGAAAAAACACATATCAAATAATACTCAAACTATTTAGGCCAGAAGCCCTCAATCTTTTCACATTTTATTCACATATCACCTGGATGACAAATGAACAACCAATGAAAACAAAAAATAACTTTATAGGAAATATGAAAATACATATGGTTAGAGTAAAAACCCCTAAAGCCTACTTTTGTACTTTTTGACAAACAATTAGCTGTGAGAAACAATGCATGATATATAGAAAAAATTAACTCCGATAAAACTGAGAAAGGGCTTGCTGATTTTGGCAATCCTGAACTTATTTTCTGTCAAATTTGATCGCTAATCTCGTGATGTCACTAAATTCATCACCAATGACAACTTGTTGCAGAGTGAATGCTTTGGTGGCAAAGTTGGCAACCTGGCATTAATTTTGGTGAAAAATAGTGGCTTAATATTGACGAAATTTGGAAGCTGGCATGATCTACTGTTTTCTTGCGCAGAACTAACTTCATCAAAAGTTCTACAAATCACTAATGAGAATATAAAAAGGAAAGAGTCATTACTATAACTTAAAAATAAAAAGGATAAAGCAGTGAAACTTATTTTTATAATTAAAACTAGTTGGCATAAGTGGACTCTGCTCAGTTCCCCATCATATATATGTTCTCATAAATTTCTAGTACAGGACATTCTCTTAACATGATTATCATGTTAAGAGAAATGAATCTGACCAAACACTTGACACAGTGACAGAATGAAATCCCCACATAACAGGCTATCCACCGTTCACTTTGATATATTTATCTTATTCTAATCTATTATTTTATTAGAATCAATTTTGTAGTTTCCTTTTCATGCTACTATTTCCAATGCAACATTCCTCAAAATGCATATTTATATGGGATATCGTCCATTTTGTTATGTTGATAAAATCTTAAATTACGAGTAATTTGTGAAATTTTCCTATTAGAATATTTGTAGTCAATTATGTTCAAACAAGTACCATAAATGTTATTTTGAAGTTGTCTGATATATTTATGATACTCAAAATCGACATTTATGAATTTATGCTCAATTTTGCCCTATTCTGCCATTTTAAGTAAATCGTAAAATCCAAATAATTTACGAATTTTTTAAATTGGAAAATTTATACTCTATGATATTCATGCCAGTACCCTAAATAATATTTCGAAAGTGGTCTGACATCTTTACGATGAAAATATCCCTCAAAATTGACATTTATGAGAAATTTTGCCCTATACTGCCATGCTAAGGAATTCGTAAATTTCCAATAACTTGTGATTGAGCACTTATCACTAACTTGTGATTGAGCACTTATATAACTTATATTGAGCACTTCTATCACTTTTTTGGTTTTTCCCTGATCACTAGCTGGGAAACGGCAAGGGGCAGTCAAAATATAAATAATTAGATAAATGAGAAATGAAACAATTCTACTTCTTTATAGGTTCTAGAATCTAATAAAGCATGTTTAAAATGAATATTGACATTTATGTTGCTGATGGAGAAAAACTGGGAAACTAAAGGCTTTTGCAGAGCTTTTAATCAATGATGGCTGGTTGGAGATAAGAAAAGAGGAGGGGTGGGGAGGGTCAAAAAATAATTATATCAGCAAGAAATATTGTGTAATTCTATTTCTTTATAGTTTCTAGAATCTTATAAAGCAAGTTTAAAATGAATATTGCCATTTACGTTGTGGATGGAAAAAGATTGTGAATTGGAATGCTTTTGTTGTGCGTTTGATCGTCGATTTTTAGTGGAATTTCTTTTTTTTTAACGAACGATATCCGTGACTTTTTAAAAAGCATATAATCCGTAATTTTTATATGTTGTCCGTAAAGCCGTAATTATTGCCGTAAATCCGTAATAATTACGGACAAATCGTAATAATTGGCACCTCTAGCTAAATAACATATATCTAACATTGCAATGTAAATGTATTCAAACAAAAACCCACAAAAGCCCAGAAAATCCCGAATCTAGAAAAACCCGGGTTTTTGCCAACCCTGGTTTATATTCAAGCGACAGTTTGAAAGCAGGTGTTTAACTGTGAATAATGTGAATCATTAGAAATGAAACATTCATTTTTATAAGATCAATCATGCATTATCTCTGAGACTGTCAATTTTAAGAAAAAAAAAATTAATTATAAAAAGTAATACATATATTTTACATAATATATAATTTTCTCTTAAACTAATACTTAAAAAATAAATATATAAAAATGGAAATGTATAAATAATGAATAGTTACATAAAATTATACATACTTAAGGGGGTATTCTGGTCTAGAAGCCTGAATTTTAGGCATTTTTTAAAGTAAGATAAAAAAAAAAATGAAAAACATTTTTACTATCCATTTTTTTATATGTTTTTTATTGACATTTTGAGAATGTAAAAAAAAAAAAAAATCACAAAAAAAAAAAAAAAAAAAAAAAATTCACCGAGATACAGGCCGATGGAGTGGGGGCTTAAAAAAAACGGTGCGTCCTGGTTGACATGATTTCAACCCTTGTAGTGATCTAAAACAAAAAAATCAAACAAATTCTTCATTAATAAAGATGTCGCTATCGGGTTGACCATTTTCAAAAAAAAAAAAAAAAAAAGACAAAATGGCGTCGACTTGAAAAAAAAAAATTTTTTTTACCCGACTTTTTTCGACCTTTTTGAATTTTTAAAAAATATTGAAAATCAAAATTTTTTAAAATCCAAGGCAGACGCGATAGAGAGTTGTATAAACAAGATATATACCAAATTTCAAAGCAATCGGTTCAGTAGAACTTGAAATATCATGTCAACCACCTCAAAAAAAGTAGTTTCGAGAAAAACGCGTTTAAACTTTAGGAAACAATTCTAATGGAATAACTCTGAAAATAATATGTTATACTCACTTTGCATCAATCGGCGATCCCAGATCCATACATTGGGCCTTCCTCCTTCTCATAATTCAGCTCTTGAGAAGTTCTTTTTTTTTTTTTTAATTTCTAGACCAGAATACCCCCTTAAAATCTTTTTTTCAGTAAAACTTACTTAGATTATATGTGTTTTATTTAATAAAATATTATTAGATCATTGAAAATGTGTTTAAACAAAAATTCTTTGAACAATTTTTTACTCTCTCTTAAACAGGGTTCCTCTTAGAGCCTTTGAGAAGGGCACCGCGCCCTGCCTGCCCTTTACATTTTTATGATTTTAATGCAAAAATATAATTTATATTATTAGCAAAAACCCATGAAAATGACATGTCAAAATAAGTTCAAGATTAAACAATTCTTTTATTTTTTACTGGAGCTGAAAAGATTTTGTGTTTCTGCAAAAAAATACTCACATTATAAGTGAACAAAAATGGCCAACTAAAAAATTCAGTTGCTTGGGTAACTTCACCAAATTATTCGCAATGTGAGTTTCTTATTTTTGGCAATTGATTTTTCATGCAAAATTTCATAATTTTGTTGCTTTTGATGATTTGATATCTGACGTATGTTTATAATCCAAATATATGTATCTGCTACATCATAATGTTTATGTTAATGATAAGTTGCATTTAAAAAATTTATTCACAATAGACATATCATGGATAATACTAAGTGCTAGAAGACTAATAATATCAAGTTCTTACCTCAGATTCATGTTCAGATTTGTCCTTTATTGTAGTCTCATCACAGTAAGCTGCTTTGATAACATTTAATGCATTATTACTTGAAATTTGAGTATCACCAATAAATGGAATAGAATGTTTTGATAATTCATCATCAACATCATCCTCATCATTAAAGGCACAATTTGATACAGATGATTTGCTTAGATCACTTTTTAAATGAACACTTTCAGACTTTGTCAAAGTTTCTTCAGATTTACATGGTTCTTTTAAAAAGGCGTCTAAACCAGGAAGCAAATCAGAAATATCAGTACTATTCATACTACTTTCAAAATTAAAAGATGAAAATGAATCTTTAGAATTCTGTTGAATGTTAGGCTGTGATGAGAGAGTATATGACGAAAATGTTTCCTTTGTACTCGGGTGAATAGTCTGACCTGAAGTAACGTTAAAAGATGAGTTTTGAACAATATTGGACTGTGATGTAGAACCAAAAGGTGAAAATGTCTCTTTTGAACTTGGATGGGCACTTAATTGTGAAGAGATAGTTGTTGTACTTTCTGATACAGAATGGAGTGAAGTTCCAGAACTTGAAAATGTAACAGATTGCATTAAACAGTCCCTAGAAGTAGAACTACTTGAATGATTTATTAACTGCATACTTTGAGATGTCTGAAAAGGAATTTCAGTTGAAGTTTGAAAACAGGTGTCTTGATTTACAGATGAAAAAGGAAATTTTGAATTTGATGCTGAAACAGAATTTTCAAGTGCTTTCAGTGAATCTTGGGGTACTGGTGAATTTGACATTGATTTAAAATGAGATTTTTCATTCAAATATGACTGAGAACTATTTTGGGGAGGAAATACTTCATTTAAAGAGATATCTCTTTCCTGAAAAGATTCATTTTTTCGAGGAAACGGTTCAGCAGGTTTTGAATATTTAGAAGAAACTGAAGCCTTATCATAAAAATTAGCACTGACTTTTTCAGAAAAATCAGTGCTGTATGCAGGTTGGTTAATATTTTTTGTAATTTCGTCTGGAGTAGTTTGAGACTTCTGAAAAGCAATTTCATTGTTGTTGTCTTTAGGTGTATAAGCAGGAAACAAACTTGCAACTTTATAGTTAGACTTACAAGGTGGAAAGTTGCTAGCAGTAGATACTGGTACTTTATCAATAAAAGTTACAGGAAGTTGAGGTGGTATTTCTTTATTAGAAAATGGAAAATCTTTGCCCTGAAATATCTGTGAATCATCAAATTTTTGGTTAAACTGAGACTGATCTTTCTGCATACAAGAAAATCTTTCCATTGGGGACCGCATATTAGAAAAGAGTTTCAGAGAATTTTCTGAAAATCCCTCATTCTTCGGAAACTGATGCGACATATTTGATGGAGGCGGCAGATCCTTAAATAATAAGTCCTCATTTACCTTATGTTGAATATTTGCTTGAGAATAGGAACCACCAGGAAACCGATTACCTATCATTCGATTTGTAAAACTAGAATCATTCATAGAATGAGAAGATTTAAAAATTTCAGGATTAGGAGCATAAGTAAAATTTGCATTTGACATATTACATGAGTTTTGGTTCATAAAATTTTTATTTGCTGGTGAATTAAAAGTACTTTGATTTATATAAGGGGAGTGCATAGCCGAAGGCATATTCTGCATAGAAGGATGAAATTGTGCAGTTTGCCGTCTCATGTTAAAAAGTTCTTCTTCAGTAATCCATGGATTAGGTGGATCATAACCACGATTTCCAAAACCTTTTGGGTGCTGTGGACGAAAATTCATGTTCAGCCTGCAAAAAATAAAATATATTTAAAAAAATTAATTTAATTATACATATACAAAATATATAAAGAAATATAAAAATGCAGGTGGTGAACAAAATAATAAACATTTTTGATTTTACATATTATATGAATTAATCTTTAAAAATACACATTAGATTATTCAGAAACTTCAGGGATATAAATTGTAAAGAATATATTATGCCTTATATGTATGTTCCAGTATCCAGTGACACATAAGGCAAAGGCAAAAATGAGAATCTATAACAAATTAAAGAAACAAAAAGTGTGAGATCACCCTGTAAAAAGTAATATTTGAAATATGTTGTAACTATAGCATATATGATTAGAATTCTTCTTTTAATTATCTATATATTCATTTGTAAGAAAATAGAATAGATATATATATATATTCACAGATAAAGTGTTTTTTTTTTTTTTTTTTTTTTTTTTTTAACAAAACTGAAATATTTCATAGGTTTTTCAAGCAATACAATATTATTTTTAAAAAGCATAAACATACTACACTATCTTTCCACAAATAATTTCCATACCAGACACTTTTGGTTTCAGATGTTTTGTCAAACATAAAAAAAAAAAATTCCTGACAAATTATCCTGAATTATTGAGTGTGTAAAGAACATGCTATACCTCATATATTTCAGTAAAAATTTTGCCTTAAAAGCAAAAAGGGGACTGCATGGGTGATTGTGAATTAATAAAAGAGTAAGGTCACAAAGGAGAATTCTGGGTCACTCTCTTTTCGGAGTAAATAATGGTCACTAACTTTTCAGCATTAAAAAATGTTTATACAAAACAACTAAATTATGCCAAATCATCCTTAAACATTCTATTTTCTTATATAAAGTTCAAAAACAACATAAGTATGCAGTGAATAAGAGGAAAAAAAGACTTTATGCACTACTACAAAAACATCTTCAAAAAAGATTGTCATTGAAAATCATGATTTTTTTAAAGATTATATCAGTGAAACATTTTGAAAAAACAGTTCTGTTGATGCTGTTTCTTAATAGCAAATGGTCTAAGCTTTTCATACGTACATATATCTTTTCTTCATTATTTTAAAAATTAATTTTTAAAGTATATTTATTTATCCCCCAGTTTACAAAGGGGGTTAATACTTCATCTTAATCACTACAGTAATTTTTGGTCAGAGATATTTTTTTTTATTTCAGGTTTTTTTTTTATTTATTTCTGTGTATAACATCAGTATTTACTTTAATTGTTATATTTTAACCGTAATATTAAATTATACTTTAACTGTAACTTTATAGTACACTTTAACAGTAAGTAAAATAAGCTTTACAGAACTAGTGAATGAGACATGACCAGTAGTCTTGACTGAATTTAACATCAAGACAGGATTCAGTTCCACTGGGATATATACGGTTAACCATTCAAAATATCCAGAAAATAGGCTTTGCAGAGCAGAATTCTTTCATCTTACAGGCTAAAAAACTTTTACTCCAAAAGAGTGTTTAGTGCTTCAAGTGAACATTGTATATAACATTATATCAATTTGCAGCTGAAGTATCATGCCCTTCTGGTTCACAAACCAATTAATGTTTGAAGAAATACTAAGTCAGCAATTAAGGCACACATCTCTAGCACTGAATTCCAAAATAAAAATACAAATTAATACAAATTCAGCAGTTATAACAAATCAAACTTTTTAAAAACTTGTAGCAAGAGAAAAGAAACAGAAGAGAAATCAAATACAGAGAAGAGAAAGGAAATTTCAAAGCAGAAAAATGTAAATATGAAAAGAAACCTTGCTAGTAAAAAAAAGTAAATGCACTAAAATATGATATAGAGTCCCCCAAAGGCAAAACGAGCTAATTCGGAACTGTTTAATGATAAAGAATATCTAATGACAATAAAAATAAGATAGATGATATTAGTGTTAAGATTAAAGCTGATTATACACACTAGGGACTTGGGTGTAAGCATAGACCTTATATATATAGACCACACATCCCCCCTTGTTATCTGTCTGCATCATGAAGGAGCTTCCCCAGCAAAATTGTCACGTGTTGTTGGCCTGGAGGAAGAGTGAAGAATGATCACTGTGTTATTTTTCTGTAGGAACGAATTTTGTGTTTTTTAATATTTTTATTGTACACGCACTTTTTATTTTAGCATTTAGATTTACGCATGGATGGAAAGCTAAACTTTCATAGATTAATTACATAGAAAAAAAATTATGATAAATCATTTTGCAAGCGAAAAAATTACGTTTGAATTGACATAACCATCTTAAATCGTTCATGCATACAAATGAAAGGGGAAAAAAAGAGAGAGCTTTCTTACAGATTTCAGAGGAATCACCCCTAAGTCCAGTTCACGTGACTTCCGAGACTCAGAACAAAGGATGGAGGTATCAGATTACACCCTCATGTTGAAGACATTCGCTATAATGGTCAGTTCTATTGGTGGCGTGGTCTAGTATATAAGGTCTATGGGTGTAAGGGGGGGGGACCCTCCATGGGTTTCTTTCTGAAGGGTCCTAACCTGTATTCACACGAGTTTTGGAGAAAACCACAAAAATAAGATAGAAGTTGCAATAAAAGAATAAACCAGTAAAAAAAAAAAAAAATTAAGCAAGTGCTACAAGGAATTCATTCTGTACCTGAAGAGCAGAAATATTTTGTTGCGTATTATGATAATGACCCATTCTACATTAGAAAATAATAAAATTTTGGACAAGCAAAAAGTAGAAATGAAATTTTTAGAACAAGGTGCCGGAAAGTTTTGTTTGCCGAAAAGAGATGTTAATTAGATTGCCATTATTTCAGCTTGATTCCATAAAGATTTAGCATTTTTATTTTCAAAAATAAAAATGCTTATCCTTTATGGAATCAAGCTGAAATAATAGCAACCTCCTCCAGTCTGATTAAACTTGAAATACAGGAAAAAATACACATAATAAAATACGATAAACGCGCCATCAATTATGTACATTTTAGAGAATTGGCGAAAGTATGACAACCCATTCTACACATATTAAAGGATCAAGACGCTAACAGTAAAAGAACTAAACCTGAAGATGTCCACAAGCAACAATGCTTGGACAAAACGTCATGATGTTCTTTTTATCTTTTATATTGTAAACTTTTAAACTAAGTCTTTTGACTTAGATTTTAACGTGTGAAGTACTGTGTTTTATATATTTTATCAAGTTATTTAAGCTTGCTCCAATGAAATCACTTTATCTTTCGTACTTTAGAAAATTTTAAGATGTTTTTTTACCCATAGTTCCCCCATGTGACCCTACCTGCAATTTTAACGACAAAAAGCTTTTGTATTGGAAGAAAACATGTCATTTATTTGGAGCGATATTCAGAGAAATATTAAAGTTTCTTTAAAAAACAGAAAAAAAAAAATATATATATATTACTTTTTCTATTATAATATGCATTGTCATTAATCCCAATGTAATGGTGTTTTTAGAAAACTTGACACACTACATAACATTTTGATACAACATACTGCAATCAAAATATTAAAATATTAAACACCTAATTAAATATGAGCATTTACACTAAATAACTTTTAACTGTGCATGCACTAACTTTAACAAATTTCATTTGCATAATTTATTAGTCAAATTCATTGAACTGCTTATATATGAAAACTCCAAGCAAATATTGTAAAAATTCAAATAGTTATCATACTTAGAATGAACTGAATTTCAGTTCCTTAAAAAATATATATATAGTGTGTAACAAAAATATGATTTCCATTACCCACTCTTACACGCATTTAGTGCTGACTCTAGAATAAAAGGGTCGCTGGAGAAAATTCAATGAAAAGGGAAACCTATTTTCATAAAGGGCATATTTTGTGGTCTTCTATGTTGTTACATAATTTTGTATGTGACAAAAGTAAATTATTAATTTTACATGTATATATGTAGGCTATATGCATTTGTTCTTCCAGAAATGCTGTAAAACAAATTGCTAGAAGGTTACATGTCAGGAAGAAAAGTATTTAAAGGCCTCTGAACATTTAAAATTTTAGAAAAAGCCATTTGGTACTAAAATGTTTTCAAAAAGGGCCACTGGGTGCTAAAAATAGGTTTAAAAAGGGCCGCCGGGTGGAGCACCCTGCCTAATATGCACTTTTTGGATGCAATGTGGTCAGAATACATAAAATAGACCTAGCAAATTAGGCACTTACCGTATATTTCCATGTATAAGCCGACAATTTTTGGAAATTTTTCGGAAGCTGAAGTACAGGGGTCGACTTATATACGAGTTCACAAAATTCTAGCAAAAAACGTACATTAGAAACAATGATTGAATGCATATATTTTAAGCTTAAAAACTATATATAAAGTAAAGTAGTGATAATAAACTAGAGCTGTACCGAGTACTCATTATATACTCTGTACTCGGCCAAATATGGATTAAGTATTCGGCCAATACCGAGTAGTTATAAGAATTTCATTATTTTTATGTATTATTGAAAGAAATGTATTCATAAGAGTTAAAAAATATGAAAATATAAACATAGTCATTAAACTTTTGCTGCAAACAGCTTTCTTTCTGCAGTTAAAACGAGCAAGCAGATTGCCACCAAACTCTGTATAGAGACGATTCATGATATGAACTTATCCATTTTAGTTACAAGAATTTGAGCATAACCAACTTGAATGCGTGTAATGTACAAATTTTTTTAATAAAAACTTATTGTATCTATAAAACAGACAAAAACAAAATATTTTAGAAAAAAGAACCCTTATATAATACTAATATAGTAAATAAAACTTTAGTTATGTATTTGTTCAAATAAAAGTAAGACACTTTTAAAACTGTAAGAAAAGATTGGTTTTAAATTTAAAAAATAATAATTATGAAAAAGGTAAATACACTAAAATGTTATTAAAAATATATTTTAATAATCAAAAATGTTGTTTTTCAAATTATAGCCCAAAACCACCTATCTTTTTTACTCTTCTAGAATTTGAAGACTAATGAAATCTATCATGTTTGAAATGATATCAGGTTGTAACATATGAAATGTCCGATTCTCACCAGTAAAATTTTTGAGATTTGGTTCCTTATAAACTTTTTTGATACAGTCGTTAATTATGTATCATTTTAAAGCTAAAAATTTGTCTTCTTCATCTGATGTGTTTCAAATAAAAATATTGTGATTTGGTAGTAAGTTTATAGCTTTAATCGTAGGATGAATTCTAGAGATTTTAGAGTGCTATTTTTGCATGAGTGGAAAAGTAAGCATAATGCTGCAGCAGCTGCCTGAAACATTAATGCTGCATTTGGAAACGGTTCTGAAAATGAACGTACCATATGACGTTGATATGCAAAGTTCGAAACTGGGGATGAGAGTCTCACAATCGAAGACCAGAGACTCTTGTGGACAATGAAGTTTTATGAGCAATAGTTGAAAAAAATCCAGGCAATACTGTTAGAGATTATGCAGAAGAACTAGGTGTATCTCCTACAACCATTTCACGTCATCTAAAATTGATTGACAAAGTTAAAAAATTGGATAAATGGGTACCGCGTGAATTGAATGAGAATCAGAAGCACAAACATTTTGAAATCTCGTCTGCCCTTCTTCTTCGCAACCAAAATGATCCTTTTCTCAATCAAATTGTAACTTGTGACGAAAAGTGGATTCTGTACGACAATCGTAAACGTTCAGCACAGTGGCTGGATGCTGACAAGGCTCCACAACACTTCCCAAAGCCGAAACTCCATCAAAAGAAGGTTTTGGTGACTGTTTGGTGGTTCTCAGCTGGTTTAATTCACATTGCTTTCTAAAACCAGGCGAAACCATCACAGTGGAGAAATATTGTAGAGAAATCGATGAAATGCACCAGGAACTTACACGTAAACAGCCGGCATTGGTCAATAGGAAGGGCCCTATTCTTCTCCATGATAATGCTAGACCGCATGTTTCAATGATCACTCGTCAGAAGCTGCACATGTTAAACTATGAAGTTTTAGACCATCTACCATATTCACCTGACCTCTCACCTACAGATTTTCACTTTTTCAAACATCTCGATAACTTCTTGCAGGAGAAATGCTTCAGAAATCCAAAGGATGCTGAAGCGGCATTCAATGAATTTGTTGCCTCCAGGACGACTACATTTTATGATACCGGCATAAAAAAACTTGTTTCTCGTTGGAAAAAGTGTATTGAAGCTAATGGTTCTTATTTTGATTAATAAAGTTTGTTCTGTAAAAATATATTCTTTCTTTAAGTAGACCATGAAAATCGGACATTTCATATGTTACAACCTTATAAAATATTTATTTTAATGTTCTCATTTCATATGTGAACTTCATGCATCTTAAATTAAGCCTGAGTGTATAGGAACTTTTATATTCTCTAAGAATTATGTGAGATTCATTCGCATCTGAGAAAGACTATATAATAAAGAATGAAGTTATCAGTTATTATGGTTTTAATAATCCACTAAGCTGGAAGTATCAAATATAACAATGAACCTAACCCTCAAATATAACAATGAACCTTTGTATATACACTACAAAAATTCTGAAACGTTTCATGAAAACATGCTGTTTGCCATTTAACTTAATTTCGTGTTCAAAAAGCCTTTTTTAAATTTCAAGATGTGAGAAATTCTTCATGTCAATTATTCTTCCTTACAACTACTCGGTACTCGGCCGAGTAAGCAATTTTAAATTTATTTCTAGAGCAGCTCGATGTAGTCATGTGTGTTTACATTTAGTGCTGCACCGAGTAGCATTTTGGCCGAGTAGCCGAGTACTGAGTAGTTGTAAGAAAAAATAATTGAAATTGATGTATATATGAAGAATTTTGCACATCTTGAAATTTAAAAAAGGCTTTTTGAATACAAAATTAAGTTAAATGGCAAAGAGCATGTTTACATGAAATGTTTCAGAACTTTTGTAGTGTATATACACAATTAGGTTCATTGTTATATTTGATACTTCCAGTTTAGTGGATTATTAAAACCATAATAACTGATAACTTCATTCTTTATTATATAGTCTTTCTCAGATGCGAATCCTTCTCAGATAATTCTTAGGGAATATAAAGTTCTTTATACACTCAGGCTTAATTTAAGATGCATGAAATTTACATATGAAATGAGAACATTAAAATAAATATTTTATCATCATTTCAAACATGATAGACTTCATTAATCTTCAAATTTTAGAAGAGTAAAAAGGTAGGTGGTTTCGGGCCATAATTTGCAGAACAACAAATTTGATAATATATTTTTAATAACATTTTAGTGTGTTTACCTTTTTCATAATTATTATTTTTTAAATTAAAAATCAATCTTTTTTTTTACAGTTTTAAAAGTGTCTTACTTTTATTTGCACAAATATGTAACTAAAGTTTTATCTACTATAGTAGTATTATAAGGGGTTCTTTTTTCTAAAATATTTTATTTTTGTCTGTTTTATAGGTACAATTTTATGTACAAAGTTTTTGTAAAAAAATAAAAAAATAAAAAATAAAAAAATAATAATGCATATTACACACATACAATATGGTTATACTTAAATTCTTGTAACTAAAATGGATAAGCTCAAATCATGAATCGTCTCTATATCGAGTTTAGTGGCAATCTACTTGCCCGTTTTAACTGCAGAAAGCTGTTTGCAGCAAAAGTTTAATGACTATGTTTATATTTTCATATTTTTTTAGTTTAGTTATTAATAAACAACTCTTATGAATACATTTCTTTCAATAATACATAAAAATAATGAAATTCTTAGAACTACTCGGCAGGGTACGCCGATTTAAATCAGCTTGATTATAATCATGATTATAATCGTGATTAAAATCACTTGATTTTTTTAAAAAAATCATTGATTTAAATTAAAAATAAAATTTTATAATTTTGGAGGAATATGTAGTTTTATATGTCTCAGAACATAAGAAAACTTGAACTTACTTGTTATTTACATCAAATAGCCCCCTCCCCCCCATGCCAAAAAAAAAAGTGTTTATTAATTTTAAAAAATGATTCTTTTAATTTTCCAACTCTATCTTCTATTCTTATTTTTGATTCAATTTTTTTTTTATACAAAGCCATAAGTTTTCTGCCTTAAGTGTTAAAATGATGATAATTTTAAAAATATTGTTTTTCCTTTTTAACTTTGATATTACTAATTGTAATCCCTATATATTTGAACTGACCAATGCATTCGTAAGCAATTTTTCCTATCATTTTTTAATTAGGTTTTTATAAAATTTGAAATGAAATGGTAATGGCCTGTTCAATTATTTCAGTTTTCTTAAATTTTTTAAACTTTTTGAAAAAAAATCTTGAATATATATGTCTTTTATTACCCTGTTTTTATTAACTTGCTTTCTTGTTTGTTTGTTTGTTCAGTACAAATCTTGCAATCAATTTTTAACTAACTTCCCGACTAGTTAGACATTTGAAACTTTTAGAATAGCTCAGAACACGATGACAATGCATTCTTTTTAATACTTTATTCAATTAATAAGTGCTTTAATTTAATTAATTAATTAAATGTGAAAATAATAACCTCATAATAGCTTTAAAATTAGCCATTTAAGTTTTATTTATAATTTAATTGTCGTCAAAACAACATGAACAATAAAAAATTGTAAAAAAGAAAATAAATTATGCATCTCATAAGAATTGACATCATTATCACTTTAAAAATTTAATACACATTGATAAAGTGCTAATATAGTTCTACAGCTATAATTTCCCGACTAGCTAGACATTTTAAACTTTTAGAATAACTCAGAACGCGATGACAATGCATTCTTTAACCCTCTGTACCATACTATAGACTGTAGGCAACATACCGTTCGATCGTGGTTCAAATTCAAAGAATCGGTTCTACAACGTAATCACGCACTGTAGCCTGTCGTATACACTCACAGTTAGAGAATCTAGTATCTAGAAACACAACTGGATGGCGCCGTATGTCGTAAGTTGAAGTTCATTACTCGACAGTGGGTAACTAACGGCAAGTGCGGACCGGCTCTGATTCAAAAAATAATAAAAAATAGTTTTTCGTGTGTTTTGTGTTTTATATTGAAACAGTGAAGAGGTAAGTGTTTCAAATTCATTGTATAATATTGATTTTGACCCAATTTCACGTATTTTATAGGATTTTATGCTAAAAAGTGTTTGTTGCCTGTAGGTGTTTTTGTTTGTTTTTTCGAAATTTATGAGAAATAAAAAAAAACCTGAAACACGTGTATTTTATTTTTTTCCAATTATTACGAAACAAATAAACACAAAAATATTAAAGGTCATGAGTTACAGAGGGTTAATACTTCTATTCAATTAATAAATGTTTTAAAATTTCTTACAATTGTTCTGTTTATTATACATTGGATCATTTTCTTTCAAGTTGATGGAATAATTAATCATAATAATATGAGAATAATAATTAAAATAAATAAATAAATAAGAATTTATTAATACATACAACTATCAAGTTTATATGAAGAGTAATAATGTGATGGCTTGTTTCGTTTTGTTTCTTTTCAAAAATCAGGTGAGAAACTGTAATACGTTGTTTAGTTTATATACATGACCCTTTTTACTGTTGAAGAAATTTTCTTTTGAATTTATTAAGCGGCGATGCTGATTTTATTAAGCAGCGGTTTGTATTGATTTGATTCCAGGCCCAGCGATTTGATCAGATTAAGCGGCTGATTTTATTAACCAGTGATTTTATAAAGTGGCGGGTACTGTATGTGTATATATATATATATTCTGATTTCCTTTAATTGATTCTCCAAAAAGTTTCGCTTCAAAAAATTTCGTAATGCGATATTCAAGATTACGGCTTATTATATTATATGCACATTTTAATAACAATAATAATAACATAAAATAATAATCATAATAATAGATCTTATATGCTTTTAAAATGTTTTCACTTAAGCTATTTTTTTTTTGGGGGGGGAGGGGGGTACAATGTATCTATGTTGGCTAATACTACAATTTTTTTATCTACTTTTATTATTATTTTTTTAATATCTCATACTTTTTTTAATTTAGTTTATTTATATTTGTTGCTTCTTATATTTATTCATATTTAAGTTAAAAAAATTTTCATGTTCAATGTCTTAACATTTATTTTTAGTCAGATAATTTAAATTAAAAAAAAAAAAAATCTGATTTAAATCAAAAAAATCCGATTTTAATCAAAAAAATCCGATTTTTTTGATTTTTTTAAAAAAATCATGATTTTTTCACACCCTGCTACTCGGTATTGGCTGAATACTTAGTCCATATTTGGCCGAGTACCGAGAATATAATGAGTACTCGGTACAGCTCTATTTACATTTCTTTTTTTTCTTCTTTTTTTGACCTGCCGATAGCTGACGTCATCGGCAGATTGCACGAACGGAGTAACTTCTCTGTCTGATTCGTAAATAGTGTAAGAGAAACTTGAAAAAACAGGACTCCCCATCATATTTTTTATTTATACAATTAAATCATCTCTGTTTAAAATGTTTCTAGGCTTACACTATCAAAAGAAGTGGCAAATCTTCAGGGTTTTTTTTTTTTATAATTTTTTTTTTTTTTTTTTGAAAATTGCCTTGAGGCACTAATAAAAATACTCAAAAGTAGAAATAATACAAAATAATTTAGATACGTCATTTAAAAAAATTGACGCAATCGGTCTTTAAATGGCTTATTTATGCAAACATCCAGCGGCTGCAGCATCGACATTAGGCCACCTGGTATTATGGCAATTATCGTTTTCAGCGGCTGGCACTTGTCCTTCAGCGCGTCTGTTTGATGCCTGTGCTAGCCTCCCTTCTGATAGGGTTTCCAGAGTTAACACTATTGCCGTTGACAAACACAATGCGATCGTTTTACGTCATAGCTAAGCAAGGTAAGGAATTCTATTGGATAAGCACACATTTTGTGCAATTTCATTAGACAGATTATCCTGAAAGTTTTATAGATTGGCAATATTTTTGCCGTTTTGGCGATAAACTCGAACTTTAAAAGAGTATTTTTTCAATTCGGCTTATACACAGGTTTGCAATTTTGGGCAAATTTCTAAAGGGAAAAACATACTCTCAGCTTATATATGGATCGGCTTATATTCGGAAATATACGGTAACAATTTTCCTGTAAGAGAAAATTGATACATGTGTACACAGTAGGTACAATAGACCTCTGGTCGATGTGTCCTAGCTCTCAGTGTCCTGCTGAGGGCTGCCCTCCTTAATAAGTCATAAAGACACAGTGGTTCGTCTTGGTTGTAGCATTCCAGCAAATATGGAAAAGCTTAATAGAATAAAAGATGCAATGACAAAAATAGAATCTTTTATTGATTCGAACATAGAAAATATTTCTTGCTATGCAACTGAACTTGAAATAAAAATTCGAAAAATATCAGAGCTGCAAAGTAAACATAGTGACATTCGTATCCAGTACTGTGAAATTCCAGATGTGAAGAATTTACCTGTAATTGAAGAGGAGATTGATGATCTTGAAGACCACCTTGAAAGAATTGAGGTGAGACTCAATTTATTTCTTAAATCTATTAAAGCATCTGGGAACAGTTCTAGTAATTAAAAACTTATTTGTTAAATAATAACACTTGACTCCATGTTACCCAAACAAGCACCAACTAACAAACTCCAGAATTTTAGCTCCAGACTGCCTTCTTATTCCTTCCTTCATATGAAATGTTACTGCCAGTCTACCTCTCCAGTTCCTACCCAGACAATTTTCCAAGCAAGTTCCTTAACTGTTCCGTTTTTCAAGTTGCCTCCATGTTAACTCAGGAAACCTCTAACCAAAACTCCACAATTTTTGGATCCAGACTGACTTATTATCAAGCTTAACCATAGCTGTTGATTGTTTTTTGTAATTATATAATAAACGTAATGCTGCACTTTTTTACGAAACTATGTTTTATTAAAAATTTTCCTGATGATGCACTGACAAGAAGGGCAAAAAGACTTGAAATGACATGTGTCATTTTAAGTGGTTTTAATTAAATATATCTTTTTAAAAATTCTACGTGTTTTAAAGTGTCATTATTTAACAAATAAGTTTTTAACAATGATACGTGTGCTTATTGAATACACTGTCTACCAATAAGTATTTGGACACTTTCGAATTTAGACATTTTGGCAAATATCTAGAAAAGTTCTTTAAGAATCATCTTGAAACTTTTACAATATAAAGAACGTGTTATACCGCATATTTTTCAGCAAAAGTTGTGTCCTTAAAAGGAAAAGGGGACCAGTAAAAAATTAAACAAAAATCAAAATGTTTTGGATTGCCCTGTAAAAAGTAATACCTTAAATGCGTTTTTGCTGTAGCATGGGATTAAGAAAATTATTCTCATTATCTGTATAAAATTTTATGAGGCTACCACATATATTCATGGAGATATAACGGTTTCTTTAAAAAATTGCAAGAAGAATTTCCACTTTTTTAATTATAACACGTAGGGTATTAGACCTAGTTCAAAGACATTTTTAGGAAATATGGCATATTAAATTAGACACAGCATACAGTAATCAGAATGCAAAAATGTTAAAGACCTTACGAAATACAAGCACTTTTACTAAAAAATTTTTAACTACGCATGCGCAAGCTTTATAAAAATTTCATTTGCATAATTTAATAGCCAAAGGTATTGAGCAACTTACATTAGAACCTCAAACAAATATCATGTAAATTCAAAACTTTACGAGAGATAGAATGAACAGAATTTCAGTTCTCTCAAAATAAAAACTAAACTATAAGGGGTTTTACTCACATTTTTTATTTTGATTCAACCAATGCCCAATGGCAATACAGTGTTTTCGCTGATTGTAAATAAATATTGATAAACCCCCCTAACACCTTTAATTTTTTTCGAGAACTTAAATTCTGTTCATTCTATCTTTCGCTATGTTTTCAATTTACATGATATTTGTTTGAGGTTCTAATATAAGTTGCTCAATACCTTTGGCTATTAAATTATGCAAATGAAATTTTTATAAAGCTTGCGCATGCGTAGTTAAAATTTTTTTAGTAAAAGTGCTTGTATTTCGTAAGGTCTTTAACATTTTTGCATTCTGATTACTGTATGCTGTGTCTAATTTAATATGCCATATTTCCTAAAAATGGCTTTGAACTAGGTCTAATACCCTACGTGTTATAATTAAAAAAGTGGAAATTCTTCTTGCAATTTTTTAAAGAAACCGTTATATCTCCATGAATATATGTGGTAGCCTCATAAAATTTTATACAGATAATGAGAATAATTTTCTTAATCCCATGCTACAGCAAAAACGCATTTAAGGTATTACTTTTTACAGGGCAATCCAAAACATTTTGATTTTTGTTTAATTTTTTACTGGTCCCCTTTTCCTTTTAAGGACACAACTTTTGCTGAAAAATATGCGGTATAACACGTTCTTTATATTGTAAAAGTTTCAAGATGATTCTTAAAGAACTTTTCTAGATATTTGCCAAAATGTCTAAATTCGAAAGTGTCCAAATACTTATTGGTAGACAGTGTATCTCTGCATGAGATGTGATATCCTATACAGTTCTAGCAATATTGATAATTCAGAATTTAAAATTTCTAATGAAGTTAATGTCCAGCTGCCAGACATCCCCTTACCTTGTTTTAATGGTAAAATAGAAGATTTTTTCATATTCAAAATGCAATTAAATAATCTGATTTCGAACAATGAGAAATTAAATGGCACACAAAAATTATTTTATCTATGTACTTCTTTAACTGGAGTATGCAAAAAACTAGAAAGTACCAAAGACACATTTACTTCTTTACTTAAGGCACTTATAGAAAGATTCGAAAACCACTGAATCTTAGTTCACACTTAGCTATCAGCGATAATGCATTATAAAAAAAATTCATCAGGAATCTTCTAACGAACTGGGGTCCCATTTTGATTGTGTAAATAAATATAAAAGATCACTTAGTGTACTAGATTATAAAAGAAATAATCTATCGGATGCAATTCTTATTAATATTATAGTACAAAAGGTAGATAGAGAAAAAAGAAAATTGTTTGAATATTCAGTCAAAAAAACAAAATATCCAAAATTCGAGAAATTAATGTCATTTTTAGAAACTAGAACTGCTACTTTGGAAAGCATCGCTAGAAATCCCATTGAAAACCAAATAAAAAAAGTTTTCATTCTAAATCAAAAAAATTTATGCTTAATTCCACATCTAATTCAAAAGTGAAACATTGTATTTAGTGTAAAAATTTCCATAATTTAGAGCAAAGAGAAATTAATTCTAATCCAAAAGCAGAGAAGAGTAATTCTATCCCCCCCCCCCCTTCAACTGTGGTGTGGGTCCCTCGACAACAAACAAGAGGGAAAGAGGAGTGAAGTGTTATTAGCATTTAGCAACTTCAAAAAGGGAAAAAAAATCTGTATTATCGAGTGCTTGTTTTCTTTTTAATTAAGATAAATTCAGAAGAAGAAAAAAAATACGTTGTGTTTTACTAGAAATTTTGATGAAATAAATAATAATCTAACCCAATTCTGGCAGTTGGAATTCATTGGAATTAAGCCCGATGATTTAATAGTAGTACAAGAAGATCAAGTCTAATAAATGTTTGACAAAACTGCCAAGTTTGTGACCGATCGTTACGAAGTCCAGTTACCTTGGAAAAGGGATCTGAAACAATTGAACAATAACTAATATAGTGAAAAAAGACTAGAATTTTTAAAAAGAAAATTTTATCGGGGTCCTGAACTTTTCAGAATTATTATGAAACTATAAATGACTACTTAAATGAAAGTATTCTTGAGTTTAATTCTTGTTCTTATTTTCCTTTTGGATTTGCCAATATAACACATAAGATTACCTTTATTATCAATATTTCCAAAGGGTGGACTAGGTCTTTCTCATTTCTAATCATTCGGTAGGTATTTATAAAATACAGCATACTGATAATAAAGGTAATCCTATGTGAAAACATAGCCAAGATAGCCAAAGAAACATAGCCATTACATCACAATGGGTAAAATCACCACCGCACTTACGAAAGTTAACAAAGAAGAAAATAATAACATTAATTTTGATAGTTTAAAAAAACTCGCCAATTACCATAGCCACAAATGTGCAGCGTATCGTGAAGCTATCGAAATTATCAACTATCCAAATTCTTGCAATGGCAACGATAAGGCAGGGCTAGATAGACAGTGGTGCCATATGCTCTTAAGAAGCGGCGACAGTGCTAAACAATGTAGTACCAAACCTTCCAGCACCAGGTGTGCCTTTGAGAAAGCGGGGGACCCCATCGAAAACGTTCCGACCATGCCGTGGAGTTATAAAAGGTTGTTTTTATTTTTAATATGTTTAGTTTGAACTCCATGTTAAAAGAAATGTAATGTAAATCCTCAGAATTGGTCACTTAGTAGAATTAATTCCAGGGTTGGTAAGTTTCTTCAAGGTGGAAAAAAAACGACTGGAAGAAATAGATTTCTTCCAAGTTGAAGAAATGGAATTCTTTAACATTTATTATATAAATTGTAATTAATGCATTTTACAAATTAATAACCTTAAGTTAATTTAATAATTACACCTATCAAAATTTTACGATTAATCATGTAGGCTAAATTAAAAATTACATGAGATTTTTAGCCACGATCATATCACACACCAAAATACTCAAAATCTATTAAAGAAATCAATTTCACTTTAACCAGTATAAAGTTCTATTATTTAAATAATGTTATTTTGTTAACTGGTAGTTAAATAGTATGCAACACTTTCCTCTACTTTCTAATAGAAGACATTTAGTTAATTAAGGGAACAAGTACATGATAATTACTAAACTAAAAAATGTAATCATATCTTCATTTTCTTTATTGCAGTGCAACACAGTATAAACAAAAGTTTTTTAGCAGTTAAATACTGAAATTCGTTTCTCAACTTAGAAAAGATAAATGAAAAATAAATAAATAAAAAAATAAAATCCTGGACAACTTGTGTTATTCAGGGGAGTTTAAAAGTATTTTGACACATACATATAATTCACTGGTTTACCAGCTTAGAGTTCATACAAATGATTGTATTCTAAAAAAAAAAAAAAAAAAAATGTGCATAAATATTTCGTTTAAAAATTATATTAACTATTATCACTTGTATTATTTGAACATATGATAACATGCAATAGTATCTATGCAAAAAGTTTTTAAAACATTAATCTCAACACTGAAATATGAATGTTAGTACATATAAGAGATAGTAGCTAATGTATAATTAATTATTATTATTTTTTTTTTTTTTTTTTCTAATTTAATATATTTCATAATAAACTTTGCACAAAAAAATATGTATTTTTATATTAAAAAAATATTTTAAGGATCTCTTAAAAAAAAAAAAAAAAAAAATAGAAATAGTAAAAATAATTAAAAAACATCTTACTCCTACAGTAGTAAAATCTCATCATCACCTGTAGATATTTAAGGTTTGTTATTAAATAATAACTTATTTTTAAAAATAATATTTTTAATATTATTTTTTAATAGAGTTTAGATTTGATATCATATTATGTTTTCAGTTTAATTCTTTTCTATAGGTAGTTAATATATTTTAATCTTGAACATCTGTTTCATGTTGTTGATTTCTTCCATTTCTTCCATTTTTTTCCATTTCTTCCGGTTTTTTTCCCTTTCATCCACTGTCCTGGAAGAAACTAATTTCTTCCTGAAGAGGATAAGAGAAGCTAGAAACCAGAATATCATTTTAGCTGGTTCTGTTTTGCAAGAAAAAGCAAAGTTTTTTGAAGAAGCTCTTGGCGTCGATGATTTTACATGCTCAAACGGATTGCTGTCAAGGTTTAAAAAATACCACGGTATTGTGTGCAAAAGGATATGTGGTGAAGAGTCTGCAGTTTGTCAGGATAGTGTAGATTTGTTTTTCTCTGAAGTATGGCTGACTATAGTATTAAAAGAGATTATGTATCCCGCGATATTTTCAATGCCAACAAAACTGGTTTGTTTTATAAAAAGCTTCCTCTGTCTGCATTAACTCTTAAAGGAGAAAAGTGTCCAGATGGAAAGTGTAGCAAAGAGTCACAGTATTCATAACTTGCAATATGGATGGTAGTGAAAAATTACCCATCTATGTTATCAGAAAATTTGCAAATCTACGTTGCTTTAAGTCTGTAAAGACACTATCTGTTCAGCAGTGGCGTAGCGTGATATTTGAATCTGGGCATGCTATGAAGCCAACTGTGGAAAAAACACTACTTCTAAATTCGGCATCATTTCTTATAATTTAAGTACGTAAATTTCCAATTTCTTCAAACCATAAATATAATTTTACACACATATTTTATCGAATTTATCTTGACAGCATTTATTTAAATGCCATACCATTTATTATAATTTATTGAAGAACTAGTAGGCTTTGCATGCTTCACTGGTTATTACATAAAAATGAATTTTCAAAGAAATTGAATCACTAATTTTTTATACATCACTTTGTACATATATATATAAATTCATTAAAGTCACGCAAAATATGGCAGTGACTTCCTTACTATGTCGGATCCGGGTCCCCACTGCTTGTGATAGCGCTTTAACTCGGTCCACAAATAGTTCTTATACATGAACTTAATTGTTGAACATTTTAATAAAGTTAAAAATATTATTTTTATTATATTGACATTTGATACTAAAAGAAAAGAAAAAATATAATTAAAAAAGGATAAACATTTTTCCGTCTCAAAGAAATTTTTAATTTTCCAAATAAAAAATTGTTTTGAAGGGGCAACTATTGAAATAAAATATCTTATTTTGTTCGATTAAAATAAAAATCTGTTGATAGCTCGCTTTTTAAAAGGCATCACCAGATAGAGAAAGCGTTGCTATGTAGTAACTGTAATAAGCTAGTAACCATTGCTAAGGAATGGAGACGATTAAAAATAAAAACCAGGCAATTTGAATAAAATTTTGGAAAAGGAAAAATTCGAGGGGATGGAAGGGAGGATTCAGATATTCTGATAAAAAAAAAAAAAAAACTCGATGAGGTGCGCATTTGCAATATCCAAGTCCGTCTGTACCTCTGTCACATTTTGTAGCTCTGTAAAAGGCAGAGACAACATAAGTAAAATTTTGATCATAATTTCATTTCTTTCGGAAGTTTTCATTTGGTATAAGTTATTTAGATAAAAATATATTAAAAAAAAAAAAAACAGCAGTAATTTTCCTGTCGCATAAAATAGCAGAGATATTTTTTCAGAAATTTCTGCAAATTTTATTTTATAGTTGAGTGATCATTTATAAATAAATTCAGTTTTTTTTTCTTTGTTAAAAGTTTTTTTTATTACATCATTGTAAAATAAAGCATTAAATTTTACTTTATCAATAATATTTTTGAACTGACAACATTGTCAATCTATTCAGTCATTGAGTAGATGGACAAAATGAAAAAACTAGTTCTCACTGACTATGCGAACACTTTTACGGAAGATAAGAAAATAAAAATCTCTAATACTTTAGAAGTACGGGAAAACTACAGGACATGCTCTCGGTGAATAGCATGACTTGGATCCTTTAAAGAGCGGAAATCCCCTTGTGTGGGAAAATTAGTGCAATGAATATTTCCTCACATAACAAAAATTCCCTATCCAAGGGCATGCCTTACGGAGTAACCGGTCAGGAAACGATGTTTTCCAAGAATTATCTTATGTAACAGAAGACAATTTCTTTCAGAATAGTTTTCGAAAATTAAATGATGGCTAATGGATGGATGGTAGCGAGTGATTAATAAAATCAGCTGTTAAATTATTATTCTTTCTTTCTTTTTTTAATCAAAATATGTTTGAAGTTTAGACAGTTTTTAGCGGGTATGCGGCGTATGCCTAGCAAACCCAGAGAATACGCCACTGCTGTTCAGTATACATTCACTAGAAATGCCTTAATAATTGAGAAAATTTTTACAAAATAATTAGAATTAGGCTCAAGTTTAACCAATCAAAAAAGAAAGCTATGCATTATGCTGAACAACTATACAGCCCATGCAGATGTAAAAGGGCTAAAGTCAATAAAATGCATTTTCCTCCTTCCAAAAACTACAGCAAAGCTTTAGCCATACGACCAAGGTATTATATAGTGTTTAAAAATTCACTACAGGAAAAAAGTAATAAATAAAATTGTTGAATGCTTTGACAAACAGATGCAGTTTTCTATCGATTTCTTAGAAGCTATGTTTTTCTAAGAAGTGCATGGAACTTTGTTACTCCCAACTGTTATAAAAAAATGTTTCAAGCGTGGCGGCTTTTTAGATGAAGAACAAAGAAATGAAACAGAAACAGATGCTGTGATAGAAGAAGCTGAAAAAAGAGGAATAATTTCCGCCCTTCCGTTTGAGGATTACATTCTAATTGATAAAAATGTTATGACGACAGATTTTCTGGCCTATTTAACAGAAAAAGAGAATGAAGAGGGAGGGGGGGGGGGGGGGGAATGGAGGCTGATGTAGCAGTCGAAATTCCTTCCGTATCCTTCAATGAAGTGGCAGGAGCTTTAAAAACTGTTCAGTGGTTTCTGTTTCAACAAGAAAATGCCAATTGTGCTTTAGACAATTCGGAAAAAGTAGATTTTTTTATAAATAAATGCAGAACACAAAAATTAAAGCAAACATCAATAAATGATTTTTTTTAAGTCTAACTTAAAGAGGTAAATATATTTTTACATTTTATTTCTTCTTACTCATTTATTTATTTTAAATGTACCATTTTGCATGAAAATACTGATTATTTTAAAATGACCATAAAATATATAAATATTAAACAAAATACCTTATTATTCGACTTCGTGCGTTGCAGAAGAGCTCTTTTCGGATGGGGGGCCCCTTCCGTCTTCAGTGTCGTCCGCACTTCGCGGCTGGCAGTCGTAGGTTTGATGTTTTTCCTTAAGTAGGTGCCGCCATATTTCTCCCATCTCTGCCGACTCGTGGTCATTAATTGCGTCACTATGATGCGCGATCTCTATGCTTTCACGGATGTACGCGTAGGTGGAGTTGTTATAGTTTGCTATTTTTTCTACATTTTCAAAGTCAATTTCTATGTCATCTTCAAAATATTTTCTAGCTAGCGCGGTAGTACGGCGATTAAATTTAATATCGTTTTTATGTTCTTTTACCCTTGTCTTAATCTTCCTTTTGGTGACTCCTATATATTTAAATTCTTTATTTTCTTTATTTTTTACGGGAATTTTATAGATACCTGCAGTTTCGGTGGGGGGGATCGAATCTTTATCGCTTCTTATTAATTGATATATGTTGGGATTGGGTTTAATGGGAATATTAACGTTAAATTTATTAGCGGTGTGTTTTATTTTGTTTGAGGTGCCTTGATTGTAGGGAATAGAAAAGGTGTATTTTGTGGAGGTTTTTTCGGCATCTGGAATATTGTTTAATTGTTTTAATCGTTTTCTGTACAAGTGGTTGACTAATGTTTTGGGGTATCCTGCATCGATTGTTAATTTATTGATAAATTTTAATTCTTTTCTTAATTCTTTTTCATCTGAGCAAATAAGAATGGCACGATTAATATAGCTGCGTATGGTATTAATTTTGTATCTGTAGGGGGTTTTTGCTTTTATTACTAATGATTTCGTTACTTGCTGTATGTTTTCTCTATACTGTGGTTTTGAATTTGTTATTATCTTTAATGATTTTGACGTCTAAGTAGTTGATTTCCCCGTTATTTTCGTGTTCAAAAGTGAATTTGATATTGTTATCTAATTTGTTTAATTGGTTTAGGATTTCGTCGCTATTGTAATTATCTTTAATAACGGCAAACACGTTATCATACGCAGCTATATTAATCGTGCCATTCTTATTTGCTCAGATGAAAAAGAATTAAGAAAAGAATTAAAATTTATCAATAAATTAACAATCGATGCAGGTCAACCACTTGTACAGAAAACGATTAAAACAATTAAACAATATTCCAGATGCCCAAAAAACCTCCACAAAATACACCTTTTCTATTCCCTACAATCAAGGCACCTCAAACAAAATAAAACACACCGCTAATAAATTTAACGTTAATATTCCCATTAAACCCAATCCCAACATATATCAATTAATAAGAAGCGATAAAGATTCGATCCCCCCCACCGAAACTGCAGGTATCTATAAAATTCCCGTAAAAAATAAAGAAAATAAAGAATTTAAATATATAGGAGTCACCAAAAGGAAGATTAAGACAAGGGTAAAAGAACATAAAAACGATATTAAATTTAATCGCCGTACTACCGCGCTAGCTAGAAAATATTTTGAAGATGACATAGAAATTGACTTTGAAAATGTAGAAAAAATAGCAAACTATAACAACTCCACCTACGCGTACATCCGTGAAAGCATAGAGATTGCGCATCATAGTGACGCAATTAATGACCACGAGTCGGCAGAGATGGGAGAAATATGGCGGCACCTACTTAAGGAAAAACATCAAACCTACGACTGCCAGCCGCGAAGTGCGGACGACACTGAAGATGGAAGGGGCCCCCCCATCCGAAAAGAGCTCTTCTGCAACGCACGAAGTCGAATAATAAGGTATTTTGTTTAATATTTATATATGTTTAAATGACTTCGTTTAAATCATAAAGTTATAATGACCATAAAATATTTCTCTACAGATATCATTTAATTAAATTCTTATATATCTTTTTCAACAATTTATTTTTAAAATCATCCTAAATGCATTTCGCTGTTTTGACAGTTAACCCGATCAGGTTATCGCTTGTTTTGGCACCTTGTCAGTTTATCACTGGTCGCCAGGCCCACCTTATCCATTGGGCTAATTGGGCTGCAGCCCAAGAGCACCAGATGTTTCAGGGCGGCTTTCACTTTTTTTTTTTTTTTGTTACTTATACATAAAGATGGCTTTTTCTGGTCTAATTCAAAGCTAATAGATCAACTTTATTTTGATTTTCTATATTATTGCTAAAAATCCTATATTCAATTTACTTTTTATTTATTTATTTATTTATTTTTTTTTTTTTTAACCTACAGGCAGGCCCGGACTGGCTCCTTTGGGGACCCTCGGCTAAAAATCTGAAAGGGGCCCCTTACCGAGGAATTTAGAGTGAATAGGACAATAAAATACATATTTTTTGAACATTAGGCTAACATGCCTAAAAACCACATTCAGCTTTTTTGCCACATGGAAAATAGTTGAGTAAAAATGTAAGCTTTTTCTGATGTAGTTTACTTATTTTCACAATAAATATTTATACAATTTTTTTATAGCATACAGTCGGTAACAAAAGTCTCCGAACACTAGCAAAAATTCCTATATAAAAAGGTATACTTAATACAGTTTTGTTAAATAAATCCTTGTCGAATCCTGTTTTTAGACTGACTAAGAACAGAATTCGACAAGGATTTATTTAACAAAACTGTATTAAGTGTACTTTTTTTATATAGGAATTTTTGATAGTGTTCGGAAACTTTTATTACCGACTGTACCTAAACTGGTTCCATGTAAGATAAAAATATATTTAGTTATTAATTAAAAGTGGTTCATTATTTAAAAAGGAGATTATGAATTACTTTTAGCTTTAGGCAAACCAATCACACTGTTGAAGCCATAATAATCTAAATCCTACTATAATACTTAAGTAAATACTAAAATGAGACACCATATTAATGAAATACTAAGCATATCGAATAAAATGTCCTCTTTAATTATGATTTAGTTAATATAAATTGTAAAATAGATTTTATAACAAAAACAAAAATGTCTGTACAAAACCTTTGTACAGTTATAGTGAACTAAATAACTCTCGCCAAGATCTTTACGTATGCAATTGTGACAGTCATTTTAATTCATCACCAAAATGACATCGAAAGTTTAAAAGCCGCCAAGGGGGTTCTTATACTACAGCTGAACCGAAGAAATTTTCAGAAATGAATATAATATATACTTATATAGCAACTTTGAAGAAAATCGTTAGAGCAGTTTTTGAGATAAGGACTTATGGCCCTCTTCCGGTTTCGGATGTCCCACTTGTGGTGTCCAATTTTCACCAAAATTTGGAAAATTCATCTGTACACCAGTTCTGTCTTAATTCTGAAGTTTCGTAGCTGTATCTTTATTAGTTCCGGCGCAGAAGATTCCCCACTCACACACACACTAACCAATTGCCAAAAACTACCTTTTTGGACTAAGGGGACCTTAAAACATATAAATCAGGTGAAATCTCGATATCGAATTTTTGGACCGAATACAATACTTCCATTACCTACTGTAATTCGATAATGGAAGTAAAAATTATGTAATTACGAATTTTTAGCTTTGTTTCTCAGTTTGAAGACCTTAAATAATAGTAATGATGATCGTAATCATGTGCAAAATTTCCATTTTTATCATTATGTTGAAATAAGCTTTATTTCAGTGAATCAAAAACTGGGCAGTAAAAACAACCTTGCAATTTTGCCCTTTTTAAAGTCGGTCAGAGAGTTAATTTTACCATTATTGTCCCTCAAAGGTCAATTTTTTGACTAAGTGGAACTAGTTATCCAAGTTTTTAAACGTTTGGAAGAACTTTTCAAATTCTAAAGATTTTCCCTTCTTTTCAAAAAGAGATTTTGATTTACGTTTATGTTGACACAACTTTGACACTGCTTTAACAAAATCTTACGACGAGACTGATTAGTGAGTAAGCTCACAACAAAGGAGTAAGTTATATTAGATAAGAACACGGATCTAATCAATATTTTAGTCCTGATTTAAATCAGAACAAGAATTACAGCTCCGAAGAAACATAACTATTGCTTTAAAATTTCATGGCTAGTTAATATAGAAGAAAGCAAAGATAGAGGATGAAGCATGAACAGGGTCTGCTTTACCATTAGGCGAACCTAAGCGGTCGCTTAGGGTCGCCGAAAGAGGAGGGCCACCAAAAAATTAAAACACTGCCCAAAATTTAAGGGGGAAAAAAAAAGGATGGAAGAAAAGCGAAAATTATAAACTAATTTTTGATTCCCCCCTCCTCTTTTAAGGTATATTACGTTTATATTTGATTGTAAATTTAAAGTAACCTTCTTTAAGGATTTAACTTTGTATAAAAACACCTTAAACCTTTCAAGGACTAGGAAATTTCGCTTATTTAAAATAAACTACCACCAGAATTTGTGAACAAGTCTAAAATAGAAGAAATAAATGAAGAATTTTCTTTATGTTATTAAAGTAAAACATTGTAAAAATTTCCAAGATGAATTTTTGCAGTTGGCAATTAAAATTAGGTGCTTTGGTTAGGTACTAAAATGTTGATTTTTAATAAATATGTGCTTTGATTTGTATTGTGATAATGAATGAAAGCCAGGGAGGAGCCGAGTTATGCTTATAAAGGTGGTTTTTGCCTTCTGCTCCCGCAGGGGTGGAACGAGGGGGTTAAAAAATTCCGTCTTAGTGAACGTCAGGGTCCTAAAACCAACCTGCTCACCAAAAATTGTGACTTTATCTCCTATAGATGAAAGCTAGATATTTTCAAATTGGACGGGGAAAATAATGAGGAGGGGCTGGATGATTTTCAATTTCAATCCGAACAATTTGGTTTTAGACTTAAACATTACACCACCTATCAGAATAACAGAATTTATTCACGATAGTTTTATTAGATCCGAAAAATTTGAAGCCTTTTTGTTGACATCACTAACGCGTTCGACAGTTTCGTATGGCGGCCTCATTTTTAAGCTCATTCAGCTTAAAATTTCAACTCCTTATATCAAATTCATCCATAATCAAGAATAAAAAACAGAATAAGAAAATAGAATAATAACTAAGAATAAGAAAAAAAAAAAAAAAACTATTAAATTTATAAGTATCTAAATAAAAAATTCCTGAATGTTTTGTACATTTGCGAAAAAATAACTTCGTAAACAAGTCAGAAAATAGTTCATACTTCAGAAAGGTCTTAAGAATAGATTTAAAATACGTAAAATATATAAATTAGGATTAAAAAATAAATAAGAGTAAATTTAAATTACGTAAGGGCGATCTTTTCTCGCCTATGGTAGCCTAGAAAATCTGTTTCATGCGTTGACGTTAGATAGTCTTTTCTGCAAAAAGCTTTACCTTCAAGCGGAAAAATTAAACGCTACTTTGATTCGCATCACAATCCCACGAGTGGCCGAGCGGTTCTGTGCTCAAAGCTGGTAGATGGGAAGAGCGCGGTTCGAACTCAGATCGCGCTCGTCAACCTAGCCATTCGGAATTTTTCATGGTTTTCTGCGAAACTAGCGTAAATACTGGGTAGGACCCCTTAGAAAGAACCCCTCGGAGGGCATTCTACCTATATTCCTTGGACTTTAGCGTAGTCAGTCGGTCTTAAACCCTACCAATCGAATAGTATCACTATATCTAAATAAGAATATCTAATTATGTCGTGCGTTTATGAATGAAAAGGTTTTGTAATTGTGTTTGAAAATCATTAGTTTGCAATTAATAATAGCCAACACAAAATTTCATCTGATAAATCAGTCCACTTAGAAATGAATTAATAGAAATTTTATTTCACATATACAGGGTGGGCGGAAAGTAACTCCCTATTTTGAATTTGGAATAGCTATTGATGTTATGTGTAGATTGCAATGAAAGTTACCTTGTTTTGTAGACTGTAGTGTGGCATTACTTGTATTTTTTTTTTCCTTTTTCATATCTCTATTATATGGCAGTGGCTTGATGAGTGATTCGCTGGACGCTGGATAGGCCGCCGAAGCTCCACAGAATGGCTTGCCTGCACGCAGTCCAGATCTCACCCCATGAGATTACCTTTTATGGGGTGGCCTAAGGAAAAAGTGTACCGCAGCAAACTTCAAACTCTTGGTAACCTTGAGAACAAAATCCTTGAGGTCATAAAAAGGTGTTCCTGATGAGTTCTTGCAAAGGCCGTATCAAACGTACCTGTTCGTTTAAGACAGTGTATAGAAAATTCTGGGGCACACATTGAATTGTAACCTTTATAATTATCATGCCACACAATAAACTAAATGTGTACAAAAAATTGCCTTCATACCTACATTCGTTTAGGAGAAAAGAATTATTTCCAGAAGGGAGTTATTTTCCGCCCACCCTGTACACTACGGAAAAGATTCAAGCAAAAGTGAAGGGGAAAGCATTTTTAGCACTTTTCAAAAAACTTTTAAAATGTTGACGACTTCGGTTTGTCAGCATGGCCGTAGCTAATGTTCTCTATTTAAAATTGTAGAAATAGGATATCTAGCCTGTGTACAGGGATTGGGATACCCAAAAGAATGACAATTAATTGCTTTCTGTGAGATATATTTTTATAAATCACATTTAAAAATTTTTGTACTGCGAAAGTTGTATTAAAATTTAGATTTATTATTCATATGATTAAAAAAAATCTATAGAATATGATATGTTTAGCGTTAAGATTTACAGGACCACACCAAAATATTCAAACACATTATAAGAGCTTAAAAGCTACAATTGGAAATTGCTAGAACTGAATTTCCACTTGTGTTACGGTTTTTTAACACTTTTCAACAATGATTTTGAGTGATTATGAATTCAGTTAGTTTGCCTGTATGTACTTTTTTCCGTTGTGTAATAGCGTAGGCAAATTACGTTAAAGCTTAAACGATGCAAGAAGTGCATACAGTTGGAAAATATTAATAGTCTATGCGAAACAAATGATTTTTTTTTTCTTGTTTAAAAAAATGAAAGGCGTTCCTGTTATCTGGTTTAATGTAAAATTGAAAATTATAATTCAATATGGTAGGATTAAAATTATAATAAAAATAACTAATTAAAAAATAAATAAATAAATAAATAACAGTAATATTTTAATACTATTATTATTCACTCTGGAACTTTTTCGGCGGTAAAAATGTAGCAACATGATAAATTCACTCCGCTTTGTGATACGATGCCACAATCTAGTTAAGCAATGGTGAATTAAATTACAATAAAAATAAGAACTGAAATTAAAAATATAACCGTAATATTTTAATATTATTATTATTCACACTGGAACTTTTTCGGTGGTGAAAATGTAGCAAGTTGATAGATCCACTCTCCGTTTTACGATGCGATGCCGCAATCTGATAGCTCAGCAATGGTGAGAAAAATCAGATTTCAAGTTCCCTTTTCTTCTGGTCATGCAAAAATTTCCTTTTGCATTCCATTGTAAGTTTTTACTCAAATTTTTGGCCAAACAGTTTGTGGTACAAGCTGTACGTGATATATGAGTACATGTACAGATATAATAGTATTGATGTACAGTAGTTCCATTGTACATACGTGTGATGTCATGTAGAGAATGAAGATTAGTATAAACAGAAATTTTAAGGCATTTTCCCAATCTAACGTTTAGTACAGTCAGGTAGAAAAGCTAAAGGTTTGATTCAGTTTGTTTATTTTTTCTTATTTCTAAATATGTCGAATCCAATTCAATTTTTACAAAAAAAAAAAAAAAAAAATGAAAATGTTATTTAAATAAAAATTAATTTATAATATTAGAATAAGTTGAATCTTAATATAGTACAGTAGCTTTTTCTTTGTAAGGGAGGAAGGGGGGGGGGATCACATTGAGAAAATTTACTTAGGGTCACTTGAAATCTATAAGCTGCCCTCGCGTAATATCTAATAGACAAGGCCGCCAAAAATATATTGCTTAGGGCCGCCAAAATTGTACAGCGGCCTCTGAGCATGAAGCAGCGAGCTCTAAGAATGAAACATTGTTGACTTGATCTGTGAGCATTCTAGATGAAATCAATTAAAAAAAAATTCCTTTTCGGCAAGCTTAAAGGCAAAGGTAGATTCCTTTACGTTAATGTTACAAATATAAAGAAATTTTACATATGCATTAATACTTAGCCAATGGCTTTGTTCTCACACATTGAATTTTTTACGACGCTGTTCTGTTTTCAAGAAATTTAATTTTCAGCTAAAAAAGGATTTTATTCAATCTACTTAAAATTTTAGGCTAGATTTATTGGTCTGTAAAATGCTTCATTTTTTTTTTTTTTTTAATTCAAGCTCATAATCATTCAACAAGTAGAAGTCTTAAAGATATACAATCCCAGCAATGGTGAAGGGGGCTATTGGGCTACTAGGGGCTATTGGGAGGGAATAGGGGGCTATTGGGCTACACCCTCCTCCTCATCCAAGCTTAATCAAAATTATAATTTTTATATAAATTCCATATAATTGAAGTTCAATATCTTTCTTTTAAAGAAAAAATAATAGAAACGTGAAAATGCGCTTGTGACCTTACTATGGTCAAGTACTGGTAAGCCTGGCGTTAAAATGGTCAAGTCAAATACAGTTAAGTGGTAGCGGTTTTTAGATAGTTATTTCATTGTAATTTTTATTGAATTATTGAAAGTTTTGTATTGTGTTTTTATGATTCTTATTGTCAGATGAGTAAAAATTGTAAAGTGAAACTGTTTTGGTTCACATAAGCTGGAACATTTAACATTAACATTAGTTAACATTGGGCCATTTGGCATTGCTGAATTTCAATGTTAATTGTTATAAATTTAGTAAATTGTATGATTTGGCGAGATTTTGGTGGCAAAACTTGCGACTTATCAATGAAATTTGTGATTTGGAGGCAAAATTTGATAGTTAACGACGAAATTTTTGACTTGGCGACAAAATTCGTTGTCAGACGACAAAATTTGGCGATGGAGAAAGGCAGCTTTGGCGTCATTATATTTTCTTTCCACGCGAAAACTTCATATCTCTTCACAGACCAATATTTTGTTTCGACGAGATAAAAAGTCAAGGGAAGCTGTAACATATTACTTGCAATCGTAAGTTTTAAATTCTTGCCTAAACAGACATTCTAAACTATTCACCACAAACGATATTTGTATTAAGATTGGCGTATTATTTTAATTTTACATTTTTAAATGATTAATTAAAGCGTTTAACATGTTTTTTAATTAACACACTTTTATTAACTTGATATGCTGCAACTATTAATGTATCTAACGGAATTTTGCAATTCAATTTTCGGTAACTTCTTGTCGTCCGAAAAACCTGAAATTTTGCACACAACTTCATAATCAATGACAATAGACAAGTATTTCCAGGCACTTTTCTCATCAGGGGCAGGTTCCAGCGGCAAACAAAAAATCTATACTTATACAAAACTATCGTATTTGACACAAGATTTGGACGTATTTATATAATGTAGAGTGGCAACAATTAATTTTTTTAAATAAAGATTTAAAAGTATGTAACAGTTTTCTAAAGTCTTTATCAGTTCACTTTTCAATAAAAGAGTGTTCTTTATTTTTTTAAAAATGGTATAATTTTATTTATCAAAATAAGGGAATTCGAGTAATGAAATACTTTAGTTTAAATTTTAGTTTTTATGAAAGTAAACTTCAACGGAAAATTCATTAAAATCGTCCCTAGTTTATTTGTCAAAGTGATAATACCTAAATGTCCCCAAATTTATTACTTTTTCTATCATGCCAGTTTAATTCGTTTAGCATCCATTTACATGCTTTTTTTTTTTTACGATGACATTTATCTTTTACATTATAGCATCTATGTCATAAAGTTAAGTCTAAATCTGTTTAGCCCTAAGCTAAGATACGTTGATTTTATTTACATATTTACTTATTTATTTATTAACTTTTATTTTATTTGTTTAAACTCACGGATAAAATTTTATTTCATTTTTCTCAGTAGTTCTGTACATTGTTGTAATTGTGACGTCATATTTTCTGTTAAATTTAACTTTTTTTTTTTTTAATCAGGTTATTATATTGTTTAAAAACATGATTACAATTTTATTATTTTTTCAGTGATCTTTTTTTATTATCGTTTGCACGTGATATATGCATCAGATTATAAATTTTTGCAATGTATGTAGAAAACATCGGCTATATAGAACAATTGACGAAAAATCACTTTTTAGCTTGTAACTTCTAAGCAATTGAAGCTATCGAAAAAGTTTAAATACAAAAATTGTTCTTTAGGGTAAGGCGGTAATTCGCCTGATTTGAAAATTTTTCCTATTTTCAATATTAAAGAAATTATGGGCAAATGAAAATTTCCACCCCCAACCATTTCCACCCCCTTTGAGCTGGATACCCCATCTGCGAACTCGACCGAGATTTTTACTGTCCTGACAACATATCCTGAGCTGGTTAAATTTAAATAAAAATTACTCCAGTTATCGTGTTCACAACTTAACATGGGAAAAAGCGTTATACATATATATATATATATATATATATATAAACTTTTGAACGGAGGGTGGTTTTGGGTTCTAGGGGTCATGATCGGTGAATATATGAAAATTTTTTCCAGAAGTCGTGTCATGAGAACCATTGCAATAGGTAGATCTCCTATAAGGAATCTACCTAAAAGACCCAGATTTTTCATTGCCAAGCCTCAGTACTTGTTTGCATTTAAGTTCTTTGATCGCGAACTTGTCCTAAAGTGTGTGTGAAAGTGTCTTAAACTTAAACTGCACAGCATGAGATGAGTCGAAATTGATTGTAAATGTGTAAGATTATTGGAAAATAAATAGTCAAATTATTCTGATGTAACTAATTAGAAAGTACACTCCTGTTCAAAAGAGTTTAGCAAGATTTGCAACCGATAACTTTTTTTCAAATTTAAAACTTATCTCTCGATGAAATGTTTTCAATCAGCGGGTACTTAAAGAACTGGGTCTTTCTGATATTTTTCAGTGAAGATTGGTTTAAGACAACAGTTAGGGGGCCGGTAACAAATTAGACAAAATTAATAATCTTTGTGATCACCCTGTATCGTTAAGTAAACGATATAAACAGTAACTTTAGGATATGTTAATATAGACCCAGTTCGATTTGTGGATGAATTTGTGTGACGATAGCATGTTAAATAAGAGAGATATAAGCATTTATTTTAAAACTCAAAAAAAAAAAAAAAAAAAATCAATATGTTTTTATTTATAATATAAAGAGTTTTTAACGAAAATTATTACCACTTTCAGATAAGTCGAAAAAACACTTTTAATACAATATACTGCAATCGGAATACAAATATCTTAAATATCTCATGAAATATGAAAATTTTTATGAAAAACCTGTTTACTGCATATGCACGAAAGATAAAACATTTTTTATCGCATAGGTTGAAAGCTAGATGTATTGGGCAACTTTTATCAAAAGTGCATTTGAATAGAATAAAAATTAAGAGAATTGTACAATAAAGAACGAGCTAGATTTTAGATATTTTCCAAGAGTTGAAATTTCTGAAGGAAATTTCTGAGACTTTCTTTTATATTTTCCTATACAAATTCACTCAGTAACAATATTAAAAAAAAAAAAAAAAAAAAAAAAAAGGATTTTTTTTTTTTTTTTTTTTTTGTTAAAAGTAAAAAGAATCGATAACTTTGTTTTAAATTATCACAGATTTATAGTTCAAAAATTCATTTTAAAGGTATTGACGAGATCTTTCGAAAGATACCCATCTTGAAAATTTACCCCCCCCCCGGGGGGGGGGGAAGCGATGCCCCCACATGCACAGAAATTTTGTCCTATACTGCCATGTTAAAAATTTAGAAAAAATGCGATCACAGCGCCACCTGTTGAGCTATTGATCCCCAAATGTAATCAGCAGCACTTTATGTCGGGGACCAACTAAATACCAAGTTTGGTTAAATTTCGTTAAAAAAAAAAAAAAAATACGATTTTTTTTTTAAATTTTTTTATTTTCGTTAAAACTAAAAAAATCGATAACTTTGTTTCAAATTGTCACAGATTTATAGTTCAACCATTCGTTTTAAAGGTATTGACGAGATCTTTTGAAAGATACCCATCTTGAAAATTTACCCCCCCCCCCACTCGGGGGGGTACTTCCCCCCCAGGGGGGAAGCGATGCACCCCCCATGCACAAAATTTTTTCCTAGTTAACTACTACTATTATCAATAATTCATATTAATTTTACAATCACAAGTTTAAAATAACTCTCATTATGCCCATTTATACGGAATTTTGTCCTATGCTGCCAAGTTAAAAATTTGCATAAAATGCGAGCACAACGCCACCTGTTGAGCTATTGATCCCCAAATCTAATCAGCACCAGTTCATGTCAGGGTGCAACTAAATACGAAGTTTGGTTAAATTTCATTCATTGGTTCGTGAGATACAGCGTCCACAAAAAAAATGATACAGACAGACACACAGACACAGACAGACATTTTCTAAAAACTATCAATTCGTGTTCAGGACATCCCAAAACGTGTAGATCCGTCAAAAAACGGAGGTCGAAAATTTTCGCGAATCCAATACTTTCTCTATATTACATATAGAAGAAAGTAAAAATGAAGAAAAGGGAGGAGGGGTTATATTCGATGGAGGGGGTACTTTCGGGATTTTACGGTACTTTTTTAAAAGGAAATATTAAAGGTAATTTCTTAAATTAAAGGTAAAAAAAAAACTGTGTAATGATTCCTTTGATAACATGCATCCGACACTTTATGAAAAATTACTTAAATTAGAAATAATATATAAATATTAAAACTTAATTCAATGCCAAACTTAACTTGCAATGCCAAACTTAACGTACCGTAAGTGCGCCCGAAGATTGGATGTAGCTTTGTTGGATGGAGAAAAAAAAAAAGGGGGGGGGGGTTACTTTCAGGATAACGGAGATATTTCACTTTCAGAGAGAAAAGGGAGGGGGGATTATATTCGATGAGGAGGTTACTTTCGGAATTTTATGGTATGTCTTTTTTTTTTTTTTTTTTTTTTAAGATAAAGAAAATTAACTTTGTTCGGAATTTCGATGGAGGAAATTTAATACTTTAAGCATTCTGGCATACTGGTTAAAATAAATTGAAAAATAATAATTAATATTATTATTCTCAATGACCGGTTAATAAAATGAAATGTTGCAGTAAAAAATTTAAAATAATTATGTAAGAAAGTTATTTTAATAATTAAGAATAACTTAATAAACTGAATGACAGTTTATAAATTAATTTTAAAAGATTTCTATGTATTTCTATTTCAAAATATGGATTAGCGATCCATATTTTTAGATTTTACGAAACATCGATTTTTTCACAAAACATTTTATAACTCAAAATCTTTCAGAGATAAATCATTCTTTTTTTTTTTTTTTTTTTTTTGTATATAGACCTTGGTTAAATGGTACACATCTCAAAAGATTGACAGATTTTTTCAAAAACTGAATGATTTATAAATTTTTTAATTTTATGCATAAAACCATTGCATACTGCATTCTGGATCCACTAAAATCTTCTAATTATGATTAAATTATTTTTAATACATCATTTGAAAGATATTTTAAAGTACTTTTATATTATCAAAAGTGGAATTTGAGATTTCACCCAATTTACACATTTTGAGGTGTCCTGAATTGGTTTTCTATTGTATCTCAGCTACTAATTAAAATAATTTCATAAGTAATACATCATTTGGAAGCTTTGTTGATTTGGAATTGAACAGTAGATTACAGAAATTTCTACCGCCAGATGGCACTGTAATATTTTAAAATTTCAATACATCATTTGAATGATATTTTAAAGTTCTTTTATATTATTGAAAGTGGAATTCAAGATTTTACATGATTTACACGTTTTAAGGTGTCCTGATTAGGTTTTCTTTTGTATCTCAGCTACTAATTAAAATATTTTCAAATGTAATACATTATTTGAAAGGCTTATTGATCTGCAATTGAACAGTAGATTACAGAAATTTCTACCGCCAGATGGTGCTATAATATTTTAAAATTTCAATATTTTAAATTCTAATGAGCGAGGAAGGTGCTGTGTGTTCTATAAGGCGCGGCAGGCACCACCAAGTGGGACTTTGCTAAAGTCAGAAATTTTAAAGATCATAACATGGTGAGCGAACAGGCTGTTTAAGATATTGAAACTGGAAGAGGGCGCCACTGGCACTATCGAGCGGGAATTTACTGCAATTAAATTTTTCAATAAAGCTATTTTCACTATATGTCAATAGGCTGTTATAAGACCTGAAACGGGAAAAAGGCACTGCAGGTGCCACCGAGCGGGAGTTTCATAAAGTCGGATTTTTCAAGGATCGCGAACCAGCTGGTCGCCGAAGGTGGCTAGTAATAAATAACCGAAGTAAAACCCCTTACCGCTGTAAAATTAGCACCATCCATAGTTATATTAACTGTGCCATTCTAGTATGTAGGGGAGAGGGGGGGCACCTTTGAACAGTTTTTTGGAAAATCAACATATTTTTTTATTTAGATGATAATTAGTAATTTTAATTGATGCACAAGAAAAAGTAGGAATTTCTTCATCATATGAGCTAAAAATTAAAAAAAATATTAAATAAATTAAATACGTTATAAGACTTTAAAAATTGTTAATATTTCTGTTCAAACCTGCCCCATGTAGGGGTACCTTTGAACAAGCTAGGGGCACCTTTGAACAAACATAAACAAAGAGAAACTATACAGAGTTTTTATCAAATGCTGAATATTTTTAAGGATTATAAAATGATAAGAATAAAATTAAACATATACATTTACTGAAATTACTAAATTTTTATTATTTAACCAAATTTATATATATCAAAATTGACATCAAAACTCATTACTGAAACAGCGCATAGGGTACCTCCACTAATGCTTAGTTGAGGCAGTTTCTTTACAATATCGTTGAAATCCATCAAACTGATATCTGGTGCTTCTAGAAAATAAAATTTATCATTTTCTTTTTTACAGAGAAACTTAACATTAAACTCTGTTTTATCCTGTAATTGCAATTCAATCTGACCAACATAGTGGAGAACAGTTTTTTTTTTTGGAGCAAATTTTACTAAAATAAAATCATTCACATTCAAATCTTCTAAAACAAGAGTTTTTCCTTCTTCATCCTCCATAACGGTAATAGTATCTTTAAAAAAAAGTCAGTTTCATCATGCACAGAAAATATCTTCATCGCTGCTTGAATCAAAAAATGTATGCAGTCTCTTCTTAGTTGTTTTTTTCAAAAGCAGAGTTATATTATTTAGATTTTTTTTTTTTTTTTTTTTTTTTTGACGTGCTTTGTTTTCAGCTTTAATTGCATTTTTCTCAGGAGTCAAAGTCAGTATCCTGGATCGTCCTTTCTTACATCCACTAAGTATGATGGTAGATGACCATAATCAAAATAAATTTTTTCACTATAAATATTTTTAACTTTTTGCAAAGGAAGCAAACTTTTCTATAGGAAAAATGACAACATGCAAGATTGAAAAAAACAATAGTAGTAATCAAAAGTGATGTTCACATGCATATAAGTAGAACTTTAATATTAAGTAAATAATAAACCAGCTCACAAATAATTTGTATGTCTTCATTGTTACATTTATTTTTTAAATCCAAAATAAAATAATAGTATTGAGATTGATTTATAACTTTTTTCTTCAAAGTTTTGTTTGTTCAATGGTGCCCCAACATTTTTGTTCAAAGGTGCCCCATCATATGGAGTTTGGCATTAGAATAATTTACTCAGTTAGGTTTAAGAATTTGAATAAAACAAAACTTATAAGCTAAAGCTAAAATCTTTATTTCAACAATGAAACATCAATTAAAATTATAGGTATACAAGATTATCAATAAAAAGCTTACAACTTTATTTTGTATAGTTTAGATTCAGGAAAGAGAAAAATACATACCTTGCTTAGACAGCAGTGTGCATATAAAATGGTAAAGCTTTGGCTAGTTTGTTGCATTGAAACAATAGTAATGTGCTGCCATCATATTAAAAAAATAACATAATTTTCTAGGAAAATATTTAGATTGTTCAAAGGTGCCCCCCTCTCCCCTACTGAAAAATCCGACCTAAATAAAGAACTAAAATACATAAAAAAGTTAACTACAGAAGCCAATTACCCAAAAAATCTTGTTGATAATTTGTTTAGAAAAAGAATTCAACAATTGAACAACATATAAAACCGTCAAAAATTACTGATGAAATTCACATATTCAATCCCTTATAATCAAGGTACCTCTAGTAAAATAAAAAAACACTGCTAAAAAATTTAACATTAACGTACTGATAAAACCAAACCCTAACATTTTTCAAGTTATAAGAGGCGATAAAGATAATATTTCCCCCTTAGAGACTGACGGAATTTACAAAATCCTCCTTAATCTCTCCCTTATCAAAATAATAAAACAGGTTGCTATATAGGTATAACAAAGAAAAATAAAAACAAGAATTAAAGGACACCAAAATGACATTAAATATACCAAAAATACTACTGCACTAGCTAAAACATATCAAGAAAACAACATCGATGTTCAATTTAATGGTGATGCCGTAAATCACCATGAGTCGAAAACCGGGATTGACACACAGTGGCTCCACCTGATCACAGGCGATGACAAACCTTTGGAAGTCCAGCCACTTTCCACTCAAGCCATGACTGATGACGTCTGGGGCCCCAAGACGAAAAGCGGCTTATGAAAGTAATGGAGCAGTCAAGTAAGGTAAATTTCCTTTATAAATTAAGTAAAGCTTCGTTTTTTAAATAATTAAAGTTATCGTTTATTTTGTTTAGGTTTTTAACCCGTTTTTTGTAGATTTTATTTATTAACTTTCTATTGTAACTGGCCCTTTCTGCTATTTTATAAATTTTATTTAATTCATTTTTTAGCAAGTTTTCATTGGAACAAATTGTTATTGCACGGTTGATGTAGGATTGGATGGCACTTATTTTATATTTGTATGAGGTTTTGCTTCTGTTGTTTATTATTTCATTACTACTATTTGGTTTCCTGTAAACAGCGGCTTCTATTGATTCATTATTTCTAAAAATTGTTACGTCTAAGTAATTAATTTGGTTATTCTCTTCATATTCATAAATGAATTAAATGTTTTTATCTATTTGGTTAATACTATTTAATAGTTTTTCAGGCTTGTATTTATTATCGATAATCACGAAAACGTTGTTGACGTAACGAACCCAAAACTTTATTTTGTTACTATATTTGTCAAAAATTATATTTTTGATTATAACCTAGGTTTAAACTCTGCTAAGATACCACATTTAACGAAATTAAAGAGAAAATAAATAACTTTAATAAAATTGAAAGATACATACATACCGAAAAACAAAATAAAAAACTAAAATGGTGGATTCCCAGAATGAATAAAACCACACAAAAACAAACTAAAGACCAACATCTAAATCTATCATATATTAAACTGAATGCACACCAAAAATCAACTTCTTAAAATGGAACAGATATTTATCTTAGACGAACCGATTAATTTAAAAGACTCAATAGCTAAAATAGAAACCGCTATTAATAATATTCCCAACCAATTAATATATATAATGATCCTCATCTGTCATAAACGAATCCGGTTAGTACCGCTTCAAAACAGAAACTTTTGGCAGTCATTTTTTTTTTCCGTTTGTTTAATTCAACTTAGGAAACATACATATCATTTTCATACATGTTTTATATCGCACATATTCTTATTTCCTATAAAACCTATTCAATTGTAATGTTTAAATGTATAAATTAAGTATAACGGATCACTGGCTATTATAAACATGAACCTATAAATAGAATTATGTAACTTCATGATTATAAACAAAGCAAGACCAAATAAAAACAAACCAAAACTGTTGCCATTCAGAAAATACAAATTCCAAATGGACAACTTTTTAATTCCGAATGAACGACTCTTTGACTGTTTCATTAAAAAAACGCTTAAAATATTTCTAAAACATATTAAAGCCTTAAAAATCTTAAAATATTTGTAAAAACGCATTAAAGCCTTTAAATATTTTTATCAAACTTCATTGTTTGTTTACATTGTAAGGTATGATTGGCGCCGAGTTTAGTACGTAAATGCCGCCAGTTGATTTTAGTTTTGAAATTAGTGTAAAATGATAGTTGGGATAGAATGTTTGGTTGGGCAAGTAAAAGTCACCAGTTGAAATGAGTATTGAAATTAGAGTAGTCTAAGGTGATAATGTCGAGTCAAGGTAAAATGTTCGGTTGAGAATGAGAACGTCCCTAGCTGGTTCCTGGATATTTTGGCGATGTTGAGGGTGAGATAGCTGGTTGGAGGTATCGAGTAGAGGTGAATTTGGGTTAGCATGGAGTGTCTGTAGTTATTGGATAGTTAGTTAGAAAATTTGAAAACAGGATCTACGATAGTCTTAAAAAAAAGTATTTTGGTAAAATGAAGTGAATCGTTTTTTCTTATTATGAGGACTCTAAATACGCAAGCGAAGTGATGACGTCACTGGCCGTTCGTGGATACAAGAAAAATATTTCCTATGTTAAACGCCCAATGGATTTTTCGTAAAAAATTATTAAAAATCGAGGGAAATTATTACCCGATTTTAATCCCCATATTTAGGTTTAGATATGTAATAGTTATCATGTGCATGCGTTAGATTAAGTTGTTTTTGTTCTAAAATTGATAAAATTTGAATTTTAAATTTCAAAACTCTAGATAAAAAAAAAAACTTCCATATTCCATTGAAAACATAAACATTTCATTTCAAAGGATGATATTACACAATAAATATCCAACTAATATACTAATTAAAAGGAAAATGATAAATATTCTATCATAATTTGAAGTGAAATTTGTTTTCAAATGTCTAAATAAAGTATCTGATATAAGATACTAATATGTTGCAGCGGAATAGATTTGATATCGGCCATCCTTGGCAGAAAAAAAAAAATATATATATATATATCGCCAAATTATCTGGCGAATGTAATTTAATTCCTTTCAAAAATCATGGTTATTTTAAAAATTTATATTAAGAGAGTAAGGAATAATATGAAACAATATTTCGCACAACACATATTACGAAAGTATACATCTGGCATGTATATTTTCATAGTACGTTTTTGATCGCCAAATACAAAAACGCCAAGGACAACAGAGTTTTGAAATTTAAAATTAAATTTTTGTCAATTTGACAGCAAAATAACTCAATCTAACATATGCACATGATAACTAATACATATATATACCCAAATATGGGGATTAAAATCGGGAAATAATTTTCCTCGATTTTTAATAATTTTTTACAAAAAATCCAATGGGCGATTAACATAGGAAATCATTTTCTTACATACACGGACGGTCAGTGACGTCACACTTCGCTTGCGTATAGAGCACTTAATGGAACACTGGGATGTGTTGTTGCTGTTGTGTTGTCGGGCCTATATTTTTTGTCAACCAGCAGTTTTTTTATTGTCATTCATATTTATTGATCGGGTAAAATTTTTGAAGTGAAAACTTCTTTAGGCGCGTTGAGCACTTTTGGGTGAACAAAAATCATTGAACTCCCGTCATCGTCAGCTAACGCTTGCCATTTGAAGTGAAAACTTTTGGGTGAAGAAAAATCATTGAATTCGCGTCATCGTCAGCAAACGCTTTCCATCCTTGTATGATACAAATAATGTATCACACAATTAACTTGCTAATGTGATATGTTAATAATTATATACTGTATATTGTTTTAAAATCTGGTGCGGCGTTACACGACTTCTCTCATCTCAGGCACTGTCTCTATTGCACTTAGACCTCACAAAACCGTGAGAAAGCCCAAAGCTGCCATTTTTCTCACGTTTTTACAATCTGGTGCGGCTCTACACGACTTCTCTCATCTCCGGACACTGTCTCTATTGCAGTTAGACCTCACAAAACCGTGAGAAAGGCCAAAGCCGCCATTTTTCTCACGTTTTTACAATCTGGTGCGGCTCAACACGACTTCACTTAATTCCGGACACTGTCTCTTAACGATAGCATCCGGAATCGTTGCAGTTAGACTTCACAGAACCATGAGAAAGACCAAAGCCGTCATTTTTCTCACGTTTTTAAAATCTGGTGCGGTCCTACACGACTTCTCCAGAGCTTCCAACCTAATCCGGCAAATTGTTAGTACTGCCCCTTTTTCTACACCACTTAATTTTTAGAGTATTTTTCTTCTTAATTCATCGTAGATACATTTGAAGAGAATTTCTCTAAAAATTAAGTGGTGTAGAAAAAGAGGCGGTACTAACAATTTGCCGGATTAGGTTGGCAGCTCTGCTTCTCTCATCTCCGGACACTGTCTCTTAAAGATTGCAGCTGGAAACGTTGCAATTAGACCTCACAGAACCGTGATAAAGGCCAAAGCCTCCATTTTTCTCACTTTTTTACAATCTGGTACGGCTCTACACGACTTCTCTCATCTCCGGACACTGTCTCTTAAAGATTGCAGCCGGAAACGTTCCAGTTAGACCTCACAAAACCATGATAAAGGCCAAAGTTGTAATTTTTCTCATGTTTTTACTATCTGGTGTGGCTCTACACGACTTCTCTCATCTCCGGACACTGTCTCTATTGCAGTTAGACCTCACAAAGAACGCAAATTATAAAATATCGAAACACATTTGATTTATAAACAAAAATTGAAAATACATTTAAATGATCACGTGGTAACCATCATGATCTAAACATTGTTTTCAAGATTTATCGTTCACATTCCGTCATTTTTGACAGGGTTATATAAGTACTAGTATAAAAATAAAATACATAATACAGCACAAGATCAAATTTCCAAAGCTCTAAAAAACAATAATTTACTGATATCAAAGATTTAAAGGCCTTAAATAAACTTAAAAACAATAAAGAAATTGCATGTGTTTTAACTGACAAAACCAGGAAAACCGCTATTCTAAACAGAAATGATTATAACAACCAAGTGGAGAAAGCAATAAACAAAATAGGTGTAGTTAAAATAGAAAAAGACCCAAACAACCATTTACAAGAAAAAAGTAGGAAATTAATTAAAGATGGTAAATGGCCACAAAATAACCCTCCAAACATCAATAATCATGCACCAAACACTGCCCGAATGTTCGGTAAATTTAAGGACCATAAACCTCCACCCCCACCCCCTCCCCAAATTCCAACCTATTGTAAATAAACACGAAAGCCCCACTTACCCACTCAGAGTCTATATGAAAAATATTTACCATGAACTCTTTCCCCTCTCTAATAATAGTTTAAACTCTACTGAAGAATTTATAATGAGAGTTCCCTGAAGATGACCGGGTCGCCGGTCAAATGGACCAAGGAAGCAAAAAGTAGGCTGTTTTTTAGTTTTAAAGTGAATTTCTTTGCTTCTATTTAACAAGTAAATAGTAAATGTCTTAGCCTGAGATTGATAATGATTTGTATCATGGAATATCACCGAACTCTCTTCACTGGATTTTAGCTCTTGTTGGCCAAAATAATGAATTTAACTTTAAGATTTTTGACTTTGACTTTTCAAATTCGGATAAAATCTAAATGTATAATGGAAAACGTCGTAATTCTTATCTTTTTTACTTTTAGATATACTTTTAGAAACTTTTAACGTTTTTAATAATTTTCATGGAATTTTAGGATTTTTAAATGTTTTATCAATATTTTAAATGAAACTAATTCTTTTAGGATTATTTTAATTTAATAGCGTTTAAGTTGTTTATTTCAAAAATGAATTACAACTCATTATACACAGCTTGGAAATATAACAACAAAAAATTAGCACTATGTGAACTATAACATGTATATGAATATTTTCAGTTAAATCGAATAAGGCATTTAGATGCTATCACACTTTAAATAATTTGAGCCCATAGGCTATGATGATGAATTTAATTCATGTTCCTGTAAAAAAACTATAAGTACTAGATTCTCCAAGATGTAGGTATACAGTTTGTGCTACGGTAACCTATAACCTATAAACATACGTACCAACTTTTAACTCATTCGAACAAAGCATTTAGACGATATCGTGTTCACTCACACAAATACACATACATACATCCTCTTAAAAATAGCAAAAATGAACTCATGGGACCTCAAAATATATAGATAGATTTATCAACACCGCAATGTCAAATTTTTTTCAGGATTACAATACTATCTTTAACATATGTATTTTCGGAAAATAAAAAATTGCATGACAGATATGTGAACCATTCAATTTCACCAAGCTTACTAACAAAGTTTTAACAGTTATTTATGACTATGAGAGAGGGAATGACAATGTAGTTGAAAGCAGTACGGAAAAGGGCAGGGGGGAATTAAAATTTGCATCCAATCCACCCTCAGATAAATACAGATATATTCATTAAATATTGTTAATTTTGCATGTCTATTTTGAAATATTTAAATTAATTATATATACATAAACATATTAATAAGGAATTGTTTTATATATATCGAAAGAGTAAAGATATTTTTTAATTTACTACTCACAAATAATTAATAGTGGACAAAATTGTATTTTGTCCGGGACAGTTTTAACCAGGTTTCAATCCTGATTACTTCTTTCAACTCTCTTCCCCATTTCCACGGAGGATCAAAATTGTGATGCTATGTATCCAGACCATCGATTCATTTTGTAATTTCAGCATGGCAGGAAGTAACCTCTCCAGTAATCCAGAAAACTGTTTTGTGAAATGCGGTTATGTGCGAAATACCGAACAGAAGGGCAAGAAAATGATGATGGTGCTATAATGCAGATTAAGATTGGTTGTGTGTAACAGAGGATGCGTCTGGTACAAAATTTAGTGATAATATTTGTATTAATCAAGACATTATGACATACAGCATCCTAAAGCATAGAAGAAACATGTGATTTCAAAAAATGAAAATAATGGTGAAGAAACAATTTTTATTCTGATTACATAATTATGGCATTTGAAAATGCACGAACCTTTATATAAGCACGTGAAATTACATAAAAGGACCAGAAAAATGTTATATTAGGGGGACCGGAAAGTAATGTCGTTTTCTTAAGTTAAATTCACACGACTACATTTTTAACAAGTTTTTATTTCTAATCAACAATATATTCACCTTCGTTATCAACAACCTTTTGCTATCTAGTATACAAATTTTCAATGCTGGAGCGGTAAAAATCAATCGGTTTTTCTGTAAAATATGTCGAGATAGCATTTTGGACATCATCAAAATTTTCTAATTTTTTGCCACTAAGACAATGTTGCAGTGATCAGAATAAATGGTAATCCGAGGGTGCAATATTGGGCGAGTATGGTGGGTGAGGCAGTACCTCCCACCCCAATTCGTTAATTTTTTCTAAGGTCCGTTTTGCACAGTGCGGTCTTGCATTGTCATGTTTCCTTTTCTGTTGACAATTGCCGGATACTTTTCAATCAAAGACTGGTTTACTCGTTTTAATTGTTCACAATAGATATCTGCATTAACAGTTTGTCCAGGTTTTAACACTTCAAAGTGAACAACTCTGCGTGTATTCCACCAAACACACAGAAGTGCCTTTTTTGGGGTGTAAACCCTTGCAGTAGTTTGTGGTAATTCATTTCGGCTGAGCCACTGCCTACAGGACCCATTTTTCGTCTCCAGTGATCAAGCGATCAAAAAACGGATCTGTACGGTGCCGTTGAAGCAATACGTTGCATGTGATGGACCAGTTCACTTTATTCTGTGTGGACAGATTACGGGGAACCCAAACACCAGCTCTGCTTATTCTTCCAATCTGCGGCAAATGTTCTTGGATGGTTGACCAAGATTGGTTAAGGCTGTTTGAGAGTTCCTCAATTGTTTGACATGGATTTGCTTCCACTTCTGCCCTTAGCATGTCGTTATCTAATGTTGTTGGTCTTCCTGATCGATGGGCGTCCGAGAGATCAAAATTGCCTGATCTGAACTTGGAGAACCATCTTTCGCATTTTCGAACGTCCAATGCGCTTGGATAAACATCACAAATGTTTTTAGTCGCAGCAGTTGCGGTATTACCCTTGCGAAACTCAAAAAGCATACAATGCCGAATATGCTCTTCTGGTATTTGTCTGGTCATTTCACCCCAAATTGCAAAAAAAAAAAAAAAAATGTCTAATACTTAATTATTCAGAAGCAAATACTATGATACAATAACCTCAAAATCTCTTTGACACGCCTTCCAAGTACGTAATGAGCTACCAAATGACAATCAAATATCGACATGCACAGAAACGACATTACTTTCCGGTCCCCCTAATAAATCTGGAAGAATTTCTGTATAATTTATAAAAGGAACAAAAAACCCAACATAAAATTACTGATTTTTAAAAATAAATTTTACTTAATGTTCTACAACATTGATTTATTTCTTTGACAGTTTTATTATGATTAATCTTTTACTTTCATAAATTAAATTATTAACTTAGAAGATCGTATAGTGTATAGAATAATTCTTTTTATTAATTTAGTACAAAACGTTTACAAGTACTCATTAGATAACACCTACAAAATTAATTTATCAGTAACACCGTTACATTAAAAATCCTAGAATTAATTACAACCTCCCTCAAATTAGAAAATAAATAAAAAGTTGGTGAATATACCAAAAAAACACAAGACCCAAATCCCAAACCAGAGGAAGATAAATAAAGATTTAAACTTTTACTTAACAGAGTATAACTTCTAAAATTAATAGTTAATTAATCTAAACATTGTATAATCTGGAATGACAACACAGAAAAAAAACAATTCTGCTCCTTGCCTAAAAAACAAAATTTATCTTTCAAATTCAATTTTTTTTCAAAGTAATCCACAAGAATAATAGAACTAATTTTTATCCTCCTATTTTAATTTTAAAACAATTGTCTGCCAAATTATACTGAAAGTATAGTCACCAAACACAAAGGAAAATAAAAAGAAATAAAACCTATGGACTAACATTCAATCAAAGAATTAACTCTTAATTTATTTTACCCCCTTTTTTTTTTGTATATTACAAGACTCTAATGAGTACCAGAATTCCCAACCCAGCTCGAAAGGAAACAATAATTTCCTATAAGAAAATTTTCACTTTTCGTTTCTTTTAGTCCCCCAAAGATTAATCCTGAATTATCAAAACAAAAACCCATATATATATATTTTTTTTTTTTTTTTTTTTTTTTTTTTAGTAAGTTTCAATTAGCACAGTAACAGGAATGTAATATCTAAATAAAAACATACAAGTAGGAATTAGCTTTTAAAAACTGAAATAGTTTTATTTTTGAAGTAGAATTTTGGTTTACACGCATCATATATTTCAATCATTAATTAATGTAATCACAATCAAAGTACAAAGGTATACTCTTTATAACATACAACACCTTCTAACAAACACTAAACACTTACGCGGACAAGTCAGTGATATATATATTTTTTTTTTCTTTCTCTAAAACATATCTCAAAGTTTTTATACTGATTTCACAAAACATAGCAGATGTATATAAATGATAATTGCACACATATTTAAGTAGTTACGAAGAAAAGGGATTAAAGCAAAATAAACAAAAATACTACTTAACAGGCTGCCAGGAGGAGTCACATTACCTCCATTTCTCCAGGTTTTCCAGACTCACGATTTATCAGCCGTCAAGAAGTAGAGCGAAGCAAACTCCTGATCTCCAAAATCTATTCAAACATCTAGGCAAGCACTCACTGAAGTCGTCGAGCACTCACAACGTATCGTGATCTTTTTCATCATTCCACGACGACTCCGCTAAACCTTAGCGAGACTTAGCTCAATTCTTTTCAGGCCACGGAAGCGATGAGGGGGATACCGGTCAGCCATCGATGAGAGTTTCAACATCCCTCGAGCAATCCCAGAGAAAAAGAGACTCCAACAAAGCACAGCAAGGCGTCAGGTAACATCTCCTCAAACTCTGAAGTCGTTTCTTGGGAGAGGGCAAAAGCCCCTCTCCCTTAAAACAAAAACCGCACAAAAAAAAAAAATCTCTTACAACCACTCGAAAAACCGTACCATTCCAAATACGCAATCCACTGAACAAAAACCAACCTCTGATTCGTTGCCATTCCACACGGCTAAAAAAAGAGAGTCTCATTCGCTATAACTACCCCAAAATATCCTCCTTGGTCACTCCCACTAAAAATTAATACGCCCTCATTTAAAAATATTTCTCAAACAAAATACACACGCCCATACAGTCAGCAAAACTTGCACGACCTCAATTCGCCCCCTCAGGTAGACAGGTATTTTAATCTCCGAGAGAAAATTTTCCATTTCACACCCCTACTGTAACCGAAGACTGAACAGCTGAGAGGCACATCTGTGACCGCCACACCCACTACGCTGACCTTCAGCGACCTACGAAAGACACACTTTACTCTGCTTGGAACCAAGGAAAAAAAACAGAACTGTTTCCCACGGAAGCAATGAATGAAAGAAAGAGAGGGACACCTCTTTATCGTAAGAAAAATGCGAGGGGAGAAGCCTCCTTTTTTTTTTTTTGTTTGCTTACAATTCTCAAGAGAAAAAATATATATACAAAGAATTCTTGACCAAAAATACTTCTCAGAATTGAATATCTTCCTACCGTGCAATACATGTGATTTCAAAGCGTTTTGAAACTAACATAAATATAGCTAAGAAAACCTATCTTTTTTCTTTCTTTTTTTTTTTTTTTTTTACAGAATAGAGATTTTAATTATGAAATATTAAAAACGAACAAGCAGTTATAATTCATTATAACAACACCCCGTTACCCCAATGAAAAAAAAATTTTGCAAAAATTTTTTTTTGAAAAGCCGCTGAAAATTCAAAGGCAAAGTGACCAACCATCAAAAAGTCAAACATCGACCCTAAGACAGAAGACAGCTAAGGCCCCAAACCTTCCTCGATCCGCAAACAGACGTCTCTATCTGCAAATCGAACCTGCCACTCTCAAAGACATTTATATTACAAACTAGAAAATAGCTATTGTCTGAACCCAGAAATCCTCCCTGAAAAGTATTAACACAGCCTCAAGACCTCCGTAAACTCACACATCCACACAGACACAACTTCCAACTCCAACCTGAACCAAAACCACATGGCAGAGCATAAGGACACGTGCACCAGCCTAACCGACACTTTTAAGCTCCAAAAAAAAAAATCTAGCCAATCACAGATGACATAGCACGGCACAAAACTTTTAACCACGAAGGCATTTCCAATACCGCACCAGTCGGACCGCAACCAGATTCTACCAAACCAGCCTTGACATGCACCCTTAACACTTGCCACCTATACCGCCCTTAACTATCAGACAGAATAGACACAATTCCCCTGGACCAACTACCTTACCGACCAGAGTGGGCAATGATTAGACATATTTTTTTTTTTTTTTATAAACCACTACCAAAACAGGGACAACATGAACACTCCTGGCAACCCAAATACAATTAAAAAAAAAACACAATAAATATACATAAATGCAGAAAATATAAAAAATAAACAAAACCATTACATGATAAATTTTTACAACACAACATTTGAGAACCTTATTTTTTTTATATCTTTATACATAAAAAAAAATTTTTTTTTTTTTTTTTTTTTTTTTTTTTTTTTTATACGACCCATGAGAGCCATATACACCACAACTAAACCTTAGGGAGAGAGAAAACAATGCTACAAGACTCGCGCCTATCGACGCAGAAGAGACACTTTTCTCTACAAGCATCAATCATTACAGACTGTGATATAAAAAGAGATTAGAGCCAAATTTTCCCTTTTTTTTTTCGAGAGTTCTAATTTTTCTAAACAAAAATTTTTGTCAATTTGTACTTATCCCTGCAAGGAAAACCATCAATAATCATGAAAGAGAATATACACTGTCTCACATGCAGAATAAATAGAATTTAAAATACACTTTATACAAAAAAACAAAGGTATGTTCACACATAAACAAAAATTATAACACAAATTGTAGGCAAGCCCGAAAAACACAGATCACAGAGAGGCAGGTACAAACACATTAACATTATCCTCCTAACTTAAATTATTTACATGAAAACCCCCACCAGTTTTTGTGAAGGACAAGGTATCGGAGAGATAAAGAGAACAACAACAAAAAAAAATCTAACTGCAATTTTTATTGTAAACATGACCTGCCACCCCAAATTTATTTTAAAGAATTTTTAGCCTACAACCTTGTGACTGAGACAAATCCCCTTACATGATATCCCGAACCCCAAAAAAAAAATTCCCCAAAACCTTAAGGTACTACGCATGCGCATAAAAGAACAATTTCTGACACTAAAATGATACCACAGTACAATGCCGGCAAATATATATACATATGTACATTACAAATAAATATTTACAAAGAAAAATACTGATATGAATGCTAACAATTACACGGTGCTGCAACAAAAAGAATACAAAACTAAACATATACATGCGAACAACTATCATAAAAGAGAGAAAAAAAATTTACTATTTACAAATTTTGACCCCCAAAATGTATCTCATAATCGAAGGTTGTTACGTGGGCGAAGATTGTAATCATGTGTTGGCCTGGAAACCGTTTCCACACTCAGTTCATTTTTTGTTGTCCTAAGACTTTTTGGAGTAGTTTCCTCAATATTACAATTGTCGCGCTCGGCTTCGCTTACTGTCGGAGATACACTTTGTTCAATGTGAGCAGGACAGGGCACAGGGTGAGAGACCTCGGGGCTTACTAAGTTGGCATCAAAAGAAGAAGGAACCGGTTGATTTTCCTGAACAAAAATTTCACTACCCTGCCCCTGATCTGTGGGCAAAAAAACATTATAAAAGTTTGCGGAACTAAACCCACCATAATTTCCACCCTGAAACGGATTACTTTCCAGTAAATTATCCATACCACCCTCAGGTTGACCTAAATTGACTTGCTGATTCTGATTATTACTGGGATTTGCAGCAATTTGATCCAAACTCTCTAAAACCGGGAAAACTGGTTTGTCTACAATTTTTGATAGTCTGTCGACATGAACTATCTGCACATTTTTTAAGTTACTAAGTTGTTGTATCTCAAAATTAACTGGGCTTACTTTTCTAAGAACACGGAAAGGACCACTATTGCATTTTACAAACTTTTTGCAAAGACCAGGCTTTATAGTAGGGGTAAATAGCATTACCAGGTCACCTACTTTAAGTTTCTTATCACAGGCTATTTTACTGCGAGCTTTTTCCTGCTTACAAGCCGCCTGTTCTAACAAATTCCGAGTTCGTGCATACACCTGTCTTAGAGTAGGGATCAAATTCTCGCAATAAGATGGCTGGTCATTATAATTTATAACATTATTTTCTAACAGAGTGTTGTAAGGCAACCTAATATCACGACCATAAGTTATAAAGAAAGGAGACTCATCAATTGTGGAATGGACACTTGACCTCAAAGCTAATAAAGCAAACTTTAACTTTATATCCCAATCGTCATGGTGATCATTTACAAGGTGAGCAAGGGCGCGGTTCATTGTTGAGTGATTCCGCTCGACCTGAGAATTTGAAGCTGGGTGGAAACTGGACGTGTGTACATGAGTTAAACCTAACTGTTTATAGACCTGGGCGATGGCTTGACTCATATAATTTTTACCTTTGTCAGTAACAAATTTTGCGGGAGTACCGTGCCTACAAATAAATTCAGCCAGAGTATCGGCGATGGTATCCGAGGTTATGTTAGGGATTGCGAATGCTTCAGGCCATTTCGAGAAACTGTCGATGTACACAATTACAAATTTATTTCCCCTCTCAGTAGTGGGATAAGGCCCACAAATATCTGAGTGTATGGTCGAAAAAGGGGCGTCGGGGATTTCTAACCTTTGAAGTTCGGCTAACCTTTTGGGTTTATGAGCTCTCAACTCCAAACAAGACTGGCACGAGGCCAAAAGTCTTTTTACATTTGCATACATGCCTTGCCAAAAGAAATTTGCACGGATACGATTAAAAGTTTTATAAAAACCAGCATGGCATGCTAGGGCAGAATCATGCGTCAAACTGAAAATTTTTGGCACCAAAGCCTTCGGCAGAACAATTTTTTCACCAGCTTCACGTTTTGATTTTGGCGACAATTTTTGACACATTATAATTTCATTTCTAACAAAAAATTTATACGTAACAGGTTTTACAGTTAAATCTTTACAAAGACGCGCGCTAACATATTTACAAAAATGATCTTTTTTCTGAGCTAACTGAATTTCACTCAACAATGAACTGTTCCCCAAAATTTGTATCTCCTGCCCAGAATTCTCGACAAAATTACACTCAGCAACATCCTCATTCCTGCTAAATTGCAAAGTGTGGTCAACATACCTGGACAAAAAATCCGCCACTGAATTGCACTTTCCCTTAATGTATCTCGGCTCAAAGTTAAATTCACTGAGTGCGCACAACCATCTGGCAATCCTAGACGTGGGATCCCTTAACTTTAGAGCATGCGTTAGTGCGGCATGGTCTGTATACACTATGAACTTTCGGTGGAAAACATAGCACTTGAAGTATTGTACTGCCCAAACCACCGCCAACAATTCCCTTTCCGTAGCTGAGTACCTACTCTCAACCTCCTTAAGTTTTCGGCTAGCAAAAGCTACAGGGTGTGGAAAACCAGTTTCATCCTCCTGGCACAAGACAGAACCCATTGCAACTGCCGAACTGTCGGTATAAATAATAAATTCCTTTGACATGTCAGGCAAACGAAGGGAAGGAATCTCAGCAAGTGCTTCCTTAAGGTCTCTAAACTCTGCCTCAGCCTCCTCATTCCAGACAAATTTATTTTTTTCTTTAGTCAGGTTGGTCAGGTTAATGGTCCGTTTCGAATAGTCACTGATGTGACGCCTATAGAAACCAATAGAGCCCAGAAAAGACCTCACTTGCTTACGATTTGTAGGTCGCTTAAATTTGTCAATAACCTCGACATTTTTCTTAGCCGGGAAAATTTTACCGTCTGAGACTCTGAAACCTAAAAAAGTTATCTCAGATTGAAAAAAATTACATTTTGATGGCTTTAATTTTAGATTATTTTCTCTGAGGCGATTAAAGACTAAATTTAATTTGTGTAAGTGGGACTCTACATCGGAGGAGGCAACACAGATATCGTCTATATATATAAGAATATTTAAACTTTTTAAATCACTCAAAACGACATTCATCAGCCGTTGAAAAGCCGCAGGAGAAGATTTTAATCCGAAAGGGCTCCTGGTCCACTGGAGTAATTTGTCGTGCGTGACAATGGCTGTTAAATGCTGTTGCTCCTCCGGGATTTTCTGTTGAAAAAACCCACTTGTCAAATCTAATGTTGTAAAATATTTGGCGCCAGACAGGGAGTCTATAGTTTCACTGATATTAGGCAAGGGGTAGTTGTCACTTAAGATTTTTTTGTTGAGGCGGCGGAAATCGCATGCGAGCCGAAAAGAGCCGTCAGCTTTTTTTACTAAAATAACGGGGGATGCGTAATTAGAATTTGACGGGACCAAAATATTTGCCTCCATTAAGGTATTGATTTGCTGATCCATTTCAGCACGAAGGTTGTATGGTACACGATACGGACTACACTTAACCGGCACATTATCAGCTACTCTGATGTTGTGCATCACCGTATCGCAACCGGGAAGATCGAGCACCGATGCTGCAAAAACATCTTTGTTTTTCTCTAAAAAGGTTTTAACTCGCGCTTTTAAGTTTTCATCCAAATGTTCAAGATTAAATTTTGTGCTCCATTCTAAATTAATTTGATCAACATCCCCAACCTCGGTAACTTCAGCACAATGAGAGGTCTCCTCTAGACTCTCGAAAATTGGTTCCATAAAGCCCACATGCGTATTTTTGTTGATATGTACAGGGGAGTCACTAACATTAATTATTTTAACTACTAACTCATTCATATTATTTGGGCAAACCGCATTTCCAATTAAAGCAGCATCTGCTATTACTCTGTTTGGATACAAAAACACTAAGTCTGAAGAAAAATTATTAATACCCTGAGATTTTACATTTACAAACATTTCAGACCTAGCCGGGACAACATACTTGCTTTTCGCATAAATATTTACAGGTTTATACAGAGTTTCACAAAAATTTACAGACTCAAACTGATTTGCCATAAAATTTACTTCAAATTCCCCATTCCCCAAAATTTTATTTTTAAAATCCATCTTAATACCATTTTTGATGAGCCATGGGACACCCAAGATGATTTGAAAATTTGGCGACAAAGCGCCATCACTAATAATGAAAGACTCCTCGAATGCCTTTTCACCCAAATTAAATTTTATATTGCACTTGTTCCTCAAGGCTACCTCGCCCCCTAACAAGGATCTCAATCCCACAGAACATGGTTGTTTATTTACACTGATCCCCTCTAAAGTATGTTCTGAGATCAAATTACAAGATGAACCCGAGTCAACCAAAGCGAAGTAGTTATGCTGATTAAAGTTAAATTCGATTATAGGAAGTTTTCCCTGAACCCCTTTTGACCAATTGCTAAAAGACACCTCCCTAGTATTGGGCAGTAAATTTTCATCAAGAGGGTCTCTCACCTCTGCCCTGCTCGGCGAGACCCCTATTAGTTTAAATACCCATTACTGTCATTTTGCTGCCCCCTATTATCCTGCACTCCACCACTATATCCACCTCTACCACTTGTCTTTCTATCCTCTCTGTTATTTCGCGGACGCCTGGGAAGTTGGCACTCCCTGCTATAATGCCCTTTGTAGCCGCAATTGTAACATGTGACCTCACTTTTACTTCGCCGGGTTGGTCTAATATTTTCTTGCGAAGGCCTGGACAGATTTTTTGACTCTAAATTTTGCACTTTAGTGCTAAGTTTCGAAATTTGGTCGGTGAGATCCGCTATAATGCTTGTGAGGCTGCTTAGCTGCTGCGCTTGTGCCTCCGACGCAGTTTGCTGCGCACAGGACTGAGCTGCACAAGCCAGCTCAAATTCTTGGGGTGAATGCTGAATTTGCACCGCCTTAAATGCCTTTTCCTCCGCCAAAGCGACCGCCTCAAGTTCCTCAATAGTTACTGGCGCCCTGGCAACAACTCCGCGCCTAATTTCAGGTCTCAAATTATTCATCAGCATAGCCATTAACCACTCATTTTCGGTGTCAGTCCAACTAGTCTCAGGAATTTTCTGAGCCTTGACAATTTGACGAGCTTTACACCGCGCACTCGCGATAAAATCGGCGACCGGCGTTTTGTCATCCTGCATGACATTCCAAAAAGACTTGAAAATTTCACCTATATCCTTTTTCTCCCCGAACCTGTCCTTCAAAAATTTTTCGAAGTCACCAAAAGTTTTGATTTTGTCCTGGTGTGTCTTAAACACCCGCAGGGCTGAACCAGCCAATCTCTGAGATGCGGCGAAGACATAGTCTTCCGGCTTCCAAAGTAAAAATGTAGCAATTTCCTTAACTTTTGCCAAAAAGTCATTTACACTAAAATTAGGGTCACCTCCAGTGAAAATTGGTATAAACGACAATTTATCTAAGAGAATTCCCCTTCTCTGGGACGTAACGATTTCAGGGTCCTGTGCAACAATTGCACCGACCAAACCTTTTGGGCCATTTGTGTTAGTCGGCCCACCTGCCCCACCTTGATCTGTACTTTCCTCTACAACCATATTTTTTTTTTTTTTTTTGACAAAAAGAAGAAAAAAAAAATATTAACCTAAACCAAAATTACTAACGCAAAGCAACTAGTAAAAGGAATGTTAGCTTTTTTTTTTAAAAAACACAAAACTAATACCATAAAATTTACAAAAACACAATTGTTAACTGTCATCAAATGTCTCTAATAATTAACTGCAGCTTTGCTTCAAATAAAAGTCCTAGCAATTGTATCTTTCACACAAGTATGTGTAGCCCATACAAATTTTACAATAACACACAAAAAAAAATTTTACTATGTAAGATATTTTGAAAACTTGAAAAACAATTTTTTTTTTTTTTTCTTTCATAAATTTTGTGTAAAATACAGACTACTTAGTTGTAAAAAGTGTAAACAACATTATTTGTATATAAATTAATAAGAATATGTATATGTGTATATATATATATATATATCTAGTGGCAATTTCAAAATACAAGCGCAAATTTGCAAAATAAAATTTACACCAAAAACACCTTCAATTTAACTCTAAAGAAAAACTACGGGATAAGAAAAAAAATTTTTTAACTTCTACCCAAGGAGACCAAAATTTCAATCATAACTCCTATCTCCTCTTTATTTTGTTTAATTTGTTGTCTCACAAAAAGTTCAAAAATTTCACACAAATTTTTCCAAAAAAAAATTCTTTTCTACAAAAAAAAACATTCCTAAATTCCATAAAAGAGGCAGACACCTCACATATAATTTGTTTTGAAATTACCACCCTTAAATTTATACAAATTACTTAATTTGGATAAAATGTAGTTCATAAGGTAAAAATACAGTATATTTATCAAAAATGTGAAATAATATGTGTATATCAAAAAGTAGCAAAATAGTGTATATATATAAAAAATTTTAAAGATAACAGAAGAAATATGTGTGTGTATAGACAAAAAAAACCAAAATACTATATGCATATAACACCATTGTCAATAAAACCAAAAAAAAAAATTTATAAGGAGGGATTTTTATCTTACTTCCAAGCCAATTTTTTTTTTGCACAAATTTGAAAATTTTCCACATACATTGCTCATACCCTATTTTCAATGTGTGAAATATCCACAGAAATTTTCTATTCCCAGACAATTAATAGCATTTACTTAAATATAAAAATTCCTCCTTAAAAACATTTTCACACATGTAAGTTAATAAAAATCAAAATAATTTTTTTTTTTTTTTTTTTTTTAAAAAAAATATGAGACAGTTATATTCAAGAAATTTTTCAGATTATTGATAGTGAAAAAAAGAAGTGGTAACTCACCACCGCTGACCTTCATAAAGCAAACTTTCCCAAAATCACCATTGTAAATTTACATCTAAATTGGACCATGGTTCATCTACCACTAAGCTTGAAATATTTTTAAAATCTCCACTCCCTTCAGGTCTCGATCAGTACATAGAAATGGAAACAAAAACACATATAAGAATACAAAATAATCAGATATACCCACATATAAGAGAGCTAATTAAAAAAAACGACTTTAACAAAATTTTGAAGGCACCTCAACTAAAAGAAACCTAAAAAGCAAAAAAAAAATTCCCTTACATTTTCCCAGAGGCACCATTTATTATGATTAATCTTTTACTTTCATAAATTAAATTATTAACTTAGAAGATCGTATAGTGTATAGAATAATTCTTTTTATTAATTTAGTACAAAACGTTTACAAGTACTCATTAGATAACACCTACAAAATTAATTTATCAGTAACACCGTTACATTAAAAATCCTAGAATTAATTACAACCTCCCTCAAATTAGAAAATAAATAAAAAGTTGGTGAATATACCAAAAAAACACAAGACCCAAATCCCAAACCAGAGGAAGATAAATAAAGATTTAAACTTTTACTTAACAGAGTATAACTTCTAAAATTAATAGTTAATTAATCTAAACATTGTATAATCTGGAATGACAACACAGAAAAAAAACAATTCTGCTCCTTGCCTAAAAAACAAAATTTATCTTTCAAATTCAATTTTTTTTCAAAGTAATCCACAAGAATAATAGAACTAATTTTTATCCTCCTATTTTAATTTTAAAACAATTGTCTGCCAAATTATACTGAAAGTATAGTCACCAAACACAAAGGAAAATAAAAAGAAATAAAACCTATGGACTAACATTCAATCAAAGAATTAACTCTTAATTTATTTTACCCCCTTTTTTTTTTGTATATTACAAGACTCTAATGAGTACCAGAATTCCCAACCCAGCTCGAAAGGAAACAATAATTTCCTATAAGAAAATTTTCACTTTTCGTTTCTTTTAGTCCCCCAAAGATTAATCCTGAATTATCAAAACAAAAACCCATATATATATATTTTTTTTTTTTTTTTTTTTTTTTTTTAGTAAGTTTCAATTAGCACAGTAACAGGAATGTAATATCTAAATAAAAACATACAAGTAGGAATTAGCTTTTAAAAACTGAAATAGTTTTATTTTTGAAGTAGAATTTTGGTTTACACGCATCATATATTTCAATCATTAATTAATGTAATCACAATCAAAGTACAAAGGTATACTCTTTATAACATACAACACCTTCTAACAAACACTAAACACTTACGCGGACAAGTCAGTGATATATATATTTTTTTTTTCTTTCTCTAAAACATATCTCAAAGTTTTTATACTGATTTCACAAAACATAGCAGATGTATATAAATGATAATTGCACACATATTTAAGTAGTTACGAAGAAAAGGGATTAAAGCAAAATAAACAAAAATACTACTTAACAGGCTGCCAGGAGGAGTCACATTACCTCCATTTCTCCAGGTTTTCCAGACTCACGATTTATCAGCCGTCAAGAAGTAGAGCGAAGCAAACTCCTGATCTCCAAAATCTATTCAAACATCTAGGCAAGCACTCACTGAAGTCGTCGAGCACTCACAACGTATCGTGATCTTTTTCATCATTCCACGACGACTCCGCTAAACCTTAGCGAGACTTAGCTCAATTCTTTTCAGGCCACGGAAGCGATGAGGGGGATACCGGTCAGCCATCGATGAGAGTTTCAACATCCCTCGAGCAATCCCAGAGAAAAAGAGACTCCAACAAAGCACAGCAAGGCGTCAGGTAACATCTCCTCAAACTCTGAAGTCGTTTCTTGGGAGAGGGCAAAAGCCCCTCTCCCTTAAAACAAAAACCGCACAAAAAAAAAAAATCTCTTACAACCACTCGAAAAACCGTACCATTCCAAATACGCAATCCACTGAACAAAAACCAACCTCTGATTCGTTGCCATTCCACACGGCTAAAAAAAGAGAGTCTCATTCGCTATAACTACCCCAAAATATCCTCCTTGGTCACTCCCACTAAAAATTAATACGCCCTCATTTAAAAATATTTCTCAAACAAAATACACACGCCCATACAGTCAGCAAAACTTGCACGACCTCAATTCGCCCCCTCAGGTAGACAGGTATTTTAATCTCCGAGAGAAAATTTTCCATTTCACACCCCTACTGTAACCGAAGACTGAACAGCTGAGAGGCACATCTGTGACCGCCACACCCACTACGCTGACCTTCAGCGACCTACGAAAGACACACTTTACTCTGCTTGGAACCAAGGAAAAAAAACAGAACTGTTTCCCACGGAAGCAATGAATGAAAGAAAGAGAGGGACACCTCTTTATCGTAAGAAAAATGCGAGGGGAGAAGCCTCCTTTTTTTTTTTTTGTTTGCTTACAATTCTCAAGAGAAAAAATATATATACAAAGAATTCTTGACCAAAAATACTTCTCAGAATTGAATATCTTCCTACCGTGCAATACATGTGATTTCAAAGCGTTTTGAAACTAACATAAATATAGCTAAGAAAACCTATCTTTTTTCTTTCTTTTTTTTTTTTTTTTTTACAGAATAGAGATTTTAATTATGAAATATTAAAAACGAACAAGCAGTTATAATTCATTATAACAGTTTGGAAAGTAACAAATTAGTTTTTATATTAGTAGTATACTGTATACATTATAAACATATATAAATGATAGTTATCATAATAAAATTTAACCTTAATATTTAGCAATTAATAGATACAAAACAATACTGTCGTATATTAATTCATAACATTATTTTCTTTGTGTTTTGACTTTAATCCGCATATGTCATTTTCCCGGTGGATTGAGATACTACTGCAGGGGTCTGTCCACAGGGTTCATACTCATATTCAGAAAAAAAATTCCCTGAGTTAGTTCCCAGAATCAATATTTTTTCCATATCGACAACTAGTGATGTTTATTTTAATCCCCCCCCCGCCACCTTTTAAAAATTAAATAAATAAATAAAAAATAGTAGTGAATTATTGCCTAGAATGTTTTGGATCTGAATAACTTATTTTAAATTAATTTTAAAATCCTTTTCAGACAAAATAAAATATTAATCAGAATTGGAAATCTGTATATAACAAACTCTTGGAAACTTAATTACCTTACATAAAAATTTGCCCTTAAACCAAATGCTTCAAAAAATTTGATTAGCCAATGATTATTAAACAACACTGTGTTTTGTAAGGGTCACTATCTACACTTTCGACCCAAAATGCAAACTGTGGATTTAAGTTTTTATCTGTCCAGTCCAGATTAAACAATGTTTTCCAACTCATGATAATAATTACTTTTTAATTATAATTCAATCCATCTCACAAAAAAATAAAAAATAAAATGAAATAAAATTTCTAAGCTAAGCATGTGCACACTGCATCAGTAAGACTAAATAACAAACGAAATATTTAAAGCTGCTGCCAGATGCCAATTATCGAATGAAAACAAATTAACTATAAAGAAAAATAAAGCTAAAGAATCTCTCAGAGAGAGGAAAGGTGTGTCTAATTTCATGATGCAAAAAGCGTGCCCAGTTTTTCATTGGATCGTCATGATATTAGTAGGCGCGTCTTATCGGATTTCCATAAACGTCGTGGAAACTTGCGAGTACCAAATTTTTCCAGAGTAGATCCCTGTTTTTTCAGGTTTTGGTGCTTGTTTTGAAAGTTTCCCTGAGGTTTCCTTGAGATTTTATGACCAATTTTTTTCCTCTGAGTTTACCCTAATTTTCAGTTTCTCCCTGAGGCGTATGAACCCTGGTCCAGGTTTTTTTTCCAGGGTCCTATTTTTGTGAAAAATTTTCTTTTTTTTGTGAATTTTTCTTATTTTTGTGAAATTTTTTTCTGAGTATAATTATTTTTATTTTTGTGAAAATTCATTTCACAAATTTTATCTGCACGCACACACACATATGTATATATGTTTCATCTAGAGAATATCAGGAGGGTGCTGTGCCCTGCCTGCTATTTGACTGAAAAAATGACATCCTTCTTGGTCTTAATCTAAAAAAGTTGCACCCTTGCCTTTTATTGAAAATAACCTTCAAATTGACATGTTATAAATATAAATAAATGTAATGTATTGTGCATAACAATCAACAGTCGTTCATATATCAGTAACAAGCAAAATTAAGTTGTAAAGAAAGTTAAAGTTTAAAAGTTTTTCTTTTATTTGTAATTAAAATTGAAATTTTGAAATAACTGTCTAATTTTAAATATTAAATGAGCCCTTAAGAATCCGAAACTGCCCACATGAATCTAGAAAATGCCTCATTAGCAGCACATTGCCCTTTTTATAAACCTGGGGGACAACTCTGATATATATGCTTATGCTTTTAATGGATGATTACGACTCATAGGTAAAAACCCCCAAAAAAACTAGTGTTTCAGAAAAAAAAAAAAAAACTCTGAATTTCAAATGATACTCAAATCATTTAGACAGAAGCCCTAATCTTTCTGTATCTTGTTATCAGCATATCAATAAAAGAGGAGCAACATAATTTAAATGTATTTTTTTTAACGTAATAGTCCGAATTGCGGGAACTTCCTCCTGTAACTGGCCGGCCTTGCTTCATGTTTACTAAATGAAAGCGATCAAATTACTGACAAAATTACAAAATCACACATCTATAGCTATGCTACTCTACAAACCACATACTAAAGAATTACAAATTAAACAAAAACAAACAGAACGCGGCAAAAAGATGTTGCCAAAATATTTATGTAATTTTCCACAGAAAAATTTCGTCACATCAAGGAAAGGTACGCCACACCCATTATCGTGTTTGACGTCATTCCTTTACTAATCAGCGTGGACTCCGTGAGAAATGGAGGCGTGGTTTTATTGTCAGGTAGTAGCGATAGTGACTAGTAGAGGAGAACATAAGAGAAAATTGATAGGATGCAATGTTTATTTGATGAGCAGACATTTTTGCCCGGTATTATTTTATAAATGCTTTGTTTTTCCAAAAAAATTTTGGGAAAAGTTTGTTTATCTTCAAATTGACTTTTGCGAAGGGTCCGTTTTATGAATATGGAATTTTGTGAAGGGTCCATGTTTTAGCCTCGAATTTTGTGAAAGGTCCGTAAACGGACCCAGTAGTCCCCTGGACAGACCCCTGTACTGTATATATATATACAGTACCTACCGCTTATTAAAATCACATTCGTTTTGAGATAAAGTGATTTTATAAAGCGGCTGATTTTTATATCCGGCGAACATTCCTGCACTCAAGAAAAAAAGTATTACTTCCCAGAATTTAGAAAGAAATTTAAAAATGTACCAAATAATAGAATTAATAAACAAAATTAATTAACTTTTGACAGATAATTGTTCCTTCAAAATAAGTAAATTAAAAACTTCCCAAGTTTGATATGTTTTCCTTCAAGGAAAGTCATCATTACTTTGCGAAAAGTTCACGTTTTTTTTATTTTTATTATTTAAAATCTTTCTGTTTAAACCTCTTTTTTTGCTTTTTAGTTATTTCAGAATAAGAACTACAAATTGTTGTCTTTTAATAATTTAAAAAAAAAAATCACTTGCGAACCAAATCAAATTTACAGTTTATTACCGAACTTCGAAAAATACATCCCTTGAAATTGTTACTAAAACAAGCGATGAGGTGTGTTTAATAACGGAGAGATTGCTGAATTTTACTTTCTTTTTTTATCTCATAAATAAAAAGTCACAGTCGAAAAACAATTTTTTTTTTTTTTTTAGCATGCATAAATGACATTTTTGCTACTAAAAAGATTTTTTTTAGCTTATTAACCAGCGATGTTGATTTTATTAAGCAGCGGTTTTACAATTAGTTTTTATTGATTTGATTCAGGTCCTGGTAATTTGATCAGAATAAGCGGCTGATTTTAATAACTGTTAGCAAATGTGAAAAAACAAATTTTGCTCAAGACTAATTTGCAGAGTAAATAGAATACACAGCAAAAACTACTGGAAAATTGACAGCTAAAGTGTTTAAAAGTGATATAACTTTGTCATGAAATAAAGAGAACAGTTTTAAAAACTAACAACTTTTATTAAATTCCATAAGTCCAACAACTTGTAAACAATTTCAACAATGTTATTAAATTCAACCATTAGTAAACAATTTCAACAATATTAACATTAACTTAATTATATCTTATATTTATCATTAGGCAACCAGAATAAAAATTGACCAGCAATTTTTATAAAACTTCAAATATCAAAAGAAACCTTCAACAATCATTTAAACTTTAGCAAAACTTAACTTTAACATATGTAAATTTAATTTAATTTAAAAAAACTTAACAACAAACAATCCAACTGCTATAAATCTATTTAACCTCAACTTTAAATAAATTATATAAAACTTAACAAATACCAACATTTCTAAATTATCTGAAACATAATAGAACAATTGTCCATCCTATATTATTTCAAACTTAATAGAACATCAATTAATATCGCTTCAACTTTTAATAGACTATATATATAACAGTGTCAAATGTAACGACATAATCAACGGCAATATAATTTAAAGATATTAACGACAACAAAAATTCAACAAGTTTCAACAGTAACGTACTTTCCAAACGTAACAATTGACCAGAAAAACGATGTCGGCCTAACGGCTAACAAACAGCATTATACCACAATTAACTATGGAAAAAACTACTCACATAAACAGACGACGATAACTGCCGGTTCAAAAAAAAACATATTACCAGAGCCCTGAAGAGAAGAGGTAATGGAGAAGCGATAAACATTCCTTTATTTAACAGCGTCACGGCATTTTATAACTCATGACACCCACAAAACATACTAAGAGCCATCAACCATCACCACGCTGCACTCAAAACAAAATAAAACAGGGAAACTGATGCAATGAGAAGTTCACCTCCTTGTCTATAAATAGAGCCTGGCGGATCTCAACACCTGGCCAATGAAAACTCGTGGTAACAGCCGAACGCCACGCCATCTATTAGCGGCGATGGATACTACTCCAGATAGACAAGTAAAGCTTGCAAGTGTTGCGTGGATGCCAGTAAATACGAACTTCTGTTGATCGTGCTCTCCTGGAGAAACGTAAACAATACCTCCGAAAAATAAGCTCTGTATTAAAGGTGAGTAATAGGGCTTTAAACATTAATTATAGTATGCTTACCCAATTTTATGCATAATAAAAAGACAATTTTTCCATATGTAAACAATGCTTTTTATGCAACAGACTAAACTTTATTTTGCTATGTTAACCAAGCCTAAAACTTTATTTTACTATTTTTGCTTGACAATTTCTTTATATAAAAAAATTATAAAACTATCCAAAAAAAAACAACATGGACATAATTTGACATCAATAACCAGTGAATTTATTAAAAAGTGGTTTGTATATATATATATATATAATATACATATTCTAACCAAAAAAATATGTGCATGACTATTTACTGTTACTTTTTAAGTTGATTTTTCCCAAATGCTGCATTTTTGAATTGTGTCATATATATACATAGTTACCAAAATTTTAATTTAATGTGGAGCATTTTTAGCCCCGTCTGTAGTTTGCACCACTTTACTTTTAGAGTATTTTTCTGCAATGCATAACTACAATATAATAAGAAAAATTTACTCCTAAAAAAAATTGGTATGGAACAAAGGCTAAATAAAATGCTAATATGAATAAGATGCTATAATGAATAAAAGGCTATGGAATATATTAAAATGTTGGCAACCAGTGTTAGAAATAAGAATTTTGGAACTAGGTGTCAAAATAACGCCTGGATTAAATTTTTTGGGCGTCCAAATTAAAAATCTAGGTGCCATCTATAATTAAATATGTATATTTAAAAAATAATAAGAAGAAAGCATCAACTTGAAAATAATATATGCAAGATTATATAAAAAATATTTATGTAATGAATGTAATTACATTGACAATATTAAACGTACATACATGTTCACAAATTCATTCTTCGCCCAGAAGATACATCATTCCACCACAATTTAATAGCATTTTCTGGGCAGAAATCTCCAAATTTAGAGCTGTTTAATTTAATCATTAACAAATCGTCAACTACTACTTTCATAGAGAAATGATTTCTTAAATCAATATTTATTAGGTTCAAATTAGGTTTTTATTAGGTTAGGTGAAATAGACTTGTTTGCTGTCTGATGGGATTGGGAAAATTATTAGATATGATGAGGAAAAAATCCAGGTGTCAAATATGGCACCTATGATTGGAATTCTAGGCGTCAAAATGAAAAAATTGGTCGCAAAATACGACTAATGACCGCTTATTTCTAGCCCTGTTGGCAACTCTGTATATATATTTGAATAGGTGCAACAAGATATTGTTAATCGAGAAATTTGTTCAAGTAATATTTTCTATCATTTTTCTACATTTAAAATTTAAATAAACTACTGTTTCTGAAAATTTTTTACAACAATTTTTTATAATTAAAAATTAAAATATTGGTGAATGTAAGTGGTAGTACTGGGAAAAGTTTTTTTTTAAAAAAAAGGTGATTGACACCTGAATAAAAGTATAATCAGCTGGGCAAACAGTTATTATTTGCTTTGAACAATATTCGGTATTCGGCCCCTTTTCCCCGTTTCAAGGCCTAAAACAGCTTTATTGACACACACATGATACAAATAGTTTTACTGATAAATTTAACTGCAGTAAATTAACTTGGTAGCACTTGCGGCGCCCTCTTCTTGTTTCAATATCTGAAACGGCTTGTTCGCTCATCGTGTTATGATCTTTGAAAATTCTGACATTAGCAAAGTCCCGGTCGGTGGCACCTGCGGTGCCTTATCCCGTTTTAGAACTTACAACAGTTTGCTTACTCATAATGCAAATAGCTTTCAAAATTTTAACTGTAGGAAATTTCCACTCGGTGGCAACTAAGGTGCCGCTTTTAAAGGGCAAAATTAACGGTCGCCACCGGCCACGTGGCGACTAAATAAAAAAAGATGGTGATTAAAAATTATGCATCGATCGCCACTAAAGTCGCCACTTTTTATGATCATTAAAATAATCTAAAAATCGAGCGACGATAGGCAATCGAAGCCTTGTGATTTCCAATCTTTTTGCATCCGTGGCATAAATGTCAATGTTCATTTTAAACTTGCTTTATTATATTCTACAACCTATAAAGAAGTAGAATTGTTTAATATGTCTCACTCATATAATTTTTTGGACCCCCCCCCCCTCCCTTTCCCTCCCCCTAACGATCTGTGATCACACAGCTTATAGAAAGCTTTATAATTTCTAATCATTCTCCATTTGCTGCAAAAATATAAATATATATTTTAAACTTACTTTATTAGATTCTAGAATCTGTATAGAAGTAGAATTGTTTAATATCTCTTACTCATAATTCTTGTAATCCCCCCCCCCCTCCCTCCTCCAACGATTGGTAATCACATGCTCCACTGAAGTCTTGTGGTTTACAATCTTTCTCTATCCATAACATAAATGTAAATATTCATTTTAAACTTTCTTGATTAGATTCTAGAACCTATAAAGAAGAATATAGATGTACCCTCCCCCCCCCCCCACACACACATGTGAACTCCATTTCCACAAGCAGTTAATGATCAAATGTCCTGCAAAGCACGATCTTTTTCCATTAATATCTCCATAGTATTTAGTGTATATTTAACCCATTTAAGATAGTTGACAAATGTCTGTATCAAAATTTGATTTGACTTAAATGTGTATTTTTCAAAAATTTTTGTATTTGCTTTCTTTTGTGTAGAAATCTTCCTTTTCCCTTAAGTAGAAATCTCCCTATTTTTAAAGCTACAAATTTGGCAGCTAAGTTTCCATATCTATACTTTTTAAGAGGAAGTATTTTAACTCTATTGAAATAAAATCATTTAAAAAAGTGTGTCTTTCGAAATAAGGAAAAATAATAAAACTGCTAACTGTATTTACACATGACCATGTAAAAGGTTGTGATGATGATGAATCAGCTGATTCATTTACTAGAAAATATCAATGTGAACTGTGAATGATAACAGCTTATTTCACTTAAATAAATTGAAAAAAAAAAAGTACTACTGAATTATCTGAAAGATAATAACTTTTGCTGTTATTATTACAGCCCTAAGTAGATTTTAATTTAGGATTTTTAAAAAGAGTGTAATTACAAATTACAATTTCAGTGTCCTGCATTAATTTTATTATTATATATATTTCTTATTTTCATATTTTTCTTGTGATAATTATACCGCAAAATGGTGACAATGCTTTTTGCAGTCTGAAAGAAATAGTCTTATCATGTGAAAAGTGGCCACTAACTTAAAAAAGTGGCTACTAAAGAAACTGACAGTACCGGCCACTGGCCACTAATGAATTTTCCCAGTTTTGCCCTTTAGCCGCTTTACGTTTCAAGATTTGAAACAGCCTGTTTGCTCACCATGTAAAGAACCTTTGAAAATTCAGGTTGTGGCATATCCCGAACCCGTTGGGGCCTACGGTCTCCTAATCTTCTCTCAATAAGTAATTTAATCATAATCAGAATTGGAGATATTGAATTATTAAAATATCAAAGTGTCCTCTGGCAACAGAGATTTGAAATATGTACTCTTCTATTTCAATTTGAATGACTTTTAAAATGATATATTACCTGTGAAATTATGTTCATTAGAAGCTGAGATACAAAGGGGTAACATAAACATTGTTAAAAAAGAAAAGTCTGATTTTTCTGTTGTTTTCTCTGAAATTTGCTTAACTGCGGGCTAAATAGTGTTAAAAGTAATTAATACGAAATGTGAGTGGAATATTGAAATTGAAAAGCCTGCATCATAATTAGATTTGGAAATATTGGAATAAAGGTGTTCTGGGTTTTCTCTGAAACTCCTGTGCGAAATTTAATGGCTTATATGAGTTTGTCAGCAATATTTCAAATGATGTAATATAAGTAATTTAATCATAATTAGAATTCTAGATATTGAATTATTACAGTATCAAAGACAGAATTTTTTAACACATACTCTTCAATTCCAATTCAAATAACTTTTAAAATGATATGTCACTTATGAAATTGTGTTAATTAGAAGCTGAGATAAAAAGGTAATATAAACATTTTTATAAAAAGATTAGTCTCTGACTTATCCGTGGTTTTCTCTGAAACTTGCATAATTCGAGGCTATATAACGTTAAAAATTCTTAGTATGAAATGTGAGCAGGAATCGGAATTCAAAACTCTGTGAAATATAAAAGAATAAAAAAGTTCCTGGTCTTTCCGTATTTTTCTCCAAAAGTTTTGTGCGGAATTCGAACAGTTTATATCACTTTAGCCATCCACAATAAAAGTACTTTAAAATATATTTCGAATGACGTATTATTAATGAATATCTTTTATATATTTTACACTCAAAATGGTTAATCTATCAAGGACGCGATTACCGATTTCTGTTAAAATCCGTCTAAAATTTAAGAAATTCCAAAACTACTTTTTTATAGCTCAGTTCAGAAAAGAAAAAAAAAAAATTATTATTCTGTTAAAAGTAACTTTTGTCTCTTTGCAGAAACAGATGGGAAAAAAAAAAGAATTTAAATTGTATAAATCTATTTTTTTTTTTTTTTAAAGCTATACTTCAGAATTTTTAACTGCCGACAGGTGAACAGTAAATGCAGGTGATTACCAATTCCTAGATTTAAATAGATTTAAAATTGAAATAATTTAAAAAACTGCTATTTTTTATTTCCAGTACCTTATCACGTGGTCGAAAAGTAATAGTTTCCGACTGGAAGAACAGTCTGGCACTGAACAATTGATAAATGATATAATGAAATGTTGCCATCTAAATTTCATACTTTAGTTAATTTTAAAAAATCTAATTGCCATGTTGAAATGCTGTGCATATTCCTGAATTCAGAAAAATCAACCCTTTCATTTGGTACCGAATTTGTAGTGATCGGATTCATACTTCTAATTTATTTAGCCATTTAACGCTCTTTAAACGCATCTTAAGCTAAAAATTGACTGGTTTTTTAATTGATATAGGTTGATGTTTTAATTAATATCTCCGCAACTAATTTAAAAAAATTAATTCTTTTTTCACTATCCCCTCGGGAAGGTTTCGGAGCACACATATGTCAAATTTTGTACTTTACATTTAGTAGGGGCTGAACGTATAGATGCTCAGACAGACATCTTCTTTTATTATTAAGATTATATTTAAGATTTTTAAATGATCAATAATTTGGTGGTGTGTGCATGAAATTCCTCTGAATCAAAAGTTTTATAGTTTAAAAATAAAATTTAAAATTATGCCTGAAAATTAACAAATTTAAAATATATAATTTAGCAATTTATAATACAGGCATGAGAGTGCAGAAAATTAAAAAAAGAGGAAACACGCGTGTTCATAAAATTAATTTTAAAAGAAAAATAAAGCATGTGGGGAAATCTATACAAATGTACATTCATAAAATTTATTTCAAATTAAAAATAATGCTCACAGGAAAAAACTATACAAAATATTTTAAAAGTGACAAATTAAACTAAAAGAATAATGCACATCAACACAATAAAACATGTGTTTAAAAGGGAAAAAAAAAAAAAAAAACATTAGCTAGCAATCAACATTTAATCATTGGCTGGTGGTGGAAAATGGGGGGAAGGGTAAAAAGTAGTTCATGAGAGAAATATTAAACACAATTCTACTTCTTTATAGGTTCTAGAATATCATAAAGTAAGTTTAAAATTAATATTGTGGATGGATAAATATTCAAAAATAAAAGGCTTTCCGCAGAATGTTTCATTGGCAATGGTTAGAGATGAAAAAGGGGGGGGGGGGGGGGGGGGAAGAGACAAAAACAATTATATGAGTGAGAAATATTGAATAATTCTGTTCTTTTATATGTTACAGAATCTGATAAAGCATGTTTAAAATGAATATTGACATTTATATTTTGGATGGAAAAAGATTGAGAATCTAAAGTTTTTCATGGAGCGTTTGAACACTGATCGTTATTAGAGTTTGATTTAAACAAAATAAAAAAACGCGGAATTAACGAAAAGCGGAAAATCGTGGATTCGCGGAAAATTCTCATGCCTGATAATAAATATGTTAAATTTAAATTAAAAATCAAAATAACAAATAGCTTAAAAATGAAATTTAATTTTGTAATTGGTTACTCTACATAAAATTTAGAATCAAAGTGAACAGTCAGTCTCATTTTCTCATAAAAGATCGATTAAGATTCTTCAATGATAGACAACTTACAGGGGTCGATCCAGGTTTTAATTTTTGGGTCCCTTTTTTGTGAAAAGCAAAATATTTTTGTGAAATTTTTATTTATTTTTGTGAAAGATAAAATATTTTTATGAAAAAGTAAAATAATGTGTAAAATCTTCCGTTTTTACAATCACTTTATGTGATGTTTAATATCAAGTTAATAGAGTTTCGTTGAGCCAAATTAAGGCATTAATTAAAAATAATACTGAAACTATGAAAACATTTAATAAAAGGATCATTTTTATAAAACAAAATCTTGTGAAGGGACTCATTTTATGAATTTGAATTTTGTGAAGGGTCCCTTTTTATGGATTTGAATTTTGTGAAGGGTCCCTTTTTATGAATTTGAATTTTGTGAAGGGTCCCTTTTTATGAATTTGAATTTTGTGAAGGGTCCCTTTTTACTATGTGGAATTTTGTGAAGGGGCCGCAAAAGGGACCCAAATTTTGCCTGGATCAACCCCTGACTTATCTAATTTTTTATCAATATTACCTACTTTGTATAAACTCAACTGTTTTTATTTTTTATTTGGCTTTTAATTTAATATTGTCTACATACACTAAGCGACAAAAAAAAAGCCGCACTTGGTTATTTTTCATTTTTCTTTTTGTAATCGCTAATTTTATTGTTTCAAAAGTAAATTTTTGGACAGATTTTATTACTTTTTGTTCTGCGTGCAATTTAAGATTGAGCCAAGTGTTAAAAACAAGATGGAGTTGTTCGGAAAATTGTAATTTTAGAAAGTATTTCAAACATGGCAAGAATAAGGCAATTAACAATACCACAAAAAATATTAATTTTAGAGCGAAAATCAAAAAAATATTTTAATGCATGTGATGTCAAATTGATTAACAAAATATTAGTGATCTGGTTTTTAGCAAGATATAATATTTTTTAGCTGTTTAAACTGCACATTTGTCCTTAGGCGACCACGTTACATAAGCTATGCCCATGATATGTAATGTCAAAAACACTTAATACTACCGTTTAACGAAATAATATTTTCATGAAGCTAATTTAAACAGCCATGGTGAGATAGGTTAGAGGTGATTAATTGATGTTAATTATTGTATCATGGGAATGGGAATGGGGAGGGAATCGGAATACACGCGCTAGGTTTACGACGTGCGTATTGAAGACGCTAGTAGCTTTGGGAAGACGATGGAAGGTGTTTAAAAAGGATGTGTGGAGTGGGAGAGGAGAAGAATGAAGAGTGTTTATATTTAAAATTGCCTGTACAGTTGAAATTGAAAAGAGCACTTATTTATTATGGTTTTCTCAAGAATATTGTTTGAGTTTATTCAAGAATAATTTGATAAGAAAATTGAATATTTATTTATTTTTATCTTATCTCTTTTTTTTATCTGATTTCTTCTCGTGACCAGGGTTAGAAATAAGCGGTCGTTAGTCGCATTTTGCGACCAGTTTTTACATTTTGACGCCTAGAATTCCCATCACAGGTGCCATATTTGACGCCTGTATTTTTCCTCATCATACCTAATAATTTTCCCAATCCCATCAGACTGTAAACAAGTCTATTTCAGTCAATTGAACCTAATAAAAACTGATTTAAGAAATCATTTCTCTATGAAAGTAGTTGACGATTTGTTAATGATTAAATTAAACAGCCCTAAATTGGAAGATTTCTGCCCAGAAAATGCTATTAAATTGTGGTGGAATGATGTATCTTCTGGGCGAAGAATAAATTTGTGATTTTAAATATTTACGTTTAATATTATCAATGTAATTACATTCATTACATAAATATTTTTTATATAATCTTGCATATATTATTTATAAGTTGATGCTTTATTATTATTAATTTATCATACATATTTAATTATAGATGGCACCTAGATTTTTCATTTTGACGCCCAAAAAATTTAATCCAGGCGTCATTTTGACACCTAGTTTCAAAATTCTTATTTCTAACACTGCTCGTGACTATTTTTAATGATTTAAAATGAATAAATTTGTTGTGGTATTAAGGATAGTTAATTATGATCGTATGTTAAAATTAAATGTGTGAGAAAATAAATAATTTTATTCAATCAGTTTTTCTAAGCAAAATTTATATTTTTAAAGAAGTGTTTCTAATTTTAGAAAACATATTCAAAGTGACTGTTTTCTAAGTATGATTGAAAAATATTAATTTTCTTGTCAATCTGGGATGTTCAAGTTCTTCGGAAAACTGAAAGAGAAAATTACTCCATTGTTTAACAAGTGAATACATTTTTATCTCAAATGATGAATTTGGATCAGTACATCTTAATTTAAATTAATAATATACGCATATACAAGAGGAAAAAATCCATAATTATATAGGTGTTACTGGACAATATAGTTTTTTCTATTTTTTGCTGTAGACAATTTTTTTTTTTTGCTGTAGTACTTTCATGCACACTGTTAAAATAGTTTCTTAAAAATGAGCTAAATTGTCTTAAAATAGCTCTGAAACAATATATACTTAAATCTGAAAATCCATGTACTCATTTTTGGGTATATTGACATGCTCAAAAATGGGGTTGACCAATAAAAATCCCAATATCGCCATGTTTGACACGTCAATATACTCAAAAATGAGTACATGGGTTTTCAAATTTAAGTACATTGTTTCAGAGCTATTTTGAGACAGTTTAGCTCATTTTTAAGAAACCATTTTTAACAGTGTAGTTACATAAAAAAAAGTTGGTAGACATATTTTTTATTAAAATCATAATCATATAAAAAAAAAAAAAAAGGCAAATGAAAAAATAAAATTAATCTTCGGCGGATGAAACAATTTATTTTAACGAACAGTCATTCTTTATTAACAATTTATAAAAGTTCTAACAAGTCACAAGTATAACCTAAATTAGTCTTAGTAATTAATAAGTTATTAAAGTAGGTATATAAAGGGGATTTTTTTGCACATGTCTACATTTTGTTCATTGAAGAAAGAAGTCGCTTTGTGGGAGCGTTTTTGCCAGGAGGACATAAAATGAATTCAACTAACTTTTGCATATTTTTGTAAGATGGTGGTAGAGTTATCATTAAGGCCAATTTTCTGCATTATTAGAGCTCTAGGTCTGAGTAGGAGAGTCCTCCGTGGTGTTTTTCTAAGAGGTCCTAGCCCATATTTACTTAGTTTCGGAGAAAATGACGGAAAACTCCTAACTACTAAGCCAACGAGTGCGACCGGGCATCGAATGCAGCGCCTCACACATACCAGCTTTGAGGACAGAACCTCTCGATCATTGGAGGGCCTTTATGAGGACTATTATTCATGCAAAAGTGAGAATACACGTCAACCCACCGCGTATCAACCGGAGCACTCCCTTCTTAATGATTTCATGACAATTTCAATAACGATTCCGTGTTCTGGATCAAAGAACTGTACAAATATAGGGAATGCTTTTATTTCTTTGTGATTTGAAGAATCTGAATATACGTAGACTAGAGGTGCACAACCTGTGGCCCAGGAGCCATCAATTTGCGGCCCGCGGAAGGATTGACATTTTACACCGCATTAATCATAAGCAGTAGAGATTTTTTTCTGTTTTTGTAAAGAAAAATAAGAAAGAAAGAAAAAAGTATTTTATTTGTTGCAATTGTAAAACGTTCATTTACAAAAACTTTTTTTGGGAAGAAAATGATGGTTTTTATATCAGGGTTACCATGGTTCAGGGAGAACCTGGAAAAGTCAGAAAATTCAAAATTAGGAGAAAAGTTAGGGAAATTGCAAATACTGCCCAAAAGTCTGGAAAAAGGATGATATAGATCTGGAAAATGTTTTTTAATCATACAATTTAAAATTTACTATGATATTCTTTATATCATGAGCTATGTTACCTTTTGTCATGAGTTATTTTTTATGTTGCTAACCAAATTTTCTGACCTGGAATTAAAAAAAAATAAGACCTTAAAATCCATGCAGAAAACGACAATTACAACCATAGAAGCATTTTCACTTACAAATATCGCAGTGCCATCTAATACCTCAAAGCGATGATTTTATACCCACATATCTACACATAAAACTGCGTATTTTGGTATCTTTAAAATTGAGAGTATGTTTCTATGACTGTTAGTTTAAGAGATAATCACTGTCACATCTATTTTGATATATATGTACTTTTTAACAAATAAAGTGAATATATGTGCATAGTCTAATTATTTTATATTATCTCGATTGTGTTCCTTCATGGCCTACTCAACATCAAGAGTGGCCCGCCAGCCAAAAAGGTTGTGCACCCCCAACGTAGACTATAATATGCTCTGGCAAGTTTATTAGAAAGTTATTCTTTTGCGAACCTAACACAGAAAAAAGTTGGGGTTCAGTGTTCGATACAGCAAACAGCCGATTAAGTTTTCCAGTTTTATGAATTTTTTTTAATTAAGGACTATATCTTTTTCATTTGAAAAAGAGGACAGAGGACAAAAAACACACAATAAAAGGACTTTTTAGTTCTGTAATGTTTTTTTCATTTAAGAGGGCAGAGCGTTGAAAAAGAAGACTGTCCTCTTAAAACGAGGATGTCTGGTCACCTAGCATAATTTTACGTTTTTAAATCGATTTTTTTTTTTTTTTTTTTTTTTTTTCGTAGCACTGTATACTGTAAAAATTCTATCTACATTTAGACCGGAATCTTACTCACCACAGTAAAATTTCCACTCGCCAATGGCGAGCTGGTCAGCAGAAATTTCGCGCCCTGTTCTAGACTATATTTTAAAAATGTATGTATATTAGTAATAAATAATAAACTAGTACCTACCACTTTGCCAGCAAATGTGGGCTAATAGTATTTATCAGGTTTTTACTATGTCCCAGTGAAAACCCAATCCTGAATGACCCAGGGCCTGAAAATTATACTGCCTGACATGCATAGGGCATATAAAAATTCTGAGTGGATATGTACTTTTCCCCACTTACATGCCTGGCTGGGCATGCAAATATTTAATCAAAAATAATTTTAAAATATACCATCTTGTCTAAGACTTTTACTTAAATTGAAATAAACAATGTCAATATAGATATAAGGTTGTTAAATTCGTTTCACTAGATTTGGGAATATTTCTATTAATATGCATTTGAATAAGATATTTTACCATGTAAAAATTTAATTTAGGCATGTATTATGCAGACTACCATGCCTGATAGGGCATGTAAAAATTTTGAGATTTTTCAAGCCCTGAAATGACCCCTTATCGTAAAAATCTTTTTAGAAAACAGCTCATTTAATCACAGGTATCTCTATGAGTTTTCATGATGTTGAACTGGATTTTTTTTAATAAGGTACTCTATACTGTTGAGTATTAAACTATATCAAAGTTTTTTTTGCCACAGTCCGTGCATGCGCAATAATAAATTATTTACTACAACTGTTCATATCTCTTTAAATATTAAATGTATTTCTTTTAAACAATCACATAATGATTTAGGCACATGTTGCCATGTTTTCTGAGTTTCATGAAATTTCGAAAAAAATCTATAGAGTTATAAAGTAAAAATGTGAGGAAAATTTTTGTATTTTTTAATAAAATATTTATAAATCTATAAATATTCGAGCCAACCTCACAAAACTTTACATACATATAACATTTATAAGCATATATGAAATTTGCAGATGAACACTTCCAGATACAGGGTAATCACAAATATTTTTTATATTTTTGGATTTGTTGTTCGCTCCCTAAAGGTGTCCGTAACAAAATCTTTGCTGGAAAATACGAGGAAAAGCATGTTTTCCTTATTCCCAAAATTCAAGACCAACACATTAAGTATTTTTTTAGATATTTGCAGGCCTAGGAGCGGTAAAACACTCTTGAAAAAGAGAGAAAAGAGACTAAAATGTCTAAAAAGGAGACTGAAAAGAGACTAAAATATTTAAAAAAGAGACTGAAAAGAGACAAGTTTCTTCCTAATAAATGAATATCATGAACAAAGATGTAAAATTAATGTATATACTGCAGTGGCATACCATGGGGAAGGTGGAGGGAGTGGGCACCCTGGGCTTCTGATCATGAGGGGATGGGGGGGGGGGGTCTCAAAGAAACTTAATCTTTAAGTATATATCTAGTGAGGCTGTCGTGCCATTATTTTCTTCCCTGCAATTCCATTTTAAGTTGTAGGTTCCTGTCTAAGGAGCCTGAAAGTGCAAAATGTGACCATAGAGCGACAACTCCAAAACAAAACTCATCTATATTTCTGTAAATCCTAAATAAGGCAGGGTAAATGAGGTCACCAGTGAGAATTTCGTCCCTAGCTTCTACAGTTGTAAGTCTGCCACTGATATACTTTTTTCTTTTTTTTAATATTTTACATGGAAGAAAAAAAATGTGTACAATGTATTGTTTACAAAATTGAATGTCCTCTTGCATCGTACGTAAGAAAAATTATTTTTGTAACAAAATTTATTGTAATACCAGAATTACAAGTACTTGCTAAATCTTATAGAATCCAAATGTTTACAGCATTTTTCTATGGAAATTCTAAATTAAAATGCATCACAGATGCTGCAAAATTCTAATTCCTGAATACTGAAATAAGAATAGCATGTACATAGCTTGTTATTTTACATAGCTTATATATAAAGTAATTTTTAATAACATGTAAGGTACTGGTACATATATAATGAGGTGGGGAATTCACCAAAAATCTTACCAGCCAGCAATATAAAATTGGAAACTTAAGACAGAATAACAGTTACATTACATGTACTACATGATATGCCCAATAACAAAATTTTCTATACCAACCTGCAGTAAAATGAAATTTTATTGTGACCTAAAAATGTTTGTCCAAGTTTGCTACTTTAATAGGTAACATAAACTCATTAAATAAGCCAAGTTTCCAAAAAAAAAAAAAAAGTATTATAGTAATTTAGTAACATAAAATATGTTTTAAGCTTGGCATTTCTTTTTAAACTGTTAAATTGATTTACCTATATTCTGAATGAAGAAAACGAACTTAAATTTCGTGATTACTTCATTGTCCTTTGCATGTGGTGAAAGAATAAACTTATCGTACAATGACAAGAAAAGTGACACAAGAAAAAGAATCGCAATTTTGAGTTTACATTAAAAAATATATATGATGTGCCCTTAACGTGCAACCTTTTTTCTTGAATCTAATTTACATTTTTTTTTTTTTTTTTTTAATTCTGCATTTTACATTCTATATAATACTTTTGACATCCCTCTTTAAGAGTTAAAATCCATTACATTGATCTGAAAGTGAATCTTTGAGGAAAAATGGGTAAAGAAAAAATATCATTGGAAAAAGCATGAAAAAAAGCTAGAAAAGAGACTAAATGAACAAAAAAGAGACTAAAAGAGACAACTGTGAGAAAAAGAGACAAATAGCTAGAATAGCTAGCCACTCCTAGGTCTGTATTTGACAAAATCTGAAAAAATGAAAGTGTTTGCGTATGTTTTTTGCACCTGATGAAGAAACGCCATGCCCTTTTGATTGAAATCAGTACAGCTTATATTAATTTTATGGTGAATGAAGAAGTTTTTAAGTTTAAAAATGTTATATATATGGAACGAGGACACTAAAAGAAAAATATCAAAATATGTTTGCTATCGCTGAATTATATCCTATATTTTGTAATTTTTTTTTTTTTTTTTAACATGACCCAATAAAAAACTATAAGTAATATCCTAACTATTTTTAAAATATGTAACAACAATGTATTTTTAAACAGCATATATCTGTATTCTGCGGTGATATCAGGTTTTTGACAGAAATTATAAATGAAACATTTTAAAGTACTTAATGATTCTGTATGAAAAATATACGTAGGATAGGAAGCACATTTTTAGTAAACAGTCGATCCTTGTTAATGTGAATGTGTTTAACGTTAATTACTTTTAACATGAACTGTTTCCACAATCCCCATCAAAATGAAGATTAGTTACTGATAGCATGAATTACTGAAAGCATGAAAAAAATATTTTTGCCTTTTGAGATTCATGTAAACAAGGTTCAACAACTGTATAAAGCGAGTAAGTAGTTTAACCTATGCTATTCCAATTTTGTAGCAACTGATGAACTATTATTATAAAGTTTAAGATACAGACAGAAAAAAATTACTATTTTTGAATTCTATTAGAAACTACAAAAAGACTTTAATTACAATAGACCTTTTCTGACAAAATAAAAAATCATGTAAACTGGTGAATTCAATCAAAATTTATGGTTACAGCTTTAGTATAGGATTCACTTACGATTACTTTTGAATTTTTGTTGCTATTTTGGTGACAATTAAAATGGCTATTGCAATTGTAAAAGTACAGGCCTTGACAACAGATATGTAAAAGATACTTCTCAGTACCAAATTTCAAATTTTACAAAGAAGGTCCTACATTAAAGCTGTTCTATAATTACATATGAATATCCTAGACAGGTGCAAACATTAGATATCAACTTACATAACTTATTTTCCCTGAAAACTATTGAAAATGGAACCCTATACAAGTACAAGAAAAACTGACAACATTAAATAAAATTATTAATTTAAAATTCTACACAACTAACTTTGCAACAATGTTTTTAGAACACAAAACTATACTCTAGTTTCATCTACTCGCTTTAGACAATACAAAATATATTTATCCTTTATGGAGTTACAAAACAATGATAGAAGAGATGAAAATGTAGCTATACTAAAGATAATTATTTAACTTTTAAAATAAATCGAGATCTTTTGACGGAAGAATAAAAGACAACACAATAAAATCACTAGCCATTAGTGGACACTTCCTACACTTTGAATCTGATAACAATATTTTAAAAAATTTCTACATTTATGTAATGACAGTATTCAACATCAAATGCGTAAACGATATTAATTAGATTTCATTAGAAAATTACAGATTTTAAATTGAAGAAAATATTTTATGTTAGTTAAAGACAACACTGCTTACCTTTAATTAATAACTGTTTATGAGAAATTAAAAATCAAGAAAGTGTTTTTGGTCCAATAAATTTCAAAACAAGTAGTTCATTTTAAAATTTTATAGCATTTTCTTCACTGCATTAAAAGTAATTTTGACTTTCACTGAAAGTAATAATTATGTCAAACTCCATAAGCTTTATACATATCTATAGTACGATCGATGCACTTTAAGGCAGAAATCATTACATGTTAATATTTATATGGATTATTTCGCACTTGCAAGTAAACAAGATCCTATTGATACTTCAATGATAAGAGATGGTCAGATACAATATCGCTCATTTATCACAAACATTAAAAAATTGAGTCCAACTTGTTATTACAAGAAAATACATGTATTATATTGGTTCGACAATTACTTTATTTGTCAAATATTTACAAAAACAACGACGTACACACAAAATGTAAACTAATCCATTACAGAAGAATCATTCAAATGATTCAAGTGTAAAAATCTGATTTTAAATGAGAAGACCATGGGGTATAACATGTACGTAGTTAGGCAAGTAGGCGGGTACTGGGTTTTTTTATTAAGGAAAGGGCAGTTGACGTCATTCACAGGTCAAGTTGGGGAAGGGACGAGGAACTAGTGGCAAGCGAATCAGTTTATCACACTCTTTTGGCCAGAGCCTCCTTAACTAGATGCCTTCCACGCGCGGCGAATCCCAATATTAAATTAGGCAACATTTAAAAAACAAAACTAACGCTAGGTGGCAGCACCTACGCAGAGCAACAAATTTCTTCTGTTTCATAGATAAGTTCCATTTTTCATCTAAAAATCTAGCTATTAATTTCAATTTAAAGTCAAAAATTATATATATATTTTTTTCTTTTAATTTGAAAAAATAATGTGAAAGTCTTTTATCGTAAATATTTTCAATAAAATATTCAAATATTTACAGTCGGCTGCAAAATTATTCGAGCACTAGCCAATAATTCCTATATTTAAAAAGTACACTTAAGACTGTTTTGCTAAGTAAATCCTTGTCGAATCATGTTCTTAGATTGATTAAGAACATGACTCGACAAGGATTTATTTAACAAAGCTGTATTAAGTGTACTTTTTTTTGGCAAGGATTATTGCTAGTGCTCGAATAATTTTGCAGCCGACTGTATATTTAAAAAAGCATAGGGTTTAATTTTCTTCGAAAGTGGACAAGACCTATTTTAGCGTTTCAACTAATTGAATTACAACGTATCAAATAAATAACACCTATTATTATTATTATTATTATTATTATTAATTAAAAAACGAAATCTAAAATTAAATAAGCAAAAACATGGCATGTCTATCACGCTATTAAATTATTTTTTATATATTTATTCAATTAAAATTTCAATTTTTTTTTTTAAATTTAGATATCAGATGAAAGTTTCGCTTATATAAATTAAAATGTCTGAATTTTAAATGAGTTTCAGTTTAGAATGAATAATAATGATAAATTATTAAAGTCATGTCCTTTTCTTTCTGTTTTTTGGTCATGTCCTTTACGTTACATTTTTACCTTATTAGGTGTGAATTGTTTTTCTTAAATTGAAAATTTTATACTATTTATAAGAAAAATAGGCCAGCACTGTAACGAGAAGTTAACATTCAGAAATAAAAATTGGACAAGAAAACAACCTGTTGTCTAGTCCGTCACAAAAAAATAAATAAATAACCATTAAGATTTAAATTTTTAAAATTAAGGATTTTAGACCGTGGGCCATAAGCTAAAAATGTCATTAAAAAACAAGTTCGTTTCAACTTTTCGGGGGCAACCTGAAAATGTTGCTATTATATTCTTTTTAAGATAGGTAATGAAAATATCAAATGTTCTGGAAGTAAACTTTGCACATAAATTTGGAAAATTGATTTCAATTTGAAGGAATTGAGTTTACATTTAGGATGCTGGTTTAAAGCAGTGTGCAATATATTTCTCATAATACTGTGATTCGTTGAATAAATTTTAAAATATCTTGCACACAAGTGCTAAAATCATACTCCTGAGAAAAAATATTTAAAAAGGGGAAAATATTAATATTTAGTTGATCTGCAGATCAGGAGCCTCAACGTCCTATTTTCATCACTCATTACTCCTTTGATCATTGATATTGATTCCATATTTATAGCTATCATTATCATAATCAATTCAACCTTTATCAATCCACTGCAGGATAAAGGCCCCTTCTAGGTGATTCCAATCTGCCCTGTTTTCTGCAATTCTTCTCCATTCTCTCTTCCGAACTTCGCAATTTTATCTCTTCAACAACACACTGGTCTCTTTCACGGTCTTTTTTTTTTATTTCTGTATCCAAAATAGGAGTGGTGGTCAATCAATCATCATTTCTTCTGGAAGTGCCCAGTCCATCTCCATTTTAACTTAATTTTAGAAATAACATCAGTAACATTGGTTTGCTTCCTAATCTAATACAAATGTTTCGCTTTCTGTCTCTTCGGGTGAGTCCTAACATGCATCTCTCTCTCTTTATTATATATATGTATACATATATATGACGACTCGCTACATAAACAGATACATTTCTGACGGGGGTTACCACTCCCCTTCAACTTTCCGCTGTATATCTCTGTCTATATCTATCTCTCTGCATATGTATATTTATATATTTTCCTAGAAACAGCCTTCTATTAATTCCTTGTAAATAATAAAACCTTGTACCAAATTTCCTGCAAAAAGACTGCATAACATATCGGAATTATTTTGTATAACTCTCTAAACTAATTCTATCGCAAAATTTTTCGTAGAAAAACAGGCTTTTAAACATTCTAATAACATTTCTTTATATTTAGTGTAACCATGTTAAAATATATTTTTAATACATACCATTTATAGACCATAATGGTACAATATTCTTTTGCGTGTTCCTCAAACGGAGTCACCGTTATTATATACACCACTAAAAATGATACACCTAATTAATTATAACTCACTTATATTTCAACCTAATCTGACATCATTTGAATGGTTTCAGAATATCATCGGAATTCTTTTGTCTGGTCCTGTAAATAAATTTAACTTATACATAACTTTTTTTTTTTTTTTTTAGAGCGTGAAAACATGCTTTTAAATATGTTTATAATATATGTTAATTCCACTAAATGCAGCATAAACACGTTAAAATGCGCTTAGGTAAAAATTTGCCCATAGGTTCTAATGTTATGAAATTATTTTGCGTTTCTCTGTAAAAGAACATCAGTAAAAACCTTTCAACTTATTCTATGTTTTTCAAAAATAATTGTTCGAAAATTAACAAAATTTGTATGATTACATGACATTGTCGGAATGCTTTTGTAAGGTTCTGTACATTAAATATGAAGCCTAAGCACACATATTTTTTACAGAAATCATAGATTTAAGCATCTCAATAATGTATGCTAATTTAAATATTCGCTTAAACAAAATTAACCCCATAGGTCATTATGATAAGAAAATTTTTGGTGTATCCCTCTACACGATCCATGAATAATCTAAACATAAACAAAAATTACACAACTATTTTTATACAGAGTCTGAACATTTATATTTATACCAATTTGCAAGTCAATCAGGGATTTTTGCGGCCGCTATCGCGGTACAAATTCAGTCCATAGGCCGTAATGATAAAAAAAAAAAAAAACTTTGGTGTGACCCTGTACATGAACAATAAATGGAATACACACATAAACTATACTCATTCCGCGTGGTTCATGAGCTTGTGTACCAAATTGCAAGCCAATAGCGTGATTTTTGCGGCCGCTATCACGCAAGAAACAGACACACAAACAGAACCCAAAATTTTTTGAGTCTCCATATCCCTTTAAGACCGGGAACATTTTTACTTTAAAGCATTACATTCTTCTTTTTTTGCAAACTGAAAGAATAATATGGACTATAACCATTTGTTGATTGAAAATTGTACTTTACACTTTCTGCTAATTAGCACGATCTTTTTTTTTTTTTTTTTTTTTTTCTGCTTTTATTACATACGACTGTTCCAAATGCAAAAATGTGAGTGGATGTCTAACCCGTACAAATGTACGCTTTCGGTCAGAAAGGGATATGGTGGAGGCCTCCACTGACACTTCGGTAATAATTTAACTACATGTCAGAGTAAAACTTACTGTGTAACACTTTCTACGGTAACCTAGGTTGTTGTCTAAAGACAGTTTGGGCAGGTCATTAATTTGAAGAAGAAGCAAATCGGTAGATATTTTTTCTTTCACGAACATTTAAAACTTTTCTCTGATCAGCAAACAACCTCACTTCAGCCCAGCTTATTTGACAAAAACGCGTCGCCTTTGAATGTATCTCATCTCCGACGTACAAACTGTCACAGATGTGTCTTTTATTTATTTCATATTTATCTTTTATTATATGTGTATCTGTAATATCCTTTTATAACTGTAAACTAAACTGTCAACCTTCTACTGCTACTGTGATATGTACTTCTACTTCTACTGTGATATCATACGTACTACTACTTCTACTACACACAGCGTTGTTGTTATGCTGCTGTTAGGAGCATGGAGAAGCATGTTATCTCTGGTTTTAGAATGTTGTATAACTGACTTTATTAAACTAATGAAACTTAAAAAGATTGTTCTAGTATGACTCTTCAGCACATGACATGGTGTCAGGAGTTTACTATGTATGAACCCATTTCTCTAGTTTCCAGATTGTGAAGGATTGAACTTGTTTAACTGTAAAGCTGCTATCCTCATAGTTTGCAAAATGGAGTTTAAACCACCTTCCGAGATGGATTTTACATCTGGTAATGTTGCAGAATGCTGGAGAAAGTGGCATCAAAAATTTCAAAATTACATGCTAGCTTCTGAGAAAAGTGAAAAACCTGACAAGAATAAAATAGCGATCTTGCTGAATCTAATCGGAGATGATGGCGTGAAGGTTTATAATACTTTCAAATTATCCGAAGAGGCTACATATGACGATGTAATCCAGAAATTCAGTGAATATTGTACACCAAAGAAAAATGTAGTATTTGAGCGATTCAAGTTTTTTAGTTGTTCCCAACAGGAGGGGCAGAGCATTGACAATTATACCACGCAACTTAAAACTCTCGCAGCCACCTGTGAATTCAAAGACCAAGAGGAGAGCTTGATTCGTGACCGGATAGTCTTGGGTCTGCGTTACAACAGTCTACAAGAACGTCTTCTAAGAGAGCCTGATTTGTTGCTGCAGAAGGCAGTGGATGTGGTGAGGGCTGCAGAAGTGAGCCGGCATCAGCTACAATGTATTACAGAACCTGAGTGTGTAGCTGTTGAGGAGATGAGGTACCAAAGAAGAGGGACATCACAATCAGAAGCCCGAAGCAAGACAGCAGTGGAATTCAGCTTCCAGTGTAACAAGTGTGGAAGAAAGCATCGAAGAGGCCAGTGTCCAGCCTTTGGGAAAACTTGCAATAAATGTAATAAAAAGAACCATTTCGCTGCCAAGTGTGTTGCCAAACAGGTTAGTGAACTTGAGTGTGAGGACAATGAATTTTATATTGACTCTGTGACAGTTCAGCATATTAATGAACTTAAATGGTTAAAAGAACTAAAAATTAATGGCTTCAAGATAACCTTTAAAATTGATACAGGTGCAGAAACAAATGTTTTGCCATTGTCTATATTTAACTCAGTTAAACATAATGAACATGTTAATGAAGTGAATACTATTTTATTAAGTTATGGTAATCATAAGCTTAAAACGACAGGTAAGGTTTTATTGAATTGTACTTTTGATAAATATATTGATGTTCCTATTGAGTTTATTTTGATTGATAAAGAGGTACAACCCATTTTGGGATTACCATCTTGTACTAAATTTCAACTGATTCAAAGAATTGATGTTGTTGAGAGTGAAAATATTAAAATTATTGAATTGTATAGAGATGTTTTCACTGGGTTGGGTAAATTTCCTGGGAAACCCTATCATATTGAACTTAAATCTGAGGTCAAACCTGTAATAGATCCACCAAGGCGAGTACCTTTGTCTCTTTATGAAAAACTTAAAGAAACCCTGAATAACTTGGAATCACAAGGCATAATAAGAAAAGTAAACAAACCAACAGACTGGGTAAATAGTTTGGTTATTATTGAAAAGCCGAATGGTAACCTAAGGATTTGCTTAGATCCAAGAAATCTGAATATAGCCATTAAACGAGAACATCATGTAATACCTACATCTGAAGAGTTGATTAGCCGATTAGAAGGAATGACAGTATTTTCAGTTCTAGATTTAAAGGATGGGTTTTGGCAGGTGCCTTTAGATGATCAGAGTGCTGATTTGTGTACTTTTAACACACCGTTTGGCAGATTTCAATTCCTGAGAATGCCTTTTGGGATTGCCTCTGCTCCGGAAATTTTTCAAAAGCGTAACCAAAGGTTATTTGATGATATTGAAAATGTTGAAATCTATTTTGATGATATCATTGTGACAGGCAGAAATGAGCAGGAACATGATCAGACTCTAGCCAAAGTGTTAGAGAGGGCAAGAGAGTGCAATGTTAAATTTAACCCAGAAAAATTTCAATACAAAGTACCAGAGGTTAAATATGTGGGACAAATAATATCTCGAGAGGGAGTTAAGGCAGATCCCCAACATGTCAAAGCAATCACTAAAATGGGAATATTCAAACATAAGAAAGATGTAAGGCGTTTTTTGGGTATGGTTAATTATGTGTCAAAATTTTTACCTAATATCTCTACTATTACATCTCCTTTAAGGAGTCTCATAAAAGAAAATGTAGAATTTAAGTGGGTTGATGAACATGAAAATGCCTTTAATCATATTAAAAACTTACTGAAGTCCTCATCTGTCTTGAAGGTATTCAATAGTGCAAAACCAATTATTGTTCAGTGTGACAGTTCTAAAGATGGATTGGGGGCATGTCTAATTCAGGAAGGTCATCCTGTTTCTTATGCATCACGAAGTCTCACAGAGACAGAGCAAAATTATGCTCAGATTGAAAAGGAGATGCTTTCTATTGTTTTTGCTGTTCAGAAATATCATAATTTCTTGTATGGACATAAATTTGTTGTTCAAAATGATCATAAACCACTTACTAATATTGTTAAAAAACCGCTGTGTAATATTTCATCTAGATTGCAGAGAATGTTATTAAAATTGTTAAAATATGATTTTGAAATTCAATATGTTACAGGAACTGAAATGTTTCTTGCAGATACTCTCTCTAGGGCATATCTCAAAGATAAGGTTAGTGATGATCCTGACATGTTGAGTGTAATACATGCTGTACAACAGCTTCCTATAAGTGAACGTAGATTAATTCAATTTAAGAATGCAATTCAGTCAGATCCAGAACTAAAGTTAGTGTATGAGTATTGTCTAGAAGGTTGGCCTAATCATAAACAGAATGTTCCTTCTAATATAAAACAGTATTATAAACTTAAAAATGACTTGTATGTTGAATTTGGTTTAATTTTTAAAGACTCTAAAATTGTGGTACCTTCTTGTCTTAGAAATGATATGTTATCCTTACTCCATGAGGGCCATTTTGGTATGGAGAAGTCTAAAAACAGGGCAAGGGAGATAATGTTTTGGCCTGGAATGTCTAAAAGTATTGAGGAAATGGTCTCGCAGTGTGATGTATGTCAAAAAATTTCAAAGGGCTAATGCAAGAGAACCCCTTATGTCTCATGAAATTCCAAAACGACCATTTGAAAAGCTAGGAATTGACATTATGGAATACAGAGATGTTAATTATTAAGTCATTATATGTTATTTCTCTAAGTGGATTGAGGTAGAAAAACTAAGTAACAAAACAGCATCAGAAATTTGTAAACGGTTAAAAGTTTGTTTCTCTCGTTTTGGGGTTCCCAAAGAAATTGTGAGTGATAATGTACCATTCAAAAGCTTTGGGTTTAACGTCTTTGCCAAAGAATGGGATTTTAAGTGCACTTTTGTAAGCCCAAGATTTCCCCAAAGCAATGGTTTGGCTGAAAGGGCTGTGGGGATTGTTAAAGCAATCTTCAAGAAGACTACTGAGAGTAATAAAGATTGGATTGGGGGGTTAATGGAGTATAGAAATACACCTATTTCTGGATTGGGTTTATCTCCTGCACAGCTTTTATTTGGTCGCAGACTAAGAACTAAACTTCCTATACATGAAAAATTATTAAATGCAGAGCTATTTACAAATGTAGAGCAGAAATTGGCTACCAGGCAGAAAATCCAGAAACATTTTTATGATAAGGAAGCTACTGAACTAAAGCAATTAAATTTGGGTGATAGTGTAAATATGTACAACTTCAGCAATAAAACTTGGGAACCTGCCAAAATCAGGTCAAAAGGTAAAAATCCTCGGTCATATGTTGTTCAAAATAGTGCTGGTAATACTTTTGTCAGAAACCGCAGACATTTAAGACCTACAAAAATACCATTTGAAGTGAATGTGAGACCTGATATAGAAATACCTGAAACTGTGGAAACACAATCTTATGATAGTACTGTTAAACCTGACTTGCCTCATGCATCCAGTACTCAAACAAGGTCTGGTCGAATTGTCAGAAAACCTCAGTATCTCAATGATTATGTATGCACTTAAAAAAAAAAAAAAAAAAAACCTTCAAGGGGGGATGTCACAGATGTGTCTTTTATTTATTTCATATTTATCTTTTATTATATGTGTATCTGTAATATCCTTTTATAACTGTAAACTAAACTGTCAACCTTCTACTGCTACTGTGATATGTACTTCTACTTCTACTGTGATATCATACGTACTACTACTTCTACTACACACAGCGTTGTTGTTATGCTGCTGTTAGGAGCATGGAGAAGCATGTTATCCACGGAGTAAAAAGACAGGAGAAGAAGGTAACGCTGAAATTTTGTGATGTTGTTTTCTAATGTTTACAGATGGCGCCAGCGTGCAATCCTTCCTTCTCTCCAGCTTCCGCAATGTTATTCAATGGGAAACTGTCTCGTTTTAATTATTTTTTTAAAAATAATATCAAGCTGAAAAAATTTCGATTGAAAGCAAATTTCCTTAAATAGAGTATTCTAACTAACATGTTTTTTTTAAGAGCCATTTTATACTAATTTAACTTTGAAAGAAAGCTTTTAAAAAATGACGATTCTTATGAACCGAAGCTAGCTAAAACAGATAATTGGGAGGAAGGAGAATGGATGAAATTTTGTAAAGAAAAAAAATAAACTTACTTTAGGTGCAGAAAACACGAACTCGGACTTTATTTTTCTCCTAGGGCTGCTTTTTTTTTGTTTTTCTTATCACTATCATAGCCTGTTTTACCACTAGGAACGAAACATTTATTTGAAACATCTGAATTATGCAGTTTTAAGAACTTACAAAGAAATTAAATTGCTTAAAATAAAAAATTTTAAATGTACTCCAGCAAAATTCTATTGAAAACAACAGTATATCCGCGCCCAGGTAGGGAGGAATGACAAGTGGCGCCCTCAATATTTACCAAAAATTTAGATCACAGTTTCGTAGCTTTCTCCCATTGGACCTTCAACTCCTATTAATATTACTCCGTGATGTTATCTCTGGTTTTAGAATGTTGTATAACTGACTTTATTAAACTAATGAAACTTAAAAAGATTGTTCTAGTATGACTCTTCAGCACATGACACAAACAATAAGTAATTTCTTCTGATATTATATTACCTGTAATAATTCTACTTAAAAATAAAGAGAGAAAAAGAGTAATAAAAGAATTCGATCAAAATGTTAATAATACGCAAGATAATGATGTCGGTGCCGGCCAGGTGGTTCGGTCGGTACGGCGCTGCCTTCCGAATCTACTGGTCCCAGGTTCGAATCCTGGTGCGGGCATGGATGTTTGTGTTGTCTTATGTCTTCAAAATATTGTGTACTTGTATAATAAAAACTTGTAAACCCTTGTGGTGTGGATTCTTCGAGATATAAGCGGCCTTAGAGGCAAGCAATAAATCTCAGTACTCATCAAACCAAACCAAACCAAATGATGTCGAGAGAAACTTTACATCTTATTTGAGGAAAATACTACATTTTTGAATTTACCTCATTCACTATATATAAACAATATGTAATTTTTTTCTCACATTATATAAAATGTAAAGATTATTAAAAATACACGAAAAGAAAGCAATAATAGAATTGGATGAAAATGTCAACAATACTCAAGATAATGTAAACATAAATAAACGTAAACAAAACATATCAAATGCTAGCGCGCGCCGTAACAGCAGCTGCCATTGGGCTAAAAATAACAGCTAAAAGGAAATTACTGTTTTGATTGGAGGATAAGCGAATGAATGAGTAGAGAATTTGATTATCTCTAAGTGTAAGTAGAATAGCAGGACCGCAGAAATGTCAAATTTGTAGAATTAATTTAATTAATTTTAAAATAATGTGCACATCTTCAGACCAGAACATTGCGAATTCGTAGATAATAGAATATTCTTTTAATTTTAACATTAATTTGAAATTGCCCCTCGATGATTGAAACGGACTTGAACGATATCAACCTATGGCCCACGGCCTATTTCTTGAGTATAAGTTTTCTCTCTCACCAAGTTTTATTATTATTATTATTATTATTCAAGATTTTATTAGCTCCACCAGTTCCGAGAGGGTATGCTTTCAAAACTGATAGACATTTTCGAAATAAAGTTGTGTTATATTTGCATGTTTTGAGGTCTCCTGAAACGAAAAATAATGTTTTTAGCGGTTGGTCTGTGCGCGTCGGTTTGTGCGCGTCGGTTTGTCTATCTCGGATGTACTTGGAAAATGCTGAAAGTGTATTTCATTTTGTGTTAGGTGTTTTTCATATATAAGACTAAATTTAAATGCACAATCTGATTTTCAAATAGTTTATGGAAAACATACAGGGCTATTCAAAATTAAGCTAAACGTTCTTTTCTGTAGAATGTAACTGGCGGAAGTGCTTTGTCGACGAATACTGTTGAAGAAGGAAAATTAATTTTTCGAATCTATAATGTAAGTTATAGTATTTTTTTTTTTTTTTTTTGAAGTTCTATTTTCAACTCAGGTTTTTTAATAGTCACGTTTAGAGGTTCCCTGGATACAAAAAACATTTTTTTTTTTTTTTAGCGATTGATTTATATGCATATTTATTATCAGAATAACTTAAAAACAAACAAATGCAGGAAATTCACAATTGTATTTTAAACTCGTATTAGGTTTCAATTTGAAAATTTTATAAAGATTGGCAAATTTAAGGACAAATTAATAACATCCTTGAAATATTTTTACTTCCATTACCCTACTACCGTAGGTAATGGAAGTATTGTGTTCTGTCCAAAAATTCGATATCGAGTTTTCCCCTGATTTATATTTTTAAAGTCTCATGAGTCCAAAAAAAAAGTAGTTTTGGGCCAGTGTATGTGTGTGTGTGTGTGTATATGTGAGTGTATGGATGTGGGGAATTTTCTGACTATTATATCTGCGAAATTAATAGAGATGGAATTGCGAAACTTCAGAATTGAAGCAGGTCTGGTGTACAGATGAATTTCCCAAATTTTGGTGAATATTGGAAAACTGGAACTGGGACTGAAAGCCCTTATCTCAAAAACAGCTCCAACGATTTTCTTCAAAGTTGCTATATAAACACTCTATTAGTTGCCCTTTTGAATATTATCATGTTTTGAGGTTCCCTGGACCTAAATATGAAAGTCCAGCTTTTAACGATTGATCTACGTATATCTACATTTGTTATCAGAATAACTTAATAACAAATAAATGCAGAAAATTTACATTTGATATTTTAAAATTCGTATAAGTTTTCAATCTAAAAAATTTGATCAAGATTGGTAAGTTTAAAAGCAAAATAACAACAGCCTTGAATGAGGGAGGCATTAACTCATCTCCCACAGAATTTGAAATTATTTTTAAAGTAGACAAGTAGACTTAACTTTATTATCTTACCTTATTCATCCTACGACTTAATCTTCAATATATCTTTATACTAATGGAATGCAGGGTAAGAGAAAGTTGTGAGACTGATTCACACTTTCTCTCTCTCTCTCTCTCTTTTTTAGTAATATTAATTTAAGAAAAGTAAACTATTATCAAAGACAAACAAACAAATGGAAAATTTATTTACGATGAAAGAAAATTTACAATGTATGAAAATTATTATTTTTATTTATTTATTTATTTTGACATTTATTGAGATCTATAGTTACAATGACTTTCATCTCGATTGCTCCATATTTTTACAGAAATTCACAGAAATACGTGCACACAATATTGTTGAAGACATAGGACAGCACAAACATCCATGCCCGCACCGAGATTCGAACTCGGAACCTGGGGACTGAGAAGGGAGCGCCCTGCCGACCAAGCCACCAGGCCGGCTGAAAATTATTTACAATATTTATTTTGTTTGTTTTGGATCCCTAAAAATTCAAAACGCTTAAAAACTAAGAAATTGAAAAGCTAATGAAAAAGTTTTCGAGTGCTTCTAGAATAATGGGTTAAAAATTGTGACACATTTTTTTTTTTTTTTTTTTTTTTTGCAAATATATGTGTATATATACATCGAACTCTTTAATTTAGATTATAATCTACAGCTTAAAAATTTTCCTGGATACAGGCATACTATTTAAAGAGATTTTGGTTGCAAAATCATCTGTGCATTTCATTTCATTTTTTTTTTTTTTTTATATATGGCCTTATAAATTTCATCAAAATTAGATTACATACATTATTGCTACAGATTACATACACTTTTGTTTCGTTTTAACTGAAATAATCAAATTTTTATACGCATTTACACATGTCTTTAAAAAACAGTGGTATTAAAAAATTATAAATCAATCTTGTTCCTCTATTGGAGTATTTTATAGTTTTATTCATAAATTACTGTTGTAATTTATGAATAAAACTATAAAATACTCCAATATAGAATTACTTCAAAGTAACTAAGAACAAGTTATTTTTCTGTATTCCTACATCAATAAATAAAAATTTCATTTCATTTTGTAATAAGCGTAACTATATTATTTGTTAAATCTAACTTACTAGCAGAGCTGTCAACATTTCGAATTTTTATATCATAATTTCTTTTAAATTTATCTTCGTCTTGATCACAGAATTTACGATAATAAATAAAAATAATGTTTTTGTGAAAAATATTATTGATATTCAAAAATCCGGAGGGTTGGTAATTTTGCACTAATTATTTATGCAGTTTACATACCTTGTCTTGAAAATTTTTTATGCTGAATTGCATTGCTTGGTATTTCGTGAAAATTTATATTTTCACGGCGACTGTCCGATTTACAAAATGGAACTACGCAATACACCATATTATAAAAAAAAAAAAAAAAAAAACTCTCATATTTGTTAAATTAATAAAACATAAACCATAAAGAACTCAATTGAAATTCAACTGAATAGCGGGAAATAAACAGAACTTTATGTTCGGTATGAAGCGCCATCTACTGGCTATGTTCTTCTTGCACTGTTGCCAAGTTTTCGAGCGACTCGCCAGGCATCTACTTAAGGAGGCTCTGCTTTTGGCAAAGGGCGGGTTCAGGCTCTCGACTGATCCAATTGGTCGTGGAACAATGCGTCCAGTCTCATCGACCGGTCTGGATCAAAGTCATCCAGTGTAATGTGTTTCATGGACCGGTCGTGGATCAAATTGCCCAAGAATTTTTTCCGAAACTGATCCATTTATAAATCCATTGCTATGATTGGACCACGGATTAGGAGAGTCTGTAGGATATTGTGATGTTAAAAACATCACTTCTCTTTAAATTTTAAATAAGATCGTTTTTCTGCACTTAAATGCATTGTTTCTCTCAGCTGGCTCAACTCACCCTGTTGTGTTTGCTTTACTGCAATACACACACAGGAGAAAAATTGGTTCTTCTTTCCTAGTGGTGATGTCATATCACACCATGCTGAGAACCAATAGGGTGATGGTTCTGACTCCACCTTCTGTTATCCCGGCAGTTTTAAATTCAGTTGGGTTTGAGCAGCTCTCAAGAGAGGAACATGGGGTGAGAAAGATTTGTTTTTCTTCTGTTTTAAAATAATGACCATTTTATCATTTGGAGAGAGATTGCCTACTTATTAATAAGAAATATATATATATTAGTTTATATGAATACATATTCAAATTTTAAAAACCATTAATTTTTATATCCTACTTAATTTGGATTTACTAGTGTGGTTTTGAAAATAAAGAAATTAATTTTGATGCAGCAGTTTAGTTTTATTACAAACATTATTTTTGTATGCATTTTTCTTTTTACAGCATTCTAGCCAATAAGTAAATTTATTCCTCTTTTCTCTTATGTAAATAAAATTAATTGGAAATATATATATATTTGACCTTTTGACCCAAAGAATAAAAAGGGTTAGTGGCCAGAACGCAATGTACGCCATGAGGTTTGATTCCTCAATAACGAACTTCTTTTGATAGTTAAAATTAAAAATATTAATAAAATAAATTAAAATATGAAAACATAAAAGGTAAATGAATTATTTACACCACATTTGGTGCCGGTTGTGTCAAATTGTGATCAGATGGAAAAAGATTGAGATCACAAAGCAAAATATTCATTCAAGCTAAGCTATTAGATACATTTATTTAGATTACCAAAATATTGCAAAAGAGGAAAATATTGGCTTATTTAAGGTTTATTGAATTAAATATTTATTTATATTATCTACAATGATTCTATAAGCTGCAAGTTTGAAGAATATATGCATAAGGAAATAAATAAAAGTGGAAAATGAAAGGAATACTTGATTATTGTTCTTAAGAATAAATGGTACTGTAGAGATTGTTTATTTTGAATAAGTCATTTTATTTTTATTGCTAGAATTACTGAAATTATTTTTTAAAGTCATACATTACCAATAACATTTTTAAATTGTGATATGCTGGAACTTTGTACAAATGAAAAATTTTGGTTCAATATATTTTGAATAACTGATTAAATAAATAATAACCAACAGAACTTTGTATTGTTGGCTTTAAAAAAAAAAAAAAAAAAAAAAAAAAAAAAAAAAAATTGTAGGTATATCTCTCTCTCCTCAATTACTTGAATTTATTATATGCAAATAGCTATCAACACATGTAAAAATCAAGAAATTTAAATAACAAGTTTCATACATCTGTGGTGTTTATTTTTAAACCAATATAGTAGTTTCATATATATACAAAAAAATAATGGCTTCTAACAAAGGATTGACAAGATGTTTACCATTCAAAACTTTAGTAACGCCATTTTCTGGAGACCCTCAATTATTGGATTTCTTTGTTGAACAAGTGAAATTTAAAACCGAGAACAGCAAATGGGATGAATCCCATGCTTTGGCTTTTGTGAAATCAAAATTGGCAGATACTGCTCTTAAGTTTTATGTCCCCTCCCCAGCTTGCCAAAAAGCCAAAAATATTAAAGAATTATTTAATATATTTAAGAAATACTTTAAGGTAGAGTCGGAAACTTCAATAGCACAACAATTTAATGAATTTAAGTTTGAGTCCGATGTCAATATTAATATTTTTGCTAATAAGCTTGAAAATTTAGTGAGAAAACGATTTCCTGATATGGAAGAAAAAGCCCTTGAACAATTACTAATCGCAAAATTCAATGATCTCATTCCGCCCCACTTTAGAATTCATCTACTATCACAAAAAGCCACAACCTTTTATCAGATGGTGGAATGTCTCGAAAAATTCCAGAAAATTTATAACTTGCAAGTAAACCCTGTCTTACCAGGAACATCTTTTGCTACTATTCAGAACTTCAATCATAAAATAGATAGTGAAGTGATAGGTACAAACCCAGAAAACAATTTGACTAAGATTAACAATTCATCTTATAGCAAGCGGCCATACAATAAATTTCCACAAAACAAAGGTTCACATACGATTCAATGCCAATGGTGTGAAAGACCTGGACATTCTGCTCAGAGGTGCTTTGCACTCAGAAAATTACAAAATAATAAGTTTTCTCACAGATATCGTAATGGGCAAACTTTCTCTAGACCTTATAGAGACATGTCACCAGTGGCGGCTGGTGAATGACGTATTGAGTGGGCTGCAAGCTACTGACTAAAAACACTTTATTAGTATGGAAAGCTTTTTCTTCTGATTGGTTATTGAAGTGTCGACGTATTACGTTGATTCTCAAAATAAAAGAGTCAGCCAATAAGACGAATAAAGATTCCATTCCATGTACTTTTTCTAGACGCTTCGATGCAGCACCCCCAAAACGTCATTCACGAGCCGCCACTGCATGTCACGGAGAGCCAGGGCCCCTAAAACATTCAAATCCAACTCCCCTCAAACCAAAAATAGTCATTCACAATGACTAGAAGTGGAGAATGGTAGAAGTGACACTAAGCTCCTAAGTACAAAGAGTTCCTCATATAGGTCAGGTTTGAATAAAGTCAATTACCAGAACAACTTTTCACAGACTAACTCAACATATTCTAATCTACCTAATAATTTTTTTGTAAATAACAATGAAATCATTCTGAGATCTCCAGACACACAGGCAAAGTTCCCTTTGTCATTAGAACGCAAAGTAAAATCTGTTGCCATACAGACAACATCTCCAGTACTGGTAACGTCCCCGAGTGTGGAGGAAAATGGAGACTGCATATTAGTTAATTCACTGGAATTCTTGTTACACACAGACAATGATCTGCCCAATCTCCCCATCATACAATTACTGTTAAACAAAACATTAGAGAATTTTCTTCTCGACTCAGGAGCTTCTGTGTCATTACTCTCAAAACATTACTTTTTACAAAATCAAAACAAATTATATTACAAAAGAATTGCTTCAAGAGTCAAGATATCTACAGTAAACTCTATAGTCCAATGTGACGGATGTGTTTGCATTTCCTTTAAAATAGGGAAAACTTTTTACAAACACACTTTTTTTCTTATTGAAATACCAACTGAATCTAAATTTATTGGTATACTTGGCTTTGATTTTTTAAAGTCCCATCACGTAGTTATCAATTTACACAATAACAAAATACAAATTAATGAAAATGCTTTAGATATTCTAGACACTGTACCCTCTTGCAGTCTTCTATCATCTGAATCTGATATGAATCGGGCATCGCATAAGATAGCTACTCATACGGATTTTCCCCAAACTGGACATAAAAAATCTAAAATTGATGTTCATAAAGATAACTTACCCTCTTATCAAAAATGTTGGCTTACCCAGAAGATTATGATTGATCCACAGGATACTATATATGTGCCTGTGCGGTCCACGCTTATTCCAGAAAATCAGTTAGTAATGTTTACATCGTCTAACAAGCACTGTCCACTTGCGTCCTATCCTTCTCTTGTGGAGGTACAACATATCAAGAAAAATTCTACTAAACAAGAATTAATTCAATTTTTTATTCCTATGTATAATAATTCGAGCAAGAAACTGCACATAAATAAAAATACCGTTTGCGGATACATTTCAGAGATAGATAAAATAGAAGAAAATACCTTAGATCTTGCAACAAATACACCTGATCACATGTGTAATCTAATTAAGGCTACACCAGAAGTTTTATCCTTAAGACAGAAAGAATTTAATGTAAATAATTTTTCTATTCAGCATTTAAAACCTACAGAAAGGGTAATAATGCAAGATATTCTTCAGAAATTTAACTCTGTATTTTCATGTTCACTTAAGTCGATTGGACACACCGATCATATCACTCCACATATAAAATTCATTTCAGATATTCCCTTAAAAACTTACCCTTTTCCTATTCCACAAGCTATTCAAGAAGAGGCAAAAGATCAACTTGACAAATTACTGGATGCAGGGATCATTGAGAGAAATATCTCTGAATGGGCATGCCCAATGCTTATGGTTAAAAAGAAAGCTGTGTCTAAGGAGGATAAACCTTCCTGGCCCTAGATTTAAGGTTAATCAACTCTATGATTAGATGCTCCACTTATCCTCTTCCAAGAATTGATACGATAATAAATAACATCTCAAAATTTAAATATTTTACAACATTAGACTTTCCCTCAGCGTATCATCAAATTTCATTACCTAAAGAATACAGACGACGTCTCTCATTTACTACACAATGGGGAACTTATTCATTTAAAAGATTAATGTTTGGGCTGAGATCAGCCGCATCAACATTCCAAATGCTTATTGACACAATTATACAAGAGTGCAATTGTTCAGGCATATATGGTTACCAGGACGATATTATCATAGGTAGTGACTCTTTCCAAGAAACAACAGAAAAATTGCAAACACTTTTAGCTACTCTACAAAAGTACAATCTGACATTGTCTCCAAAGAAATGTAAATTCCATCAGTCGTCAATTGAATATCTCGGTTTCAATATCCAAAATCAAAAAATACATCCTATTTCTTCTAACATTACTAAAATTACTCAATTTCCTGTTCCAGCAACCAGAAAACAACTGAAGAGATTTATAGGATTGTGTGGATTCTACAGAAAACTCATTCCCTGCTACTCAAAATTAATTGATCCTTTGATAAAATTAACATCTCCGAAAACTATATTTAAATGGACAGAGCAACATGCTGCAGTCTTTAAACAAATACAGAAAGTTTTTTTCTCTAAACCTTTTCTTTCATTACCCGATTGGTCAAAACAATTTTTTCTTAATACAGATGCTAGCAAAATTGCTATTTCAGGGGTTCTTCTACAAGAAAAGGAAGGCATTCTGCTTCCGGTTAGTTACTTTAGTAAAACACTATCTAAATCAGAACAGCGATATTCAGCCATCAAGCTTGAGCTGATGGCCATAGCTAAGTCAGTCAGTGCATTTAAATTTTTCCTTTTCAACCGACCTTTCACCATTCTCAGCGATAGCAGACCACTCGAACACTATAAGAAAATTTCCTCTCCTGCTGATCTAACTACTAAATGGCTAATTGAGTTATCAAACTATCAATACACATTCAAATATGTAAAAGGTAAAACAAATGTTTTGGCAGACTATTTTTCAAGAGAAGACTTTTCTGCATACACTCAAGATCTTAACTCAAACTCAGAATTAATTAAAGAGGCTAACAATTTACCCATTTCTTCAGCTTCTCCAACAATTGAACTTCATCATATCAATGTCACACATAAATCTGATAAGTCACTCACCTCATCAGAGCCTCATCGTTCTTCCTTACCTCAGGTGTTAAGTAACGATGCTGCTCCACTCAGTCGTTCCTTAAACAGCTCTGACGCAGATAATCTTATGATGGAAATCTCGGAAGAATGTTTTTTTAAAGAGCAAAGAGAAGATGACTTTCTGCTAAAAATTATTGTCGATATCACTTCGGAGAAACCTTCTCCTAAATATAAAAATTATTTTGTCCATCCGGACACTGGTCTGTTAATGATCAAACGAAAGTTTCACCAGCCTGAAAACTCTCCAAAAACAAAAATTGTAGTACCACAGAAGTTAAAACCTAAAGTATTAAAAATTTGTCACATGCCTCACTTTGGAATTAGAAATACATACAGAAGAATACTTAAACACCTTTATTGGACAGGATTATTTGAAGATGTGAAAAACTTTGTTCTGTCCTGTACATTATGTATTCAATATAAACCGCACAGAATTCCACCTGCTCCACTGCAGGAAATGATTGTTCCTTCTGCGCCGAGTATGTTAGTTTCCATGGACTTTTTGGGTCCTTTCTCTAATGGCTTCCATGTGTTAACATTTCTCGATCATTTTTCTAAACACATTGAACTGGTACCAGTAAAAAATGCAACAGCACAAGCTGTAGTTAAAGCCATTACGGGATATATCACTACCTTTGGTCGACCCTCTGCGATACTCTCAGACTTAGGCCCACAGTTCACAGCAAACATCTTTAACAACTTGGCTCAGACATTGAAAATTACAATCTCCCATTCATCATCAGGACACCCGCAAACACAAGGCTCATCTGAAAGAATTAATACCAGCATCAAATCTTCAATTGCCACTCTTACCAAGGAAGGATTTGATTTTCATCAGGCTTTGATGATACACAAGAACCTGTATAACACCACCGTTCATTCTTCGACTGGATATGCTCCAGCCTTTCTGCATTTTGGCAGGTCACTAACAAGCATCTTTGACTTGTTTGAAGCTCCTCAGTTAGAAACACTGGAATTTCCATATGAATACTATAAATACATGGAATCAATGAAACAGATCTTTAGGCAAGTGCATCATAACATGAAGTTTCACCAAAACCAACGTAATACTAGACAACATAAAAAAGCAGTTCTCCGGAAATTCAAAGAAAATGATATGGTCTTTATAAAAACCAAAGATACATTTAAACCAAGATTCATAGGCCCATATTCAGTTCAAAAAGTAATATCTGATGTGTTACTCTCCGTCAGAGAATTCGAAAATGAAGGGGCTGAACCATTCACTATCAACATAGACCGTGTCATCATGGCTCATAAAAGAAAGCAACATCTCATTCCACAAACAATTCAGACAGGTCAACCAGCTGGGATTGTTCAACCGCAGTCTCATTATGATCTCAGACCAAGATGCAAAACTTAATTTTTTTTTTTTTTTTTTTTTTTGTTTCCATTTTCACAAATGTTCTTTTAACATGTTTTTTTTTTTTAAGTTTTTTTTAGGGGACTTAATCAGGTGATTCGCCAAAGTTGCCTGTTGTAAACAAAGGTGATTCTGTACAGGTATATTTGATAAGTTGTATTTTGTATATTGTCCTATTATATATTGTGTAGTTATATATACATATTTTTTTTTCCTGTGGCAAATGTTGAATATATACAATAACTTAGTAAAGTGTGTATTGTATTTAATATGAATATAAATCTTCTGTTATGCTACTTTGTTTTATATATTTTCTGATTTGTTAAATTTGATAAATATACTGTAAGTAATTACTGCTCAAAATGTACAGTATGTGTGTGTTATATGTATCGGAAACTTGCACATTTATATGTATATATATAATTTTTCTTCTTTCTTTTCATATATTAATTACTACACATTGTCATGTTTATAAATATATTGGGTTATTAAATACAATTTCTGGAAGCTTCCACACCATTTTCACAGACACAAACATCACTTATACAACACAAGTATACACAACATTCACACTATTACACAATCAAATTAATACACAATCCACACATGATATGTATATAAATGTGTATAATGTTTGATAAAATTCTTTGTATATTATGATTATTGACATTGCAATTTTCTTTTGGTTATATCTGATAGTAGGTTTATTTTGAGTATTACTTGACGTTTATATAAAGTGCAATTTTGATTTTGTTTAGTAATCTAACTTGGTGGCCTCAGTAGCCACTCACATTGATTATTTTCATTTATAATATGTATATTCTTTAAATAATAATAATAATATTGGTAATGATAAAATTTAATAAAAATCTTATTCGAATATTATACTTAAGTGTTTGGAATGCCTTTTCCGTATCTAATGTAATATTTATCTGTAAGATTATTTTGACATTTGTATTGATACTTATTTTGATTTTTTTTTTTCTCCTTCATAATAATGCTTCAAGAGGTCATCTGTAAATATTTTATACTGAAATATAATAACTGATTTTGTTTTATCATAATGCGTGTATTTAATATCAAGATTATTGGTTAAATAATTTTGTTGAAATTGCACATCCACTAAAATTCTTTTGACATGTCATGCATTTTTTTATTCTCGTTAACTAATTATCTTTACAAATTTATAGGAAAGAAATTTTGCAGCACTTTGTATGATTTTCAATATTTCTGTTTATAATACTATTTTTTTTAAAGGTATCAATATTTTTTTTACTCATGTCAATTGTTGATAAAAGCTGTGTCATGTTTGCATTTATAAATATATTTTATTAGTTGTCAATATCCTAATAAATGGTGACATAGAGATGTCACTGACCGCTTTAAAATCAATAACAATGTTATTATTGAAAATATCTGTAACCACAGTGCTGAAATATTTGTTTTTTTTTTTTATGAAATAGTGTATTCCTCGCCTATTTTGGTAGAATTGATCACCTACCAGGGTAGGCGTTGATATTGGAGTGTTTGTAGGAATTTTATTGTTTCAGCTTTACATATCGATTTTATATTATGTATGGTTCAGATTAATATTGTGGCAGATGTACATTGTTCTCAAAATTTCTGAAATTTTTTTTTTATGAAATGCATGTTGTTATTTAAGGTATTGTAAGACCTTTCATTTGCTTAAAAATTTAATTTGTTACATGCATGCCTTTAACAACCGTTCTAACAATATTATGTAGTCAATATGGACATTTTTTTTTCACATGTAAAAAAAAAAAAAAATTGTAATCCTTCATGTAAATGTAGGTATGCACTCTCCAATCACATTTTTAGTCTTCCAAATTTTTTTAATGGTCGTTAGGGGTAATGTGATGTTAAAAACATCACTTCTCTTTAAATTTTAAATAAGATCGTTTTTCTGCACTTAAATGCATTGTTTCTCTCAGCTGGCTCAACTCACCCTGTTGTGTTTGCTTTACTGCAATACACACACAGGAGAAAAATTGGTTCTTCTTTCCTAGTGGTGATGTCATATCACACCATGCTGAGAACCAATAGGGTGATGGTTCTGACTCCACCTTCTGTTATCCCGGCAGTTTTAAATTCAGTTGGGTTTGAGCAGCTCTCAAGAGAGGAACATGGGGTGAGAAAAATTTGTTTTTCTTCTGTTTTAAAATAATGACCATTTTATCATTTGGAGAGAGATTGCCTACTTATTAATAAGAAATATATATATATTAGTTTATATGAATACATATTCAAATTTTAAAAACCATTAAGTTTTATATCCTACTTAATTTGGATTTACTAGTGTGGTTTTGAAAATAAAGAAATTAATTTTGATGCAGCAGTTTAGTTTTATTACAAACATTATTTTTGTATGCATTTTTCTTTTTACAGCATTCTAGCCAATAAGTAAATTTATTCCTCTTTTCTCTTATGTAAATAAAATTAATTGGAAATATATATATTTGACCTTTTGACCCAAAGAATAAAAAGGGTTAGTGGCCAAAACGCAATGTACGCCATGAGGTTTGATTCCTCAATAACGAACTTCTTTTGATAGTTAAAATTAAAAATATTAATAAAATAAATTAAAATATGAAAACATAAAAGGTAAATGAATTATTTACACCACAGATATATAACGAATGTTACGGAAAGGTAGTAGTTTTCATCTTACATATAGAGGGCTACCAGATCTCGAGAATCCACCAATCAGCGCGTTTGTTTAAATTTGTAGCGGTTCATTGGTCGTTCTCGGAAATCGGATGATGACAGAAGCCGAAGGGGCGGGTTTTCACCAACGAGATATATAAATTAGAGTGCTGATTCAATGGATGAAGGATTAGCTTTCCGTGGTTCAAGATGAATCACGTGACATGCTCCAATAGGTTACTGTGTTTGGCCCTTTATCGTTATTTTGGCATTTAAAATATCAATTCGACAAATTATCATTATTATTAGGTAACATGACAGTCCTATGACCGAAATAAATTGTTTTTAAAATAATTTTACACACATTTCACATTTTAATAAATAATAAAATACCTTTTTTTCATCGTTTCCCAACAAAGTTTAAATGTGTTTATAAAAGAAAATTTAAACTATTAAAGAGCTAAATTTAACAACAAATAATAATTTTTCAACTATTTTTAAACATTTTATCGGTTAAAGTTCAACTACACGAAATAAAAAAGAAGTAAAATCAAAATGATTTAAAACAAAAGAATATTAAACTACGTAAGTAAACAAAAACATTGGCTGCGAAGAACAATCTCCAAACCGTTGCCATAGAAATTTTACTGAAAATAAGCTGTTACCAAGGGAACCACCGAATACGAAGGTGCAAGGCGAGCATGTCACATGACTCATATTGGACCTTCTCAAGGGTTACCATTTATCACTCTACTTTATATATCTCGTTGGTTTTCACTTTCTTCCGATAAGTTTCAAAGATACTACACCAGGCGGCGATCAGATCGTTTTCCTCTACTCGGCTGAATTAATGTGGAAAAGAAATCTCCGTTTTCCGCTCTGGGTGCCCTATCTCGTTTATCATCCTATAGATTCTCTTAATCCGTGGATTGGACATTGGTTATCCGCGATTGTAATGAAATGCTCGCCCTCTGGTGGGCTAAGGGGGAATTACAATAAACATGCTTTAATTCGAATTCCATCAAGCCGCCATTGCTGGCCGATGTTTAGTTTCACATATATTTATTGAATAAAAATGAATAAATCCGGTAAAAAAGATAACACATACGGTTGTGTGCTCCAGTGTAACTCCAAAGGACCAAGAAATCCAGAATTAAGCTTTCATTTATTTCCAAATGACAAATTTAAAATTTCAGTTGCATCGGCTAATGGAAGTAAAGAATTAATCAGATGATTTGAAACTAATATTTGTTCAACTTCAGTTAAAAATCTACTTCCGATCGAACTTTGAATAAACTGAAATATTTTTTTCCAAAAGCAATCAATTTTCCATGATGTAATGGCGGAGAAATTATAGTACGAATGTCAAGTAGAATAACAAAAAGAACAAAAATAGATACACGTGGCTGTAATATTTACTAACAACAAGAGCTGAAAAAGCGCCATCTATCGATCATTACAAACGCGGATTGCTCTGGTTACGCCACTGAATACTAAATATTTGCATTAAATTTCAGCATTCAAACATAAAAATAATTAACAATATTTAAAAATCAACATTTAATTTGTATTTAAATAATAATAATAATAATTTTAAAAAAATCATAAATATATTAAACATTTAAAATATTATTGATTTAAATCAGAATTAATTGAATTTAATAAACCAATTTAATGAATATTTGAATCAAATGAGTGATAATTTAAAAAACTGTTATATTATTATTATTATTATTATTATTATTATTTTTTTTTTTTTTTGTAATCATTGATTTAAATTTAAATTTAATAATTTTTTGCAATGCGTAGTAGTTTTGTATTTCTTACCTTCCTTAGATCATAATAAAACTTGAACCTACTTCTTATTTACATCGAATATTTGAATGCTAAATATTTGTTTTAAATTTCAGCATTCCAACTTAAAAATATTTAACAAAAATTAGCTTGATAATAAATCCATAAAATAAAACTTAAAATTGTTTACATTAGAGTATATCATTAAAATACAATAATGCGTAATTGAGGGAAATAATAATAAAAAAAATTTGCTGGAAAAATTTTTAAAATTAAAATTTTATTGTCATTATTTAAATAATTTTAAAAAAAGAATTATATAATTAATATTATTGTATTTCAGTGTATATGTACCCAACTATGCAGAATAATGAAAAAAAAAATTGTTATGCAGCTATCTTTTCTTTTTATTATTCATAGTTATCTTACATTTTTAAATAATAAATTAAATTTTTCTTTAATTCATTTCTTTATAATATTCTATAGCTAATTTCAAACTAAGCCTACAGTCGGCTGCAAAATTATTCGAGCACTAGCCAATAATTCCTATATTTAAAAAGTACACTTAAGACTGTTTTGCTAAGTAAATCCTTGTCGAATCATGTTCTTAGACTGATTAAGAACATGACTCGACAAGGATTTATTAACAAAGCTGTATTAAGTGTACTTTTTTTTGGCAAGGATTATTGCTAGTGCTCGAATAATTTTGCAGCCGACTGTACATATGGCAGCACTGATTTTGATCCAATAAAAGGATCGGTGTTGTCCAGCCTCTGCTTTCAACCGGTCGTGGATCAAATGACTCGGGCCCAGTTGGATCGGTCGAAGTGTTCCAGAGGCTGGACTCACCCAAAATAACTGATGGAAGATTCGGATGCGAAAAAATTGGTCCCAGAATACGCTAAGACTACTATATAATAGGCTGAATAACAGACTAAGGAATCACTTAGACTCAGTCAGACGACTATCTGGAATGGGTAAAAATGAAGTAACTGTAAAGGTGCCTTCACACTGGACGTTCCGTTCCGCTGTCCGTCGTCCGCAGAGATTCCGTCAGTGAACTCCGTTACATTCCGCAAGAGTTTACTGGCGTCAGAAGAATCCCGAGGGCAGGGAGAGTAAAAAGAAATGAACCAATCACGTTGCAGGGCAGTAACAGGCAATAGCCAGCCTTTTAAAAAACATCTGTTTTGATTTTCTTTAGAATTCAGCGAGCAACATTACATACATTCATTCAAAGCGAATTTGGAAATAGAAAATTAAAGAATTTGAATTATAATAGACATCTATATATACATAATATTTCTCGAAATAGTCATACTTTAATTTCTTTCTTACTTTTCCAAATTTTATTTAATGTAAATTTCAGCTATTTCTTTTACATTTTTCAATTTATAAATGCTTCTATATTTGTTTTTGTTTTTTAATTACAGTCGGTAACAAAAGTGTCCGAACACTAGCAAAAATTCCTATGTAAAAAAAGTACACTTAATGCTGTTTTGTTAAATAAATCCTTGTCGAATCCTGTTCTTAGTCAGGCTAAGAACAGGATTCGACAAGGATTTATTTAGCAAAACTGTTTTAAGCTTACTATTTTTACATAGGAATTTTTGCTAGTGTTCGGACACTTTTGTTACCGACTGTACTTCTTTAGAATGTAAGAGCTTTAAATCCATAAAATGAAATTTTAGAAATGTGTAAAATATATGAAATGCAATTTATTTACTGGGATGAAGAGACAAAATTCCTAACAAAATAAGTATTATAATAATAATATATTACTTTCTAAATTCATTTACTTCCCCCTTCCCCCCAAGCTAATTATTTTTAAACAACTAAGCTGAGGATCGCGATATTGGATCGAACCTGGCACTTATTAGTCATTTTGAAGAAAGAAATTTAACTAATGAAATGTATATCTATATTTTATGTAAAACGAATTTGCATTATTTCTATGTTAGGATTAATTTTCCTGGTCATTTCATCTTTAATTAAAAAATTTCTACTATTAATTTTAAATAATGACAACAATTTTAATCAAAAGGTAAAATGAGGCTTTTTTAATCACTATTCAGAAAAAAAAAAAATAATAATAATAATAATAATGTTTCAAATGTAAAAAAATAATAAATAAATAATTTTGTAAAAAATAAATGTATGAATTGAAAACCTGAGAAATTTTTGTGCATAGGCTGAAGATAAAATTCTCCTTACAGAGTAACAAAGACATCTATTTTGCACTCCTCCCCCCTTTTCATGCTTATAATGTTTTATTTGCACTTGGGTGCTACGCCTAGGTAGATTACTTCCCTATTAATCTTTTTGAAGGAACCTAGCCTGTTTTTAAGCAAATTTTGAAGAAAACCACAGAAAACTCTGAACAGCTAAGTAGCAAGTGCAACCTGGAATTGAACCAGGCAATCCCTGTCTACTAGTTTCGAGAGCAGAACCTCTTCGCCATTGTTGGAACATGTTTTAATTCAAAGAAAAAAATTAATTGTTGAAATGTATGCTATATATGTGATTGAAAAACATTTTCAAATTTTATTTAAAATAAGCTTGCAGTATTTCTATGCATTTTTTTTTTTTTTTTCTCAGCCATTCATTCCAACTTTAATTAAAAAATTTCCATCATTATTATTTTTTTTAATATTGGCAATTTTAATCAAAAGACAGAAAGTCAATACTTAAATAACATTCTAATATTCTTTTAATTCGTATATTGAAAAGATTTAGATTAGTTTTTAGAATGGAAAATAAATAAATAATAAAATGTTCAAAAATTCTCTGTGTTTTCTAAAATAACTATACTTTTTTTTTTTTTTCTAATTTTCATCTTTTAAAAATATGTAATTTCAGATTATTTGGATTAATTACACCTATTTCTTGTACAACATTTCCATATTTCTAAATATTCCTTCGTCTTTTTATTATTATTAATTTCAGATTGTAAGTTATTTAAATCCACGAACTGAAAGCTGAAGAAATTTGTAAAATATATTAAATACGATACACTAATCGAGATAAAGTAAATATTCTCTTTACCAAATAATAAAAGCATTTATTTTTGTCCCCCATGCTAATTATGTTTTACTTTTAAGTGGAATTGTAGAGTTAATTGCCTCCATCATGATTTTTTAAAGATATTTTAGCCCAAATTTACGTGAGTTGTGAAGAAAACCATGGAAAACTCCAAATGGCTAGACAGGCGTGACGCAAGGCACTGCCAATCTACCAGTTTCGAGAGCAGAACTACTTGACCACTATTGAGACATGCTTTATTTGGAAGAAAAAAATTAAATGATGAAATGGATGTATTTATTGTATTTGATATAAGAATGACTTCTTTAATTTTTAAAATTATTTGGATAAAATGAAGCTATTTCTTACACAATATTTAAATTCTATGCAGGTCTTTCTAAATGATCCTAGCTAGCACTTATGCACGATCCAAAGAAAACAATGGAAAACTCCAAGCAACTAGTCTGACCAAAAGCACTAACATTCCCAATTGGATGTTACAATTGTAAATTTTTCATTGGTCTGGAATAACATCTTGAAAACTCTTAGCCCCCCCCAAAAGTTAAGTTCTGGATCCGCCACTGAGTCTGACAAATGGAACTTTGGTTTGAACACGGCAGGTCCTATCTACCAGCTTTGGTGGAATGGTGTAGGTGTTAAAGCCGATTGATTACATGAGGTTCCGTGTCCTAGGTAAAGTACCATTAATGGAAATCTTTATAAGCAATCCAAGCTGGTATGTATTAGAACTTTGAAGAAAACTACGGAAAACTCTGAACAGCTAGGTATGTATTAGAACTTTGAAGAAAACTACGGAAAACTCTGAACAGCTAGGCGGACTGATATGTCCTGTCCTGGGTAGATTTGTGGGATGTTTAAATACCCTGTGGGTGAATATGTAAATATTTTTGGGTATCTAGCCGAGGCCTGGGAACCCCAAAACTGGGTATTTTGTAAAAATAAGTATTTGTGAATGGGTGATAATTTTCTTATCTCAAAATGAAACGCAATACACATATACAGAATTTTTTGCATACAATAATTCAACTAATGACACTGAAGGATGTTGATTATTGTACTGCATTCTTTTTCTTTATGATTTTTTTTTTTTTTTTATAATTCAAAGAGACTTTTTTAAACAGTAATATAGAAATATTGGATTGATTTTTGATTCCTGCAATATATTTGAAAAGTGGCAGATTTAAGGGGGGGGGGCTAGGGGGCTGAACCCCCCCCCCCCTCAAAGTACTGACATTCCCAACTGAATAGTACAATTGCAAACTTTTCATTAATCTGGAATTACATCTTGAAAAATCTTAGCCTCCCCCCTCCCCCCCAAAAGTTAAGTTCTGGATCTGCCACTGTATTTGAACAGGTTTTCATATGTGTGACATAATTTACAATATTTTTTTAATTAAAAGTTTTGATGAAGTTTATTTTAAAAAATTTAATCAGCATTCATGATAAAATATATTCTAAAACTTAAGTGCGATAGCAGTGTAATTTTTCTAGTGTAAAGCAATGTCACTAATAATTAAATAATTTTTAACTATGTTTATGCCATAGTATAGATGATGCGAGAGAAGCTTGAACTCTTAATTTTCTTACAGATACCATGCTACAAGTCAGTTTTGATTTCATGAACAGTTAGTCACTCCCTTTGTACACATGTTGATGTTACTTTAAATTTTATGCTAAAAGGTGAAAAATAAAGATAGGAATGAAAAAGGACTTGTTTTTATTTTTTTTTTAAATGTTAACGGGACTCTCTCTACTTATCGTCGCCAGAAGCCAAAGCCAGGATTATTCTATGTGACTTAACACATATTTTTAAATTCCATTTTTGTATTCAGAAAATTCATAAATATTAAATAGTTTATTTTCTTTCTTTCTTAAAAAAAAAAAAAAAAAAAAGCTCTAAAACACAAAATATTGCTTTACCAAAGTCCACAATATACTTGTAATATTTTATTTTTGAAGTTATTACAAAACTTTTAGTATACTTTGTTACATGAAAAGAAATGACTGTAAACATTAAAAGTTTAGACCCAATTTTTGTTTTATTTTAGGATTATTTTAACAGGTTTACAAACAGGTTTTTTATGATTAAATCTTTTGGTTTTATAAAATTAAAAATTTTTTAAAAAGGCTCAAATGCTTTTAACTTTACATATATTTCCTCTCTCTATCTCTTTTTGTACTTAGCAATATCATATTATACATAAATACAAATGTTTTATTCGAACAGAGTTCTTTGAAAAATAAATACTCAGGTATTTTACATTACTAGCCCAGTCCACCAGTAGCCAAGTGGTTCTGTGCTCAAAGGGAGTAGACATGAGGTGTTGGATTTAGTCCCAAATTGCACTTGCCATTCTAGCCGCTAGTAGTTTTCCATGATTTTCTCCTAAACTTGCATAAATATGGACTAGATCACCTCAGAAAGACCTCCACAGAGAGGACTCCTCCTTCAGAGCCTAAGACCCTAATGCAGTCCGTCGGCTTTACTTCCAAACATACATTAGTATTCCTGGGTTCAAACCTTGTGCGTCCTGTCTATCAGCTTCGGTGTAGTGGTGTACATATTAAGATTTAATGACCACATGATTTGGGTGAATTACCCTTCGAGAGGCTCTACTAAATTGTCTTAGCCTATTCTTGTGCTAGTTTTTGGAGAAAATCACAGAAAATTCTAAGTGGCTATGACGAAAAGCATAACTGGAGACCTGGGATTGAACCTGATACTGTCTGATTGTCAGCTTAGTGAGCAGAACCTCTCGGCCACTGATGGGACGCCAGTGGTTAAAAGATAAAAAAAATCTTGTAACATTATCAAGACAATGTGAAGTAAAAATAACCTGAAAAATTTTAACTTAGAAATTTGAATTATTTCTATGATAAAATTAATTTTTACAGTCTTCCTAAATATATTTCAAAAATTTATGCAATTAAGAATTTCAATGAATTTAATGAAGCAATAAAAAGCAGTGATTTAAACCATAAAAGTGTCGAATAATAGTTTACTAGCTTAATACCCTAAACTTGACCGTGCATAAAGAGTACACAAAATTCTGTATTGCAGCAATCACTAATACACATGTACGTATGTGTATACATCGGGAAAAAATACACATATATATAATTTGATACCAATCCTACACACTGTGCATTTGAAATTATAACAATTTTAACACAGTGTTAAGAACTTTATGTAAATAAATAATTAAAAAAAAAAATGCTTAAGCTGATGAAGGATTAAAATTTAAGAAGAATTACAATTTACCTAAACTTTACCATAAGGATCCTTTAGCAGTCAGCTTCGGCACATCTTCAGATGTATGTGTTATCTTAGATTTCTTCTTCCTTTACACCTGGATTTTAGCATACCGCTTCATTTGGCATCTAGGCACATACGCTAACAAGATTACATAAATAGACACAGTATAAAAATTGTGCCTATAAATGTAATCCAGCTGGCAATCAAAAGTGGAAGACTGTTTCAAGTAAACCTGCCATATACATATGCTTCATCTTCATCAAACTGGAAAAAACATGCTTACATATACTGTTGAAAATTTAAACATGAAATAATCAAGAGACTCGGCAGAGTCTCAAGTGACGCAAGCGCAAAAACAAACGAACGCCACGACACTCAGCGGAAACGGAAAAACGAACGAAACTGCGACACTTATATATACAGGAATTTAAAGATCAAAGAGACCGCTGAAAGCCGACACTTAATATCTCAGGAAATATGGGAGGTTATGTTCTGATAATTTCAAAATAGTCTTTCACCTTCTGTCTGATCCTACCCTGAAATCGCTACATTTCTGCGTGCAGTACATTTCGAGATATGAATTGGCTCATTTAAGCTATAAATGGGCGGCCTAATGTGTAAGATTTTTTTCTCGAATATGGCTCGAGCGAATTTAGTTTAATTTATATATGATATTAATCGCTTTTATCTGATGTGCCTGACATCTCCCTTTTCTCTAGGAAAACTCTTGTTTTTTTTATAACTCAGTTTAAAAATCGAACTATTTTTTACTCTGAAAATACCGTGATGCGGCAGTTTCGCGGACGATTACAGTCTTTTCTTCCATCTGAAATACTCAATATCAAATAATCGTTTTGGCGCCCTCTATTGGCGTCAAAAATAAAAACAAAAATAAAAAAAAAAATATTTTTCTTTCTTTAATATATATATTGAATGAGTTATTTATTTAGGAACTTGTATTTTATGACATTTGTTTATCAAAAATATTCATTGTATTTACATTGCTTTCATGCTGATACGTTGTTAACTTTCAAAATTGGCTTTATTTTAAAAAGTGATTGCAACAAAAAAATTTTTTTTTCTTTATTTTCATAAAAATGACAAATAATATGATAATCATATGCAAATATTTGTAATTTTTTCAAAATTAGGTGATAAATCACTTAAACTACGGATTGAAAAAATTCTTAAAACAGAATTTGAAAATAATTAATTTGCTCATTAAGTTTCTAGTATATATATATATATAAATTACAAAATGTTAAGCTATAATAAAATTTTGAATAGATTAAGATTTTTTTTTTTTAATTAAGTTCATAACAAACTACACTACTTAAATATTTACCAGTATAAAAATTTCACTTTTTAAAGATTTTTCTATTATTTATTTTTCTCTTTTAAATCAAATCTATACCTAAAAAATTATTCACGTTTCTTTCTTTCTTTCTTAAATTTAACAGTTGGGAGGTGGCATGAATATAACAATAAAAACTACTCCAGAAAAATAAATAAATAAATAAATAAAAATATCCTCCTTAACTCGTATATGATAATCATATACGAGTTATACTGAATCATACTTGAATCATATATGATTGAATCATATTGCATCATACTTGAATCATCATACTTGAATCATATACACTAATTCTTAGATATAATAGTGATATAAAATAAAATTGAAATAACCATGCATCTGCAATTTTTAAATTAGAAATTAATAATAACATTGTAAATATTGTACACACTGTTCTAAAAAATATGGCATAAAATTTTGAGGTTTTTCCTTTTTTTTTTTTTTTTTTTTTTTTGGTGAATGATATCATTCAAATGATTAAATGACAAAGAGGTTCAAATAGGATTCAAAGATGTTTATTTCCATTACAAAGGATTTTTTTTTTTTTTTTTTTTTTTTTTTTTTTACTATCACATATTTTTTAAAAACCTCTGATATTCATTATTTAGTACAACATGTTGTTCTGAAATTTGTGTAAGTACTTGTTTATTTTTTAATATAGCTTTCCTATACAATATCCATAAAATCTTAAAAGTGTTACGAGGTAAACTGAGACAATTTTAAGCTTTTAATTAAACACAGAAAATTAAGTAAAATTATAATATGTAACTGTTTTCACTTTGTAAAACTAATCTATAATTCAGTTTAAAAACTTAAAAGTCGTGGCCAAACCAACAATAATAACGATTAATACTTATACTAAATTAAATGATTTTTCCATAGATTAATAATTACTGTTAAAACAAACATTGTTACAGTAACTTGAGTTTGCATTATATTATAAAAATCGTAAAGGCAAATTCTTTACGAAAACAACTTTAAATTAAACTGATTTAAACTCATTTGTATTATATAAAAAACTAATCAAGTTGTTCTGTAGAATTTTTATATGAATTTAATTTCATCGATTTTAGAAAAGTGTGTTTCCAAAGTTCATACAAAATCTTGCCACACAGTGTCGAATACGAATTATTCAATTTGTTTTTATCTAGTAATTTTCGGAATTTCTAAAAACTGTAAAAACATCTACGAGAATTTTTACGGAATTTTGTTTAGTTAAGAAGAAAAGAAATGTGTATGGTAAGGGAAGGGAGGGGAGCATAAGGACTCAGTGATGGGCAAATTTTAATTTTATAAATGTGAAATTTGGGTGGAGGGAGGGGAAATCTCTGTTAGTTTGATGGAAAGTCCTTTTCAAAACAACATTTTAACACAAAATGTTTTTCTCTAAAATTATTTGTTAGGAAAATAAGAAAGAAAATTTTTCTTTTAAAGTCGTCCCCCCGTGTCTCGAGAACACCTTGGAAATTCTAAAAACTGTAAAAAAAAAAAGGAGGCGGGGGGGGGGGGGAGCTTAATCAGTTTGAAGGATCTTTGTTTTGTTGGAAAATTCGAACTGTAAAATCAGGGGGGCGAAAGGCACATCTTTGCAATTTTAAACAAATGAAGTTCTTTTTGTAGTTTGTCGGAAATGTCTTCTACAAACAAAATTTTTTAAAATATATTTTGTTTGCCTCTTCTTTTTTATTAAATATACTGAAAATAGTCTCCATTATGTTCCTATTTCAGGATCACGTCGTTTGATCTCGTTTGGTTTATTAAAAAAAAAAAAAAAAGAAGAAGAAGAAAAAGAAAGAGAAAAAAAGGAAAAGAAAAAAAGAAATTGAAGCTGAATTGAGATAGAAGAAACCTTAGGAGGGAGATTAGAAGCTCATTTAAAGTTCTACTTAGACTCATATTTAATATGCACGCTTTTTACGTTTTTAAAACTTTCGAGGGGTTTTCTATAGATTTGGGAAGAAAAATGGGACTTTTAGAAAAGAATATATATATATATATAAGCTTCTTAAAAAAAATGCTCCACGAGCGGTTCTGCGCTGAAAAGCTGGTGAATGGGAAGTGCCGGATTCGATCCCATACCGCACTCTTCGACCTAGCCGTTCCTTCAGTGTTTTTTCTCCGAAACTTGCATAAATACGGGCTACGACCCCTTAGAATGACCTATAAAACAACACTTTTTATACAGTGTTATAACTCATTACCATGCTCCTTTAATTTTACGTTTTGATCATTAGCCCCTAAAAAGTAATGATATCAGTACAAAAAACCCTTAACGGGTTAAAAGTTTGTGACGCAGCACTGTTCTTTATGGCTATAAGAATTAGAAATACGGGTCTTAAAAATAATGATATCAAATTTTCAGTGACGCTTTGATATTAATTAAATTATACATAGATTTTCTTATTTGAATTTGCTTTTTCCTTTTATTTATTTTTACAGTGTAAACGCTATTTTCAACATAAAATAATATATAGCATTTACTCATTGACACCTTTCCATTCACATCTCTTATACTATGTAAGCATGTGTTTTAAAAGAAATTATATGAAATTCCAGTAACGCAGTGATGTTACATTAAATGATTTGTTTTTAAATTTCACTGCAATTATTTTGTTTTGCATATTAAAGTATATGTGCCCATTGAAATATTGCTTTTAATTTTCAAATACGCTGTCAAATATATCACTTTCATTAAGCTTATATTATGTACTGAAATATATTTATTTCAATGAATTATTCTATATTTTGCGTCACGCCATCCAAAACTGAAAAAAAATTCCCAATTTTTTTCTTTGCAACGCAATATCTATTTGCATGCATTTTCAATTTATTTGGATAAAATGACACAAAGTAAACATTTCCATATATTTTACTTACAGTTTTGGATGGCGTGACGCAAAATATAGAATAATTCATTGAAATAAATATATTTCAGTACATAATATAAGCTTAATGAAAGTGATATATTTGACAGCGTATTTGAAAATTAAAAGCAATATTTCAATGGGCACATATACTTTAATATGCAAAACAAAATAATTGCAGTGAAATTTAAAAACAAATCATTTAATGTAACATCACTGCGTTACTGGAATTTCATATAATTTCTTTTAAAACACATGCTTACATAGTATAAGAGATGTGAATGGAAAGGTGTCAATGAGTAAATGCTATATATTATTTTATGTTGAAAATAGCGTTTACACTGTAAAAATAAATAAAAGGAAAAAGCAAATTCAAATAAGAAAATCTATGTATAATTTAATTAATATCAAAGCGTCACTGAAAATTTGATATCATTATTTTTAAGACCCGTATTTCTAATTCTTATAGCCATAAAGAACAGTGCTGCGTCACAAACTTTTAACCCGTTAAGGGTTTTTTGTACTGATAAAATATACACATATTCTCTAAAACTTCTACAGCGAACAAATTCTCAATTTATTAGAATTAACTGGCTTTGTGTAGTGCTGTGTGTTATCTGAAAACTGCATATCAAAGTATTGTACTAAAAAATTTATTATGACAATCTGAAATCAGAAGTAAAATTTATCATAAAAAATCAAAATGATGAGCATGGATAAAAATACATGACGATTTAGTTTTATTTTATCCTGAACATTACACTTAACAAAAAGCAAAGAAAAGTAAGAAAGTAGCAAGATAGTGCTTCAAAACTTGTTTAAAGGAAATTCATAAGTGACAATCATTCGTGTAAGAGGAAATTAAAATTCAACAATGTTTTACCAACCTTGTGCTTATAATGCTTATCATAAGCTACAAGGTTGGTGCCCCTCTTTTAAGATTGGTTATAGAATAGGAATTAAGGCTAATTGACTGCACTAGAGCCAGAGTGGTCTTTATAAGGGGTCCTAACTCATATCTAGATCCTCTTTAAAGAAAAATAAATAAATAAATAAACAGATTTTCTGCTATATATTACAATCTTGCTTTTATCTTAAGTAACACCCACTGTTATCAACAATCACAGTAAAATTTCTATACTTTACAACAAGTGCATGGAATTAGTTTAACTAGAAAAAATACATATAAAAATTCAAAGAGAAAATTATTCACTACAATCTATTCATCATATTTCAGCAAAATTAAAAAAAAAAAAAAAAAAAAAACATAAATTTTGCATAAAAAATAATTAATTCAAAAGCATCCACATTATTTTTTTTAATTACAATACATATTAAAAGCATGTTTCAAACTGCAATTCAATAATAATAAATAAAATCTACAAAATTAAATTTTTGAAATACTCAGAGAAACTGAGCAATAAAAACTAAAAAAAAAAAATCAAGTTTCACTATTTTTCATAATATAACATTAAAGTTTCAAAATACATTCGAAAATATGAAGAAAGAAAAATCGTCGTTTTAATAACATTTTGTTTGTTTTTTGTTGATTAACTTACAGTTTTATTGTTACTAAGTCAGGTTAATTCTCAAAATTTCAAGTGAAATACGAATCATGATAGCGGTATACATCAATAATATCTGAAAAATTAGGATCACTTATAAGTGAAGGGAAAAAAAAAGCAGAAATTTGTGAAGGAAAACTGATAATTTTACACAAAAGCATACTTTTCCTATTTCAAACAAAGTAAAACGAGTATATAATAATAGTAATTAAATACTTATTTAATAATATAAGAGATAGTAGGCACTTTCCAAAGTGAAACAATTAGTAAATAATAAAGCATAAGCAACTCGCATAAGTTTAAAAAGTCTTTAAATATGAACGAATTATTAGTATTTATCGAAAACAAACTGTAAATGCTAAAATAAATATACAATTAACCTGATACGTTATTAAGGTCAGAATTTATTTTTACCTTTCATGTACTATTTTTCCTCTCTATGTAATCTTTTAGCTGACTCAAATCAAACAAATGTTTGTATCTTGAGATATTTCAGTGATAGAAATCATGTATTTTCTTATTCAAAATTCAAAACATCATATCAAATGCTGAAGCAAACATAAACAATCCAAAGTTACACGCAAGGTCTCTTGATTACTTTACTATAAGGCACCTATTATAGAGGCTCTACTTTACTATAAGGTTGAGCCAGACGGAAGTCGTGCTGCTATTGGTTAATGCCATGACGTCATCGTGGAATCAACTCTGTCTACGCGTATTCACGGGAAAAAAAAAAAGAAAGCGACGTAAAAGAGATTAAAAATACTTTTTATATTATTTAACATGATGATAACACATTATTATTATTATTAAGATTCATTACCTCTAAACCAGTGAATAAATTTATATATTATCGTATCGTTATTGTTTACATAAGAATAAATTAGGATACGAATTCGTATATTTTTTGAAAGAAAATTTGCATTCACCCCATTTTAATTATTTCTTTAAAAAAAAAAAGTTTTTAAAACCATTAAGGAAATAATTGCTGAAGTTGAAATTTTAAGGTTTAATCTGAAATTTGTCTTCAGTGTATTTTAATATTGAATTGACAAGATGCTACTTTTAACACAGATTACGTTTAGACATTTACTTTTTGATACAGATTTATTTATAATTGAATATATTTCAGTTTCTATAACAAGAAAAATTACATGCAGAATAATAAATGCATTAAATACAATGATTTTCTTGACTACAAAAACGTATAATGTATAGAAAAGATGAAATACTATATACAGAAAAAATGAAATCACAAAAACAGTTCATATAAACTTAAGTAAAATAGGGTATTTAGAATTTATTTCACATTTTAGACTTGAAATTAAATTTTGTGTGACAAAATAAAATAAAATAAATGCATCTTAAAAAAAAATATATATATATCTACATTTTTTTTTTTCTTTTTTTAATAAAGAGGAGTAGAAATTTTACAAATTAATAAAAAATATTAGTTATCACAACAACAATGATGAAAATCCTTATTAATTAAGCTTTATAAATGTATTTTCCCACTAGTTAAAATTCTTGACAATATTTATATTTGCTACATTAACTAATTAAATTAAAATGCTTCAAAGTAAAAATATTTAATTATCAAAAATTAAGTTTAACTGAATTTTTGTCAACCATTTAAAATTTGGGGAAGTAAACAATTTTAACACTGTAAAAATCACTGTCATGAGTGCATAATTTAGTACTTAAAAGTTATTTTAAGTACCAAAATGTTTTACAAGGTTAGACTAAAAACAGCTGAATGTTAATAGAAAATTCAACTTCAACGTTCTTTAAGTAAAATATTAAATTTGTGCAACAAAAGTGAAAACTGTCATATAAATTTTGACTAAACACAGAATTCTCTTGTTGCATTATTCATAAAATTTCCAATCGAAATGTATATCAAATGAGGATGAAATAGGGGGAGAGAGAGAAAATAATTAAAAAAAAAAAAAAAATCATACTTTCAAAATTAAACAAAAAGTCAGATTTTATACAGTTAAAGTTATTAAAGAAAATACCTTTTAAGCAGCATTCATTTTCTTGAAGCTTGACACTTGAGATATTTTTGTTTCTCAGCTTTTTTAATTTTTGCAGTTGGATAAATCAGTCATTTAAATGTCATCCAGGCATATTATATGATCTGTGTTGCCTCTTTTCAAACTGGAGGCAGCCAATATATTTTGATTTTGATGTTCCTATGACAGCTGCTACTTTGAAGGGCATTATTTTAAGTTTGGAAAGAATTGAATTTAATGTTGTAGTTGTAGCTGATCTTGGGTCAAAGAATAAGAAACTGTGGATTGAGTTAAATGTTGATTATCTGAATTCATCTTTTGAAAACCCTCATGTTCCCAAAAGAAAAGTCTGGATATTTACTGATGTACCACATCTTTTCAAATTGATTAGAAACCATTTTCTAGACTCTGGATTCACATTACTAGGAAATAAGGAAGTAACAAAAGCATCAATAGAATAGTTATTAGTCCTTGACTATGGGGAAATGAAAATATGCCCAAACATCACCTTACTATAAAATGCAGGGATCGCCAAAATGTATCCTTGGCAACTCAGTTATTTTCTAACCATACTATAAACGGCTTACGATACTTAATGCCAGCCGAAGAAAGCCCAGTTACATTTATAGAATTGCTAAATGACTCTTTTGACATTTTGAATTCTAGAGTACAAATAAGTGATCTACCAGTTGTATGTGGTTTCGGTGTCCGTTTCAGTGTGCAAGAAAGTATCTTACGAAAATTTTATGCTCAATGCCAAGGTATGACAGTTGGTTCGAGAAAATTTTTATCTACCTTTTCAAAAAGGGATATTTACAACAATACGTTTATTACTGGGACTGTACAGTGATCTGCAGAGGACAAGAAATGTAAAATATATTCTTATCTCACGTCTAAATCAGTTTTGTATGTCTTACAAGTGGCTACTGAGCACCCAGGCATTGCAAAGATTGAAAAACAACAAATTCCATGAAACAAAATAAGTAACGATGAAAAATAACAGTCTTAACAAATAACAATAAAAAATATCAAATTTAAAAAGAAAATAATTGTACATAAAGCTTTGAAAAAAGCTGTTATCTTAGTAAAAGTATGAAACCAAACGTGCACAAAAATGTAAACAAACATATTTGATTCCACAACTACGTCATGCGCCATTGGATAGAATACGACGTCGTATGCGCAGCCGATTTGGCACCCCCTGGTTACACGCGAGGCCAAGGTCTCTTGATTACTTTACTATAAGGTTGAGCCAGACGGAAGTCGTGCTGCTATTGGTTAATGCCATGACGTCATCGTGGAATCAACTCTGTCTACGCGTATTCACGGGAAAAAAAAAGAAAGCGACGTAAAAGAGATTAAAAATACTTTTTATATTATTTAACATGATGATAACACATTATTATTATTATTAAGATTCATTACCTCTAAACCAGTGAATAAATTTATATATTATCGTATCGTTATTGTTTACATAAGAATAAATTAGGATACGAATTCGTATATTTTTTGAAAGAAAATTTGCATTCACCCCATTTTAATTATTTCTTTAAAAAAAAAAAAGTTTTTAAAACCATTAACGAAATAATTGCTGAAGTTGAAATTTTAAGGTTTAATCTGAAATTTGCCTTCAGTGTATTTTAATATTGAATTGACAAGATGCTACTTTTAACACAGATTACGTTTAGACATTTACTTTTTGATACAGATTTATTTATAATTGAATATATTTCAGTTTCTATAACAAGAAAAATTACATGCAGAATAATAAATGCATTAAATACAATGATTTTCTTGACTACAAAAACGTATAATGTATAGAAAAGATGAAATACTATATACAGAAAAAATGAAATCACAAAAACAGTTCATATAAACTTAAGTAAAATAGGGTATTTAGAATTTATTTCACATTTTAGACTTGAAATTAAATTTTGTGTGACAAAATAAAATAAATGCATCTTAAAAAAAAAAAAAAATATCTACATTTTTTTTTCTTTTTTTAATAAAGAGGAGTAGAAATTTTACAAATTAATAAAAAATATTAGTTATCACAACAACAATGATGAAAATCCTTATTAATTAAGCTTTATAAATGTATTTTCTCACTAGTTAAAATTCTTGACAATATTTATATTTGCTACATTAACTAATTAAATTTAAATGCTTCAAAGTAAAAATATTTAATTATCAAAAATTAAGTTCAACTGAATTTTTGTCAACCATTTAAAATTTGGGGAAGTAAACAATTTTAACACTATAAAAATCACTGTCATGAGTGCATAATTTAGTACTTAAAAGTTATTTTAAGTACCAAAATGTTTTACAAGGTTAGACTAAAAACAGCTGAATGTTAATAGAAAATTCAACTTCAAAGTTCTTTAAGTAAAATATTAAATTTGTGCAACAAAAGTGAAAACTGTCATATAAATTTTGACTAAACACAGAATTCTCTTGTTGCATTATTCATAAAATTTCCAATCGAAAAGTATATCAAATGAGGATGAAATAGGGGGAGAGAGAGAAAATAATTAAAAAAAAAAATCATATTTTCAAAATTAAACAAAAAGTCAGATTTTATACAGTTAAAGTTATTAAAGAATATACCTTTTAAGCAGCATTCATTTTCTTGAAGCTTGACACTTGAGATATTTTTGTTTCTGAGCTTTTTTAATTTTTGCAGTTGGATAAATCAGTCATTTAAATGTCATCCAGGCATATTATATGATCTGTGTTGCCTCTTTTCAAACTGGAGGCAGCCAATATATTTTGATTTTGATGTTCCTATGACAGCTGCTACTTTGAAGGGCATTATTTTAAGTTTGGAAAGAATTGAATTTAATGTTGTAGTTGTAGCTGATCTTGGGTCAAAGAATAAGAAACTGTGGATTGAGTTAAATGTTGATTATCTGAATTCATCTTTTGAAAACCCTCATGATCCCAAAAGAAAAGTCTGGATATTTACTGATGTACCACATCTTTTCAAATTAATTAGAAACCATTTTCTAGACTCTGGATTCACATTACTAGGAAATAAGGAAGTAACAAAAGCATCAATAGAAGAGTTATTAGTCCTTGACTATGGGGAAATGAAAATATGCCCAAACATCACCTTACTATAAAATGCAGGGATCGCCAAAATGTATCCTTGGCAACTCAGTTATTTTCTAACCATACTATAAACGGCTTACGATACTTAATGCCAGCCGAAGAAAGCCCAGTTACATTTATAGAATTGCTAAATGACTCTTTTGACATTTTGAATTCTAGAGTACAAATAAGTGATCTACCAGTTGTATGTGGTTTCGGTGTCCATTTCAGTGTGCAAGAAAGTATCTTACGAAAATTTTATGCTCAATGCCAAGGTATGACAGTTGGTTCGAGAAAATTTTTATCTACCTTTTCAAAAAGGGATATTTACAACAATACGTTTATTACTGGGACTCTACAGTGATCTGCAGAGGACAAGAAATGTAAAATATATTCTTATCTCACGTCTAAATCAGTTTTGTATGTCTTACAAGTGGCTACTGAGCACCCAGGCATTGCAAAGATTGAAAAACAACAAATTCCATGAAACAAAATAAGTAACGATGAAAAATAACAGTCTTAACAAATAACAATAAAAAATATCAAATTTAAAAAGAAAATAATTGTACATAAAGCTTTGAAAAAAGCTGTTATCTTAGTAAAAGTATGAAACCAAACGTGCACAAAAATGTAAACAAACATATTTGATTCCACAACTACGTCATGCGCCATTGGATAGAATACGACGTCGTATGCGCAGCCGATTTGGCACCCCCCTGACGCGAGGCAAGCATGAAGGAAGTGAGTTTCTCATTCAACAATCTGATTGGTTCACTGCTTGCGGTCGACGGCGGCGAGAACGTTCATTTCTAGCACAGACAGAAGTCAACGTTTTCCGCAAGAGAGCTTTGCGTTCATCCGTTGCGTTGACAAAATTCATCATTGCGCATGCGCTAGTTTCGCGGAGCGGTGCGGAACGGCCAGTGTGAAGCCCGCTTAAGGCACTTAGAGCGACCGGCGGCCATATTGGTACAAGCAAGAAACCAGTAACGACGTAATCTATATATGTAAAAACGAATACATGTCTGTCTGTTTATCCTTTATGCATTACACCACCATTCATCCGATCGCCATGAAACTTTAGGAAGTTGTTGAGTACATTCCCGCGAAGATTTCTGGCATATATATTTTTATTTTTATTTATATTTTTATTTTAAATGTCGCCCCCCCTAGGGAGCAGGGGGAGTGGTAAGAACGGGATTGCAAGCTATTTCTCATATTTGCTTTATTCCTCAAGGGAAAAAAATAAATATTCAAAAGGTTCCAACTTCAAGATATTAAAAACAGATATTACAAAATATCTAAAAGAAAATTTCACCAACATGGGGAGAGGGGGCAAAAAATATCTATATAGTAAAACTCGAGTTTTACTATATAGTCTGAATCAGTGATCACTGATTCACTGACTCAACACAGCCGCGTGGATTCTATGGGAGATACAGTCACAAATTTTGGGAAGAAGGTAAGTTTTAGGACACTGACCTCCATTAAGACAGGATTTTGCGATATCCCTTTTCCCCCTCCTGCTGGGGGGGCAGAAGGCAAAGCACCTTTATTAACATAACTCGGCTTCAGATTACTTCACGGTGAAGAAATTGCAGACCAGGACACTAGAATCCAGTAGAAAGAAATCATTTTCTGCGATTTTTGAACTTTGGATTTTTAAGGGGGGGGGGGGGAGGGGGCACGATTTTCGGAGGCAAATTTAGCAAAATACGGATTTTCGAGAACTCTACCAATAACAGCACAAATATATAAAAAACCGCCAAACGTCATCTTAAGGATAACTTCAAAAACTCATTTTTGTTCTTTTTTTGCGATTTTCGATTTATTTATTTTTATTTTACTATTATTTTTTTGGGGGGAGGGTTACGGGGGGGGGAATTCGAGCCCCTTTTAGCGCTAAATTTGTCAAGGGAAATCTATAGGAGTTGAGGTCAGAAATTTTAGTGTGTGATGGCTTATTTACATGTTAAATGTATTCAGATATCTTCTGATCTTATTCCTTTATTAATTCTGCCCATCTGCGCAGCACTAGTGCGACGTAAAACCCAAGCATTCATCCATCACTTTATTAATTCTATACACATAAGACGAAAGTATTGTTCTGGTGTCCGAAAATTTGTTACCACCAGTTTTCGATTGATTTACACGTTTTGAGATTTCCCGATCATGATTTGACCAGTAGCCTGTCTATATGGCACGAATTTTGTGAATGCTGAATCTCACAAACCAGTGAACATGTTTAGATATTTAGAGTAGATTTTGACTTAAACTGCTGTTGAATACATTTGGGGAACAATTTTCTGAACATGGTGGCATTGTCATCCTATTTTTCTCATAATTTTTAATGTTTCACAATAGAACAATTAAATATATTTTCAAATTTAAATTATTTATAATATTAATGTATATATATATCGAAATTATTAATTTGTATAATAAAAATCGCAAATATAATAGTATTTAATTTAATTTTTACTTTCTCTAACTCATATAATGATAGAGGAAATATTTTGGGGTCAAATTTTAGATTTTCAGTTTTTGCTATACTTACACATTTTGAGCTTCCCGGTGTTTGCGTTAGCATTATATGGCCAACTGACTGTGCTACGGTTTAGTGTTTAGAGAGAGTGCCCTTTAAGAGAGGGTCTATCTAAGGGGTTCTAGCTTATTACTATTATTACTAGTTATTTACACTTATGGATATTTAGGAGAAAACCATGGAAATTTTTACTTTCTTCTATATTCAATAGAAGAAAGTATTGGATTCGAAAAATTTTCGACTTCCGGTTTTCGACGTATTTACACGTTTTGAGAGTTCTAGAACACGATTTGACCATTTTTAGAAAATGTCTGTCTGTCGGTGCGTCTGTGTGAGACAAAAATTTTGTGGCAACTGTCTACTTTTTTTTCCCCCTTAATGATCAATCTATCTTATTACTATATTTATGTGTGCATTAAGTTGTTTTTGCTGTAAAATTGATAAAATTTGAATTTTAAATTTGAAAACTCTAGAAAAAAAAAAGGAAAACTTCCATATTCGATTGAAAACATAAACATTTCATTTCAAAGGATGATATTTCTACAATAAATATCCAATTAATATACTAATTAAAAGGAAAATGATAAATATTCTATCATAATTTCAAGTCAAATTTGTTTTCAAATGTCTAAATAAAGTGTCTGTTATAAGACACTCATATGTTGTAGCGGAAAAGATTTCATATCTGTCATTCTTGGCGGAAAAAAAATATCGCCAAATTATCTGGCGAACATATTTAATTCCTTACAAAAATCATGGTTATTTTAACAACTTATATTTAGAGAATGATGAATAATATGAAACGATATTTCGTACAATACATATTACGAAAATATACATCTGGCGTGTATATTTTCGTATTACGTTTTTGATCACCAAATACAAAAAACGCCAAGAATGACAAAGTTTTGAAATTTAAAATTAAAATTTTGTCAATTTGACAGCAAAATAACTTAATCTAACTCACGCACACGGAAACTAATACATATCTATATAACCAAATATGGGATTAAAATCTGGAAATAATTTTCCTCGATTTTTAATCATTTTTTACAAAAAATCCAATGGGCGATTAACATAGGAAATCTTTTTCTTGCAACCACGGACGGTAAGTGACGTCACACTTCGCTTGCGTATAGATTTTACATTTCGGATGGGCGGATAGGCTCTATATGATACGAGCTGGCGCAGTGTCCACCATTTTCTAGCCCATCTGGAAAAACGTTGGCGGTAGAAAAAGCTAGGTTACATGATTAGCGTTGTTGTCGCTTCTACGCAGATAACTTAACACAATAACTTAAAAAAAACAGTACATTCATATTAAATTTGTCAAAGAACTCTGAAAAGAAAATTAATAAGTTGAAATCTTGCGCTACAAAGTTTTGCTCCTGCTGCGGGTGTCCACGAGTTACATCTCAATTTATAATCCACCTTTTCCTTCTTTCTGGATTAGAAGAAAATATAAACAAGCGGTGCCCTTTTCTGGAGTTATTTGAACAATTTATTGCCGAAAAATCACCAATAATAAATCGCCAGCCGGTCTTGTGGACTATAAAATGGCGGAAGCGACAGCCAGCCGATCAATATAGTAGTTCTAGAACGGATGACATCAAAATGACGTCATCCGCCCAGCCGATCGGCACGTTTTTTGTATTCGGACGTACTCAACTCAGTATATAATCTATATATCAAGGAATTTTTCTTAAATAAATTAGGAACAAATATCTTCAGTTTAAAAAACATATTCATTACAATTTACCAACTAATTATCGAAAAGGTACTCACCCTTTCGTCTATTACGGCTGACATGGCAAAAAATGAGTTAGAACATGAATTCGATGGCACAAAATAAAGGTTCTGTAACTTGACTTTTTCAAAATTTTAATTTGATGATTATGAGCTATTTACACTGCTGTCTACAAAAAGTATTAATTTTAAAATTATTTCAGATTCATTCTTAATCAAATAATCAATGTACCATATTCCCATTTTGGGTTCGAGGCTACAAGAATATCAGCTGGTTAGGGAAACAATCCTCAACTCTACCATAGTAAAGCATTGTGGCTTGCAAATTTTTATCTTGCAATATTATTTATAAGAGTTACAGATTATATGAAATTGAAGTAAGAGTGAAATAGTGATACCTTTGCTTTGTTTTTAATCCAGTTTTAGTAATATACTTTAATATTAATCAACATATGTAATATTAAAAGTTGTCATGTGAACTGTGGCGATGTTAACAAATTTAAATGGATGTTCCATTTAAAAAATTCCTTTATTAAAGTGATTGAAATTCTAATTATTTAAGCTTTGATGTCTATATATATATGTGTGTGTGTGTGTACAAAATGTTCTTATTAATCTTTTATTCACTATATATGTGTGTGTGTGTGTGTGTGTATACATAAAATGTTCTGCAATTTTACGATATGGAATAGTCTTAACTTTAGCATTCGATTCAGTTGTTTACATTTCTCTTTTGTTCTTGTTTTAACAGATATCTGATTATTAAGTTTCACTGGAGAAATATTTAGGAAAATGTTATGCGTAACAATAAAATGGCATCTTGAATCTAATTTGTTTCCAAAATATCGGCCACGTGTTCGGCGATTTTACCTACTGTGACGTCACAGGAATATTGTCCATAATCTTCTCATTATTTAAATATTCTAGTTTCCTTCTTCTTTAACAAAATCAATCATATTAATAAATTTAAGACACCGAAAATTGTGCCTTCTGTTTATCTAGTCTACATCTTTTTCAACACTGAACTTTCCAAAGTAATTCTTATTCTAATAAATCCAAAATAACAAAAAAATAAAGAAAACCATTCCCGCTGTCGTGCCCTATCGGACGTTCCCTATTGAAAATGGAGTTTATACCTCTACTGGTTTGTGTACAGGGACACCCGAAAGTATTTCAAAGCTTTGTGTTCTATGAGAGGTATTTCTATAAACCATATTTTCATACCTTTACTGTGGATATATCTTAATGAAATTGAAATATGGTATTCAAGTTTACTATCGGACATTCCCTATTGAAAATGGAGTTTATACCTCTGCTGGTTTGTGTACAGGGACACCCGAAAGTATTTCAAAGCATTGTGTTCTATGAGAGGTATTTCTATAAATCATATTTTAATACCTTTACTGTAGACATATCTTAAGGAAATTGACATATGTTATTCAAGTTCACTATTGGATGTTTCCTGATGTTTCCTGCTAGAATTGCACTTTCGTTTACCTGAGCGTTTTAACACTTTCTTATAGTGTTAGGGGGGATTTGATTTCAATTTGTGCATCTCTCTCTCCGATTGTCTACCTTTCTATCTGTCTCCGGCTCCTAGCATCCGTGAATATTTTGAGAATTTTTAAAAAATAATACACTCGTGTTCCCTATGGAAAGTTTCCTATTTAAAATTTCATTAATAGGTCCTGTACAACTAGTTTGTTTACAGGGACAACAACAACAATAAAAAAAAGCCAATGCATTACATTTTAGGACAGAATTTTTTAAAAGTTAAATTTAAAAGACTTTCTACTGTAAAAATCATAAAAACATTGACATGTGTTATTAATATACTAAAATAATGTTTTGTATAGAATATGATATGATTAACTTTCAGATTTACAGGGCTACAGTAAAATATTCAGAGAGATTAAAAGCTGTAATTATAATCTAACGGCTGCATTTTCTTTTGCGTTAAGCCTTTTTAAAACTTTCCAGAATGCCTAAGAGTAATTTAAAAACCAATTTGTCTATCTGTATATTCTTCAGTCCTTCTGTCTGTTGTGTGATAACGTAGGAAAAGAATATTAAAAGTTATTCCGTACAACAATTGCATACAGTTGGAAAGTGTTACTAATCAATGCGTACTGCATGATCTTTCTTTCTGTTATACTTATAAATTCATAATTTATTTTTCTTAATGCACGTATTTCGTTTATTGTTAGTCAAAATTTAATATAGAAATTGTTGTTGTCGTGTTATGTAATGTTTTGCAGAAGAAGAACTTATGCACTTTGAGCTCTCTGGTGCTTGAGTTTTTTTTTACTATTTTGTTATTCATTGTCTAAACAATTATTTCGGCTGGACCGATGTATTTTTTTTAATTTAGAGACAGTGAATGGCGGGACATTTTTTTTGTGGAACATTGCAATTTCTTTGGACAAATACACTGATGGAAAAAAAATCCCAACACCAAGAAAACATTATTGTACAGTAATGAAATTTCAGCAATACATTTGTCTAGGTAACATATTTAATTGATTACAGTTTGGAGGGATTTTGAATAGAATTGTGGACTGTATGGTTTTAAAAATCGCTGGTTTAAATTATATTAAATCATAAATCAGTTTAAAATGAATTTGAAGGACTCACCTTCCTTTCAATTGAATTAATAACATCATATTTAAGAAACAATGAATAAAAACTTGAATAAATACACCGAGTTGAATACAAACATGAATTATTGACTTTATTTCAGCTCATACGTTAGAATGAATTTTCCCAGCATACCGCTAGTACACAACAAAAGAACAAACTAGAATAGAACCGCAGAAAAATAAAAACGGTTCACAGCAAATTGAAAAAGAAATTATTTAAAGTATAACTAACAAGTAATTGAAAACATAAATAAAATAAATAATAATAAAAGAAAAAAGAATTAATTTAGCGTTTAAAACACATTAAAATATCAATAAAAAGAATGAATTTAAATCAAAGTTTTATATTCTAAAGAGTCATAAAATTGCATAGTGCTGCCATCTATTGTCAAAATTCAGAGTTATTAGAATTCTGAACATTCTCCCCCACCGGGAGAAGGAGTGTCACTTTAGCAATAGGGCGTTGAATTTCACCACTCTGAGTCCAAATGCTGACTACACGAACTCTATTATCAGGTCCTGGATAGGTACGAATAATTCTACCCAGCTTCCACTGAAGAGGAATAGATTGTGAATCATGAATAGCAACCAAGTCCCCAACTTGAAGATCAGTTCGTGGAGTGAACCATTTAGGTCGATTTTGCAGGTGATGTAGATAGTCTCTAGACCATCGCTTCCAGAAGTCTTGCTTCATTCGCTGGATTAGAGTCCAACGAGAAGATAAAGTGAGATTTGGTGAATTTCCACTTTCTGGAATCTCAAGGAGTGGATGTCCTATCAGGAAATGTCCGGGAGTGAGGGCTCTAACATCGGATGGATCTGAAGAAAGTGGCGTTAATGGTCTGGAATTTAAGCAGGCTTCTATTTGACATAAAAGAGTAGTAAGCTCTTCAAAATTTAGAATGGTAGCCTTACAAGCTTTAATTAGATGACTTTTCGTCAATTTAATAGCAGATTCCCATAGTCCACCGAAATGAGGGGAATATGGTGGGATAAAATGCCAATTGATGAAGTTGCTGGTAGCAAAATTTTGAACATTTTCAGAACTAATGATTCGAATTAGTTGCTTAAGATAGTTAGCAACTCCTCTGAAATTTTTTCCGTTGTCACTGAATATGTCTGATGGCAGTCCTCTTCTAGAAACAAATCGTTTTAGGGATGCTAAGAAAGCTGATGAGGATAAATCTGAAACAGCCTCTAGGTGCACCGCTTTTGTGCACATGCAGACAAAAACACAAATATATGACTTCAATTTAACTTTAGATCGAGGCACATTTGGTTTAGTGATGAGTGGGCCAGCAAAATCTAGTCCCACCTTTGAAAAAGGTCGAGTTGGAGTTATACGTTCGACTGGCAACTCACCCATAATTTGTTGGCAAGTTTGTTTCTTCAAACGTTTGCACAAAATACATTCATTGAGAATTCGACGAATGTAAGAGCGACCATTTAGTATCCAATACTTTTGCCTAATTAGGGAAAGAATCAATTGTGCACCAGCATGAAAATGTTTTTTATGATATTGCTCAACAATTAATTTTGTAATGAAATGATTTCTCGATAAAAGCACTGGATATTTCTGATCTTGATTAAGTGACTGATGTCTGGACAACCGTCCGCCAACTCTGATTAAACCTTGATCATCTAGAAATATATTTAAGGATAAATATTTGTTGTTGGTTGGTAAAGGTTGATTTTTCCTGAGCAAATTCAGTTCTACCGAAAACTCTTGTTCCTGAATCAATTTAAGAATATGTGTAATAGCACTTGAAACTTCAGGCGTACTGACAAGTCCAATACGTCTAGAATTACGATTACAACTACGAATGTTATAAATGAATCTCAAACACAATGCAAGGATTCTGCAAAGTTTTGAAAAAGAAGAGAATTTGAGTAGAAAATCAGGAAAGGTTTTATGACTAGATGTTGCAACATGACTTAAATTTTCTTCAGAATTTTTTGACTTAACATTTGAAGATTTGACTAGGAATAATGGTAACTTGACACTAGCACTAAGCCATTCAGGCCCAAGCCACCACAATTTGTGATGCAAAAGACTCTTCGGTAGAATGCCTCTTGAGGCACAGTCTGCCGGATTTGACGAACTCTCAACATAAGTCCACACTGCTTGTGGGACAAGTGATTTGATTTTGTTTGCTCGATTTGTTACGAACTGATTTCCTTTGGTTGGAGGAGATTCAATCCAATTTAAAGCAATTTGTGAATCGGACCACAAATAAATTTTATTTACATTAAAGGTTAAAGATTCTAATATTGTGGAACTTAATTGTGCAAGCAAGAATGCAGCACATAACTCAATTCTCGGAAGCGTGACATGTTTTAAAGGATTAACTCTGGTTTTTGCAGCGACAAAGTTAACTGAAATCTCACCTAGAGAAGATAGTGTCCGAAGGTATACCACTGCAGCGTAGGCCTTGCCAGATCCATCACAAAAACCATGGATCTCTATGTGGTTCTCTGGAGATGTTTCACAGTTCAGATATCTTGGTATGCCAATGGACTTTAAGAGTTCAATTTGAGAATCAAATTCTTGCCAAGTTTTCAAAATTGAATCTGGGATTTGATCATCCCAAGCACACTTATCTTTCCAAAGCTCTTGCATCATGATTTTTAACATGATCGTGGTTGGAGCTAGAATCCCAAAAGGATCAAAGATTTGAGCTATCATCGATAGCAATTCTCGCTTGGTATGCACCGATTTGACGCCATTCAAATGAATTTTCAATAAGTCTTCTGCCGAATTCCAAACTAGGCCTAAGATTTTTTGGGAGGAATCTTCGGAAAATTTTACATTTTGCCTAGTGGATTTAAGATCTTCTGGTAGATTTTCAATGACTGCGGGTACATTGGAAGCCCATTTTCTAAGTGTAAAGCCTCCTTGATTTAAAACGTGATTTAGGTCTTTGACCAATTGTTTTGCTGCATCAATTGAATGCGACCCACCAAGATAATCATCCACATAAAAGTTCTCGAAAATTGACTGCGCAACAATAGGAAATTCTGAACTATAATCTTTGGCTAGTTCGTGCAATGTCCTTATAGCCAGGAATGGGGCACAGGCTGTGCCATATGTTACAGTCAATAATCTGAAACTCGCAATAGATTCATGTGGCTGGAATCGCCAAAAGATTCGCTGAAAGTCAACATGTTTGGGGTTTACCAATATCTGTCTGTACATTTTGGCGATGTCTCCGGTTAAGGCTATTGAATATGTTTTAAACTTAAGAAGAAGTTTAAACAAATCTGGTTGCAACTTTGGACCTATTTCAAGAAAGTCGTTTAAAGAGTGGCCTGATGTTCCTTTAGCCGAGGCATCAAATACCACCCTCAATTTAGTAGTTGTACTATCTTCTTTCAAAACCCCATGATGAGGCATGTAAAAATAATCTTTAGAATCAATTTCAGAATTTGGGACTGGTTCCATATGATGTAAGTCAATATATTCTTGCATAAAGGCATGGTATTGCTCCTTAAGCTCATGATTTTTATTAAGTTTGGATTCTAATAAATAAAACCGTTTTAAAGCATTTGATTGTGAGTCACCTAAATTTGGAACTTCTTTAAAGGGAAGATCCACCATGTACCTTCCAGACTGAATTCGTCTAACAGTTTTAGTGTATTTTTCTTCAGAACTGTGAATTGGTGTTGCATCAGGAAGGGACTCAATTTCCCAAAATTTCTGAAGATCATAAGTTAACTGAGCTGTGGCATGGCAACTAAGGACAGTTTTAGAATGCTGAAAATTGTTTGCATGTATGACACCCGAGAGTAACCATCCCAATTTGGAATTTAAAGCACATGGAGTACCTTTAGGACCCAGAATAGATTGCCCTAAAATTATTAAGGGAAATAAATCTGCACCAAGCAAAATTTCAACTGGACTCGAAACATAAAATTTAGGATCTGCTAACCTTCCAAATGAGGCCATGAAGATTTTCGAACAACAAAATTAGGAAGATTTACCGTAACATTATTTACTATTAAAGCATTCACATCAAAGATTTCATTACTATAATAAGACTTTAAATTAATATTAACTTCAAAAAGAGCAGTTTCTGCAACAATATTATTTACACCCGAGATTCTATGATTTGTGGTTTTCATAGGTAACCCTAACTTTTTAGCACAAGAGCTGGAAATTAATGATTTTTGACTTCCTGAATCCACCATGACTCTACATGGCACAAACCTTCCAGTATTTGATTTTACAAGAACCATAGCTGTCGATAACAAAGTTTGAAAACTCTCTTGGGTACTGGTTAAACAACTAGAGTTGACAAAGGATGGACTTTCAATGTTGAGATTAGTATTTTCAATAACAGGTGGAGAATTAACTTTATTTTTCTCGAAATGGAGAAGTGTATGGTGCTTAGCATTACACTGTCGACATTTTGTCGAAATCAAACATTTATTAACGAAATGATTACCACGTAAACAATTTATGCATAGTTTTTTACCCTTCACAGTATTCCATCTATCTTCAACAGATTTTTTAAGAAAGTGTGGGCACTTGAAAAGTGCATGAGATTCCGAGCATTCTGAACAGATAGAATTATTGGATTTTATATCTGAATTAGATATTACAGCATTAGACACAGATTTTTTAAATACTACTTTTTGTTTACTTTCAGATTTAGAATAAGTACTATCAGTAATATCTTGCAAGCTTCTCGCTTGTTTTTCAAGAAACAAAATAAATTCATCATAGGTGGGAAAAGAATCACTATCTAAAGATAATTCCCATTGCTTCTTTAAATTATCATCCAATTTTGTTTGCAAATTATAAACAAGAATTAAATCCACAAATAAATTAAATTCAAATCCTAAACATTTCAAGTTACGTATTGCTTCATTACAGCTATCTAATAAATCTAGCATAGATTTCCTACAATTTGGTTTCAAAGATTTCGAATTAAAGAATTTGTTTAACTGGGCATAAGCTAGATTTTTTTTATTATCGAATCTAGAAATTAGTGTTGCCCAAGCTTCCTTATAACTTGCTTCAGTTATTGGAAAGCCTTTTATTAAATTATTGGCAGATCCAATAACAGACGCTTTTAAATATTGTAATTTTTGCAAATCGGAAAGCTGAGTGTTCTCATGAATAGTGGTTACGAATATTTGCTTGAAGCTTAACCAGTCTTCCAAATTGCCAGAGAAATGAGGCAAATCAAATTTTGGAAGGTGAATAAATTGCTTCGAAGCAGAACAAGAATTTTCATTAACCTGTGTTACAACTTTAGTGTTCTGAAAACAAGAAAGTTCTAATCTTGACTCTATCTGATATTTTATACGAGTAAGTTTCTCTGTCCATTTTTCATTATCTTCAATTTCCTTTTTTAATTCATCTAAATCAGAAATAACTTCCTCAACTTCATTGTTAATTTGTTCTAATTGAGTTTGCCTTTCAAGCAAATGACCTTTCAAAATTTTTATTTCTAGAATGTCTAAAGGATCCGCTTCCAAAACTTTTATAGCTTTGTTCTCAAATTTAGTCACTGACGACCGAATAATAGTTCTTTTTGCTTTTAGTTTTTCAATTTTCGAAGCCATTAGAACAATTTTTTTTCTTTCTCAGATTTGAAAAATATTAGTTTTTACTAAAAGATTTCATAATTTAATATATCTCCGGCTCTAGACGGCCAAAAATATGGAGGGATTTTGAATAGAATTGTGGACTGTATGGTTTTAAAAATCGCTGGTTTAAATTATATTAAATCATAAATCAGTTTAAAATGAATTTGAAGGACTCACCTTCCTTTCAATTGAATTAATAACATCATATTTAAGAAACAATGAATAAAAACTTGAATAAATACACCGAGTTGAATACAAACATGAATTATTGACTTTATTTCAGCTCATACGTTAGAATGAATTTTCCCAGCATACCGCTAGTACACAACAAAAGAACAAACTAGAATAGAACCGCAGAAAAATAAAAACGGTTCACAGCAAATTGAAAAAGAAATTATTTAAAGTATAACTAACAATTAATTGAAAACATAAATAAAATAAATAATAATAAAAGAAAAAAGAATTAATTTAGCGTTTAAAACACATTAAAATATCAATAAAAAGAATGAATTTAAATCAAAGTTTTATATTCTAAAGAGTCATAAAATTGCATAGTGCTGCCATCTATTGTCAAAATTCAGAGTTATTAGAATTCTGAACACAGTTTCAAGATCACAGGTAGAGCCATTGGCGAGAAGAGCCATTTCAAATGTGAAATGTTTGTTCATTAGTAACCGGTGTAACCGCCAGAATTTTGAATGCAAGAATGCAAACGTGCATGCATTGTGTCGTACAGGTGTCGGGTATCAGTTTGTGGGATGGAGTTCCATGCCTGTTGCACTTGGGCGGTCAATGCAGGGACGGTTAATGCTGGTTGTGGATGACGCTGGAGTTGTCGTCCAATGATGTCCCATACGTGCTCAATTGGAGAAAGATCTGGTGATCTAGCAGGCCAAGGCAACATGTCGACACTCTGTAGAGCATGTTGGGTTACAACAGCGGTATGAGGGCGAGCGTTATCCTGTTGGAAAACACTCCCTTGAATGCTGTTCATGAATGGCAGCACAACAGGTTGTATCACTAGACTGACGTACAAATTTGCAGTCAGGGTGCGCGTGATAACCACGGGAGTGCTCCTGCTGTCATACGAAATTGCTCCCCAAACCATAACTCCAGGAGTAGGCCCTGTGTGTCTAGGCCGCAGACAGGTCACTAGCAGGCGTCCGCCTGGCCTCCTTCTAACCAACACACGGCTATCACTGCGACCAAGGCAGAACCGGCTTTCATCAGAAAACACAACAGATTTCCACTTCGTCCTCCAATGAGCTCTAACTTGACACCACTCACGTCGCAAACGGCAGTGGTTTGGAGTCAGTGGAATGCACGCTACAGGGCGTCTGGCTCGGAGCTGTCCTTGAAGTAACCGATTTGTAACAGTTTGTTGTGTCACAGTGGTGCCAACTGCAGCTCGAATTTCAGCTGCAGAAGCAGTACGATTAGCCACAGCCATACGCCGAACACGGCGGTCTTCCCTCTCAGTAGTGCCACGTGGCCGCCCGGAACCCGGTCTTCTTGAGGCAGTACCTTCCCTTGACCACTGCTGCCAACACTCATGCACAATGGATATATTCCTGTCAAGTCTTTCTGCAATATCGCGGAAAGAAAACCCACCTTTTCGTAGCCCTACTACACGACCTCGTTCAAACTCAGTGAGCTGTTGATAATGGCTTCTTCGTCTTCTTAGAGGCATCCTTCACTAACATTAACCCTCTACGTCAAATCTCAACTGTAAATAACGATCACGAACCTTACAGCGCTTATTTAAAGAAAACCTCATTTGAATGTTCATAGTGTCGCTACTAGCGCCACACTAATGCGCGTAGCTCGAAATTTGAATCGACGTCATCTTTCAGATGTATAAACACGCCTACCAAATTTCGTTTATCTAGCACAGCTCCTTCCTAGTGTTGGGATTTTTTTCCATCAGTGTATTTGCAATTAATTAGTTTTGGCGTTAAGTTCAAAAATTTACTTTTGTTGTATAAATTGTTTTTTTGAAGAAACTTCTTTAAAAGTAGTAATAACAACATGTTAGTTAAAATAATAAATAAGATTAGAATCAAAACAAACAAATAAAATTATAGTTTGTGCATATTCATGGAGACATATTTAATGATATGGGTTTGAATTTAAAATAAAGGAAAATAAATAATATTAAAGAGTCCTAGTCACATTTTTTTTTCTCTTAAATTATGCAGAATGTTGATTATAAAATTAGGATTTTAAATTTCTATAAATGATTTTTTTTTTTTTTTTTTTTTAATTTCTCAATGGGTTTAAACAATACACATACATTTTTTTTATTTATTTTTTTTTTTTAAGGAAGGCCTACTTGATAAATTTTGAACATGTTAATTTAATAATTGCATAAATTTAAAACTCATTTTTAGATTATTATTTGCAAATAAACTTTTTCAGGGAATTGTATAATTCCCTGGAATAGATTTACAACAAATGCTTACATTTGTACTTCTCATTTAATTTCATATTTACACACAACTTCATAAAGGTATACAGACATATAATTCATGGACCTGTTTAATTTACATAAAATGCCAGTTTAAAATTAGATTATGAAAAAAAAAAAAAAAAAGGAAACACAATTTTTAATACACTATGTATATTTTTTTTAGAGTGATAGCATGTAAATCTGGTGATCCCAGCCTTGCTATATAATCACTTTCTGTTATAATGCACATAGGTGCACTTCACACACACATTTTTTTCTTCTTACACAATTTTTGTTACTCTTACATAATATTATATTGGATAGTGCTTTATTGCCTCTTTGATTTCACTTTGATATGTTATACAATAATATTCTTTTTCTAGAGATTTTTTTTTATTTTTGAAATATATGAGATACAGACATAAATTAGGAGTTTTTATATTCTCTATTATAACCAAATCATGGAATTGATTTAATTTTTCTTCTTGTCACAAAATACAATGTTTTCACTTATTACTATTAATATAAAATATCTACACATATTTACATTTTTTTTTTTTTTTTTTTTAATATTTTTGCCTGTAAATCTAGCTTATATGCTAGCCATGCATTTTGACATATTTCTCAATTCATAAAAATAACATACACACATAATATTTTTGTCGGATATATTAATATTTATTTATTTTTTCTTTTTTAATATTTGCATGTAAATCTAGTATTTAGTGCTCGCCGTGTATTTAAAATATTTCTTCTGTTTATAGGAATTACACACACACACATTATTTTTGCATAAATACTAATGTTTATTACCTTACATATAATAAACCTTAAACTGTAGAATTAAAAATATATATATACACAACATTTTCTAATTAATATAAATACATACCTTTTTAAATATACATAATTTATAGACATGATTGTTTCAAATGTTTGAATTATTTTGTTGCATATAACACATTGTAATTTTTTCCCTTTTCTCACATACTCATTCCAAGTTTACTTACACCTACAATTTTTTTAGACAAATATGAATGGACACTTCAGAGGGAATTTTTCACCTTTTTCACTAATATGCATATGTATATAGATTTTGTTTGTTATTGAAATACATTGTGTGCATATATTTTCTTATTACATAATATTTACTCTGATAAATGAAGCAATATATATATATATATATAGCACATGCTGTGTTGATTATTATTGCTAAATCTTGCTATTTGTGAAAATATATGCTTTTGCTGATCAGCCAATTAATTAGCAACAGCTCCTGGCTTTATAATAGCCCATCTCGCAATAGAGCTGAATTCCTATTGAGCATTATGCATGTAGTATTGTACTACATTTGCATTTTATATATTAAAAAATTATTATAACTATTGCTCATTTTTAAAAAAAAGGCCTATTCTAAACATTAATGTAGAAGTTTATTATTTTTATGTCGACATTTTATTTTTTTTCTCATTTGATAGTGCACTTAAAAAAAAAAATAATGATAAAGAAATACACAAGTAAATAAATAAATTAATATATATATATATAAGAAAGCCAATTGATATGTATTATTTTAATATTATGGTTACATATGATATTTTGTTTTATTGAGATAATACTGGATTGTTATGTGTTACATGGAGTCTATGTATCCTCCACTAATATATTTTTATTTTCAGATTAATTAGATGGAAGGAAAATAAAAAGCTAATTAATCAAGTTTTTTTTTTTTTTTTTTTTTTTTAACAAAAGGACCAAAGGCTACTTAAGTATAATTTTACTTTATTATTTGACTGTTAAACAAATAATAAAATAATAATCATTAAAAAAAAAAAAAAAGATTTTGTAGCTTCTTAACACCTTTTGTATTTGATGTTAACTAGAATACTCAGGTGTTCTTATGAAATGGTAAATTCTTATTTTCCCAATGAATGGCCACCAAAGGGGAAAATGCTTCAATTTTTTTTTTTTTTTTATCATTTCATAAACATTATAGATTTTTAATTATTACCATGTTTTTATTTACTTCGATTCTTGTGTGTTTGTCAGGGACAAACCTTGCAATCGATTTTTAACTAACTTCCCGACTAGCTAGACATTTGAAACTTTCACAGTAGCTCAGAACCCGGTGACAACACAATACTTCGAAGTCAGATTTTCGAATTTTCGAATAGTTTTCTTTTAATTAATTAAAATGTGAAAATGATAAGCTCCTAATAGCAATAAAAATAGCCATTAAAATATTAACTATAATTTAATTGTTGCCAAAAAAAATTTACGAGTTCATTTTCTTTCGACCTAAAAATAAATACATTTAATTAAACGTGAGCGTTAAAATTGTTAAAAGTTAAATTATGCATTTGGCAAAAGTTGACGTCGTTATCATTTTAAAGATTTTCTACACAATGATAAAGTGCTAATGTAGTTCATGATGCAAATATATGTTGTTCGGAAAGGATTAATATTTTATTTTTAAAACCAACTTTTTTTTTTAAATTCAAATTTCCGGTAACTCTTTAACCAATCACATTAGAACGTCCATCTTTGGAATATCGATAATAAGAATTTTCTCACCAAAAGTCGCCAAAAAAGTCGCCAAGGGCAAAAAGTTGTCAAATTTGGCGCCAAATCCATTACCTGCCTATTGGAGTTTTTTAATGCGTTTTAAAGAGAAGTTTAAGCTATTTAAAAACATGGTATATAAATTTTTTTTTATCTTATAATTATTTTTATATAATATAGTATTATTAAATTTTATTTTAGCAAAGTATATAGATAGCTAAAATAATAATAATAATAATAATAATTTAATAAAAGAATAAATAATTCAATGAATAAATAAAAAGTATTAGCCATTGGTCATATGAACTTAATAAATAATATAGAGATTTTTTCCCAATACAATATTTTGAACAATTAAATTGTGACCATTCTTATACTATTGAAATTTAATTAATAATAATGGAATTTTTTTAAAGTTTGTTAATTCAAAATAAAGATTTTCAGTTAATACAGAATAATAATATAAAAAAGGACTTATCTTTAAGACAACAGAATTCTTGAAATTGGAATTAAAATTGATTCATAATTTATATGACAAAACAACGTTTGTCGGGTCAGCTAATATATATATATATATATTATCACATTGTATCTTCCTCCCTCTTTTTTGTATATTGTATTCTGAGATACTGGAATCTAGTATATTCACATTTGAACAAAAACTTCAGTGACTTAAATAAATGAACAGTTTAATGTACAGTCACCCCCCCCCCCTCCTCCACACCTAATTTCGCCATAAATTATTGTAGAAACATGCGGCTGGTACCTATTGATCTGTAATAACGTCTAGTTTTTAATGGTGTAGTAAGATTTTTGCTTAAGGGGTCATCTACATATTAAAACACGTATAAACTTCATTTTTTTCAATGACGACCCCTATTTTTGACCTCATATTCAGATTTCAGAGATCAAGGCAGTTCGGAAAACTACCTATTTTTATACTTTAAATCAATTCTAAACAGAGTTACACGTGAAAATGTGTTAGGAGACCGTCTATACATTTAGAAAAAATAAATCATAATCTATCATCCAATATACATTATTTATTAAACTTGACACCGGAAAGAAAGTTCAGAAATGTTAATTATAAAATAAAAAAAACGATTCAAATGCGCAGAGCTTTCTGTCTTACCTTATGAATTAAAAGATTTTTATTGGTTTCAATTTATTAAACATTAAATAGTTAAATACAGTCAGCCAAAAAAAAAAAAAAAAAAAAAAAAACCGCCACCCCCCACCTAATTTCGCCGTAAATTATCGTAGACGTAGAAGCATGCGGCTGGTACCTATCGATCTGCATCAACGTCTAGTTTTTAAGGGCCCTCTTCACTCACCACCGCCTGAAGCCGAAACTAATGTTATTCTATGGGAAATTTTTCTTTACAAATAACTTATTAACTAATACATATTTTTAAATTCTGTTTTCACATTCTGAAAATTCACAGCTGTTAAATTGACGGACCTTTTTTTTTAAATTTTTTTTAAATTTTTTATATTTTATTTTGAAATTGCAAAATGAAAAAAATTTCACATATTGAAAATTCGTATTTTGCAACTTCAAAATAAAATATAAAAAATTACATTTTTAAAAAAGGTCCGTCAATTTAACATTTGGGAATTTTCTGAATGTGAAAACAGAATTTAAAAATATGTATTAGTTAATAAGTTATTTGTAAAGAAAAATTCCCCATAGAATAACATTGGCTAGGGCTTTCGGCGACGGTAAGTGAAAAGGGCCGTTAATGGTGTAGTTCGATTTTACTTAAGGGGTCATCTACATATTAAAACAGGTTTAAATTTTTTTTTTTCAATGACGACCCCTATTTTTGACCTCATATTCAGATTTTTGAGATCAAGGCAGTTCGGAAAACTTACCTATTTATATACTTTAAATCAATTCTAAACAGAGTTACACGTGAAAATGTGTGTCATATCGTAAATATGACATTTTTTTTTAATATATCCCGCCGAAATAACTCAATAATTAAATTGTCCGTTTAGAGTTTAAATTTATTTAAAAATTATACTTTTCCCCTTTTTTTTAAATTAACGGTCATATCCCCTAAATAAATAAAGTATTATTTCATTACGTTTTAGTTATTCAAACTTTAAATTAAATAGCTCCGATTTTATAATTAACTTATAACAATATTAATATTTATATAAATATACTTTTAATTATCTAAATTTATAATTCTCATTATTTTTCCTTTAAAAAAAAACAAAGTTTCCAGCCGACGTCCATATTTTTGACGATCAAAATAGAACACCTTTTGAAAGGAGCGCTGTGATTGGCCAGAAGCTCGCAGAGCGTCTCTTTCCCGCCCAAGCTACCGACGGGAACGGTTGTAGGAAAAACATCGCTCCAGCGATGTATATATTTCGGCATTCACCCTTCGATTCCCTAATCTCCCTAATATTAATTTAACTAAAACAAATAAAATTAATAGCGGCTCCTACAATTTCTTCCCCTTTTATCTTCTTAAAAAAAAGGAATTAAAATGTTCGTTAGATTTCCGTTTTATGATTGACTCAATTAGCCAAGAAAGCTTATTTTCCCAGAACAAGTGTCATGATTGTGAAGATATAAAAATTTGCTCCAACTGCACAGGGAAAACTGTAAGTAAAAATTTTATTAATTATCACCTTCGGCCATTACGTCTACCAAATAGGAGCGAGCACATATAACCGACGGTCATATAAAATACAACCATAAAGTGTAGAGAAGATGATTGTTTTAATTGTTTAATCTGATTGTTCTCCCATATTTATATCACGAACAATATGATATTTATGGTGCCGAAATCTCTCTCGCAGGCAGACGTAATGAATAAGATGTATTTTTTGTGTTTGTTTTGAAAAAAAAAAAAAACCGTTACGATCTGTACGGTGAAATAGAATACTTTCAATACCAGAGTAACCACAATAATTGAGAAAATGCTTACGTTCTGAAAAATTTAAGTGTAGAAACGTATATATATTTATTCTTATAGTAATAGTTTGAGATATATTTTGTAATTAGTTATAATTTAACATGCATAGTAATAGAAATAGGGGGCGAAAAGCCCGTAATGCCGTGGTAGCGGCAAACACTGCTATGCCGATATTACAACCGGCGATCGCCGCACCTGTTACTTTAGATAATACAGTAACTAATAATAATCCATCAAATAACTTGGCTGTTAATATACAAAACTTCGATGGAGATGTAAATAAATTAAATTTCTTTATTTCTCAAATCAAAGAAAATGCAACTTTGTGCAGTTGGACTGATAGATGTACATTGCTCTTTACTAAATCCAAATTAATTGGAAAGGCACTTGACCTAGTCATACAAACACAAGAGGTCGAAAAATTTAATACCTCTGAAGAATTATTCAATAAACTTTTATCTTTTTTCAAACCTCCTTCAGATGCCCAACATATTCTGAACTTTGAAAATTTTAAAATGCTAGAAGGAGAAACCATAGAAAACTTAACTCATCGACTAAATATTTTGGCACAAAAAGCCTATATAAATATTAAAGACCAACAAACACTTAATGAAATTAAATTCAATAAATTAGTCAAAGTTTTGCCATCTTACATTCGTTTAAAAATTCGTGAAGCGGAAATTAAGGATTACAACGAGGCAATCAAGAAAGCAACTCTGATACAAGAATGCATCGAAACAAATGACATTTTAGAAAACAATAACAAACCTTCTACTTCAACAAAAAGCGACGAGTTGTCACAGCTAGTCAACTCTATACAGTTGGATTCCAAATACTCGAAAAATAAAGAGTATTCTCGGAAACAAAAATTTCAACATTTTAAGGATTCTAACTACAAATCCAGGAACTGGAGAGGACAAAAAAGATCCTCATTCAAAAATCAAAATAACTTTAATCCAAACTTTCAAAATACAAGAAACAGAGGGAGGAGCACATTTTCTAATTATAAAAATGGGAATCGAGGAGGTGTAAGGTGTCAGCTGTGTTCCATTTTCGGACACAGTGCACCTCAGTGCCACCTTTTTACAAACCCCCCACCCCCCCTTAATGCTAATTTTACTCCCAATGTTCCCCAAATCACATATAACCCAAATGTGTAGCTGACGTCCAGCAGGCTGGAGTGCTGGAAAGTCAGCGAATCAATTTTTCTTCAGCGAACAATTTCATCGCAAATGTGTCAACACCAAACCCCATTATACCAACAGTAACTACAATTATTGGCAAACAAGAAGCCAAATGTCTTATCGATACAGGCAGCTCATTATCTGTCTTATCAAGACAATTCTTTAATAACAACAAATCAAATTTTAAATACACAAATTTGACGACACGCCCAGTGTCAGTGTCTACAATCAACTCGCAAGTTAAATTTTCTGGCTGTATAAATTTATCATTCAATATTGGGAAATCTAGATTCAAGCACAACTTTTATTTGGCAAATCTAGCAAACAATTCGCCTTTCGACATGCTAATAGGTTATGAATTTATAAAAAAATTCAACATTTTGATATTCCCTCACTTAGGATTCTGTAAATACAAAGATGAGATCCTACATTTCAATGATCAGGGTAACGAAATTCCAAATCAAAATATTCCATTAGAGGAAAATATAAATGTCATTTCAGATGAAAATACATTAACTAAAAGCGTCAATAGTAATGATTTAACTAATCATGTAAATGCCAAACCTTTTATACCAAAGCAAAAATCATTATTAGAAAATAACCCTGTTGAAACAATAGTGATCACTGATCCTTCAACAGAAGTCGTAATTTCACAATATTGCCATTTACCTGCAAACGAAATCACATATGTTAAAGCATATACTAATATACATGGTGACCTCCTAGAGAAAAATTTAATATTTACACCTACGAACATTCCTCAAAATACCATAATTAATGATGCCATTTATCACTTCACAATTCAAGATGAAGAAAAAATTGAGGAAAATACGGAAAACCCTACGTATCAAAAAGTTCTATATATTATTATTGAAAATAATTCAGAGCAAAACACCTTTATAAAGAAAAACACAGTCATAGGAAATTTAAAATTTTTTACAGACGAAGAACACATATTGTCTGAAAACAACCAAGATTCAAATGATTCCATTAATACAATTATCCCTTCAACTGATATCATTAATTTAAGGAAGGAAGAATTTAAAAATACAAAAATTAATCTTGACCACCTAAACAGAAACCAAAAACAACAACTTATGTCCACCCTAGAAGATAATTTCAAAGCTTTCTCAGGATCACTTAATTCTCTGGGACACTCTGACATAGTCCGTCCAAAAATAAATTTTACAACGGACTATCCCATCAAAGCCCTCCCCTTTCCTGTTCCTCAATCCCTACAGGGAGAGGTGAAAAAGCAGATAGACCAAATGCTGGAGGCAGGAATAATAGAAAAAAACATCGCCACATGGGCATGCCCCATGATCCTTGTGAAAAAGAAAGAAATAAACGGAAAAATAGAATATCGGACAACTTTGGACCTTCGTCTCATTAATGCTGTCATCCAACATTCATCCTACCCACTCCCCAAGATACAAACTATAATTCGGAATATTTCAGATTTTAAGTTTTTCGCCAAATTAGATATGCCTTCGGCATATCACCAGATTGATTTGCCGGAGGAATATCGTGATCAAATTTCCTTCACATCCCATATGGGAACATTTAGATACACAAGACTTCCCCAAGGACTTAAAATATCTGCGGGGATATTCCAAGCAGGAGCAGACCTTATAGTTCAAGAAGTTAATCTCCCTGGAATAGAAGTTTATTTGGATGATTTTCTCATTGGTGCAAATAATTTCGACGAATTCCTATTTAAATTAAGAAAAATTCTAAAAGTCCTACAAAAACATAACCTAACCCTTAACCTAAAGAAATGCACATTTTTTGAAAATGAAGTTGAATATTTGGGTTTTAAAATTAAAAACCATAAAATATACCCTATCACCAGCAATATTAAAAAAATCAAAAGTTTCCCAAGACCTCACACTAAAAGACAAGTAAAGAAATTTCTTGGACTCTGTGGGTTCTACAGAAGTCTCATACCTAAATACGCAGATTTAACTGAACCTCTCATAAAGCTGACCTCTCCAAAAATATCTTTCAAATGGTCAGAAATTGAAGACAACGCGTTCAACGAATTACAGAAAATATTTTTCAATAGCCCTTTTCTAATCAAACCTGACTATAATGCCACCTTTTATTTAAACACGGATGCATCAAATGTAGCACTCAGTGCAGTGTTGATGCAGAAGCAAGATGACACATTGCTTCCCGTTGCATACTTTGCTAAAACATTAAAACCATCAGAAAGGAACTATCCCGCACTTAAACTAGAACTCATGGCGATAGTAAAGGGCATTATAGCTTTCAAATACATGCTTTATGGTAGGCAATTTGTCATTTTGTCAGACAACAAACCCTTAAAACACTATAAAACAAGAAAAATTACTTCTCCAGCTGACATAATCACGAGATGGTTAATGCAGCTCGAGGAATACAATTTCATTTTTCAACACGTACCTGGAAAAGTAAATATTTTAGCCGATTATATATCTAGAACACCACTGGATAATACTACAGAATCTCTCAATGAAAATCCCAATCTTATCCACTCAGAAGAAATTTTACCACACCATGAAGATAACCCAAGCGACGAAGTACTTAACAATATAAACATACAAAATAATGACATAACCTTAGAAGAAATTTTAGAAGCTCAAACCAATAGTAAATACATACAATCTATCAAGAAAGAAAGATTATATAATACCAAATCAAGATACAGGAATTATATTATATGCCCTAAGTCAAATTTACTGTTATATGTACCAATTAATGATGAACAGAATCTAAAAATAGTTATACCAGAAGCTCTAAAGGAGAAATGTCTTCGTCTTAGCCACTTTACCCATTATGGAGTCCAAAAGACTCTTAGTACATTAAAGAACAAATATTTTTGGCGTGGAATGTATGCAGATGTTGTCAACTATGTAACATCTTGCCATACTTGCCTCACCACAAAACCACAAAGGGTTCCCAAAGCACCTCTACAGGACAATTTAATACCCACAAGGCCAGGTCAATTTTTATCGATTGACTTCGTGGGACCGTTCAAAAATAATTTTTTCTTATTTACAGTCATAGACCATTTTAGCAAACATATCAAATTATTCCCTATGAAACACATCACAGCAATGAACGCAGTTAACTCAATTTTCGATTATATCACCATATTCGGAAGACCGGAGCTGATTCTTTCTGATAACGGAAAACAGCTAACAGCTGAAATTTTTGACGAATTTAATCGCATGATAGGAATCAAACTAAAGCACACCACAGTAAGTCATCCCGAAGGGAATGCGGTGAGCGAACGCATAAATTATGCTATTAAATCTACAATCAAAGCTCTTATGAAAGAGGGGTATGATTTCTTTTGTGCAGTAAAAATTCATGAGTCAATATATAACAACACGTTTCATAATACCATTAAGATGTCGCCCAATAAAGTTCATTTTGGCAGAAGTATGTCAACTATTATTGACACTTTCACCCCTGAAAATTATTCTCAACGTTTAGACGTCCATCAAGATTACTATAAACTGATGGAAAATTTACATAAATTATATCAGGATGTACAAACTAATCTTGAAAACTACCAACACCTCCAAAATCATACCCAAAACCAAAAATTAAAATTAAGAAACCTAAAAGTGGAAGATATTGTCTATCTGGATAAATCCAATAGGTTCAAAAGAGCTTATGACCATAGGCCATATCAGGTAATAGAAAAATGCTCACCTGTACTGTACAAGATACAAGTCCTAGAAGAACCTACAGGCCCCATCCAAAAAGTCCATATCAACCGACTCCTACTAGCCCCCAAAAGGAAAGAATTTTTCTGGAAGTCAGATATGCAACATAACAACAGTCAACCCAGGACAGATATAGCAATTTCACAACCGTCAAATAATACACCAGATACTGTGAACGACCCACAAGCTTCAACTTCTAATGCTAATAAACAGATTTCAACAAAAGCAACTAGAAATAACAACTTACCAGTTAGAGGACACAGATATAACCTCCGTTCCAAGGCAAAGCAGTGAAATAGGTACCATTTCCACTGTTTCTTGCTTCTTTCATCATCGGTATAAATTTTGCTGGCGAAAAATACTTGTGATGTCCAACACCAATTTAAAATGTGAGATGTGTATCTGTGATTGCAACACCAACAAATAACGACAACTTTTTTTTTTAAAAAAAACTTTTATTAAAACTATAAATTTATTTTTCAGAAACTTTTATTATTAATACAGAACTCTCTTTTTCCTGAAGACTCTTTGCATCCTGAAATACAACAATCTGCTTCAATGTAAAACAAATGTCTTTTAATAGCTAATTATGTTTCTTTTTCAGGAAACTTTGTAAAAAATCATTTCCTTATGATAATTAATGATGGTTATACAAAATTTTGCTACTTATTAATTGCTAAACTTTACTGAAATTGTGGATCCATTTCACGGTATTGATGTTTATTTCATTTAGTATGATTGCTTATATCTTTAATACAATAACTTTCTTACTTTTAACTGTCAAATTAAATGCCAAATATTACAATGTTTACCCAAAACAGTATTTTATTGAAACTTTCATTTGTTTATTGTTTATAAATGTTTACCCTAACTATACCCTTTGCCCTATACTGTTACGTGTACACTACCCAAGCTTTACCCATTTATTTTACCCTTATTTTATTTTTATATTTGTGTTTTACCCCTTTCCCTACCCTCATTACTTGTTTTACCCTTTGCGCAACCCCTCTGCGTTTTTATTTTTACATTTACCCAACCCCCAATGGTTGTTTATCCTTACCATATCCCAAGGTCCTTAGTTTACCCTTTACCCTTAGTCTCTGTTTTACCCCATACCCTCACTTGTTGTTTATTTACTTTTTGTAGACCCTAATGTCATGTGCAATGTGACATAAAGTATCTGCAATAATGGTTATTGTTTGTAAATCACAATTTCATATATATATATAAATATTTCCCAAAGTTTTTTTTTACACTTCAAAATATTTTATGTTCCAATGCCTAAAAAAAAAAAAAAAAATCCCATATACTTGTTACAAGGATTTTGTGTTTTGTTTGTTGATGTCTTATAATTGTTTTTATGGTTGATGATATATTATGGTATTCTAGAACATATTTCTCATACTTACTTAAATCAGACCTGATTATATTAAAACTGCAGTTGGTTTTTTTTTTAATACAGTATTATATACATATATAGATATACATCATGATGTTGGTCCAAATATGGGAGTGATACAAAGTGTACCTCACCATAATACCTAGGTTTACATTTATGAAATTTCATGAATAAATGATTTTGATGCCATAGACATTATTTTTAAATTTATGCATCACCTCCGGAGGCCTCCAGAAATTAATCAAGTAAACAAAAATGTCTGTTTAAAAATTAAAACCTATATTATTATTAGGACATTATGGTTTTTTTTTCAGGTTTCAGGATAATGTAAATCCTACTTATAAAATTCTACTGAATGACAGAATTTGATGTCGTATTTTGTATTATTATCAGAAAGTCTTTTGAATGTAAAAACACAACAGGAGGGTAATTGTCCTACCTGTCATGTACAAGGTGGAAACACCTTACTTTGTAACCTTTTATCTTTCCTATACAAAAATTCACAAGAGTAGGAGTTTCCGCTATAAATTTAAATTTTTAACTTAAATTTCAAAAATTTATTGCATAAATTTTTTCCTGGGTGGCCGGTGTATGTCATATCGTAAATATGACATTTTTTTTTAATATATCCCGCCGAAATAACTCAATAATTAAATTGTCCGTTTAGAGTTTAAATTTATTTAAAAATTATACTTTTCCCCTTTTTTTTAAATTAACGGTCATATCCCCTAAATAAATAAAGTATTATTTCATTACGTTTTAGTTATTCAAACTTTAAATTAAATAGCTCCGATTTTATAATTAACTTATAACAATATTAATATTTATATAAATATACTTTTAATTATCTAAATTTATAATTCTCATTATTTTTCCTTTAAAAAAAACAAAGTTTCCAGCCGACGTCCATATTTTTGACGATCAAAATAGAACACCTTTTGAAAGGAGCGCTGTGATTGGCCAGAAGCCCGCAGAGCGTCTCTTTCCCGCCCAAGCTACCGACGGGAACGGTTGTAGGAAAAACATCGCTCCAGCGATGTATATATTTCGGCATTCACCCTTCGATTCCCTAATCTCCCTAATATTAATTTAACTAAAACAAATAAAATTAATAGCGGCTCCTACAATTTCTTCCCCTTTTATCTTCTTAAAAAAAAGGAATTAAAATGTTCGTTAGATTTCCGTTTTATGATTGACTCAATTAGCCAAGAAAGCTTATTTTCCCAGAACAAGTGTCATGATTGTGAAGATATAAAAATTTGCTCCAACTGCACAGGGAAAACTGTAAGTAAAAATTTTATTAATTATCACCTTCGGCCATTACGTCTACCAAATAGGAGCGAGCACATATAACCGACGGTCATATAAAATACAACCATAAAGTGTAGAGAAGATGATTGTTTTAATTGTTTAATCTGATTGTTCTCCCATATTTATATCACGAACAATATGATAATGTGTTAGGGGACCGTCTAGACATTTAGAAAAAATAAATTTTGATCTACCATGCAATATACATTATTTATTAAATTTCACACCGGAAACAAAGTTCAGAAATGTTTATTATAAAATAAAAAACGGTTCTAATTCGCAAAACTTTCTGTGTTAGTTTATGAATTAAAAGATTTTTATTGGTTTCTGTTTATTAAACATTGAATAGTAAAATACATTACTTCATACGAAGAAAGTTAAATAGCTTGAATCATATGAACCCTACAATACAATGTTGAATTACAAAAATCTAGGAACCAAGGTAAAAGAATAATAGTAATAATGATAATAATATTAATAGCGGTTAAAAGAAAAAATAAAGTGTTGAATATTTATGAAAAAGAATTATCTACTTCTTGTTGGGAATATTTTTATTTTATACAGTAAGCCCCGCATGAAAGTGTTACTATAAAGTTTTACATTTAATTTTAGGCGTACAAACCAATAATAGATAATATACAAAAATATAGATAACAAGATTTAAATTAAAATCTGAGAAAGGATATTTAATATTTTCGCGACTGCTGATGTAGTTTCACGTCATTTGGAAATCTGTAACTCCTCCAGTGGGCGTTTCTTTCACAATTTGTGTATTACGATATTTCTTAAGAATATTCCTTATATTCATATTTATATAAACAAAATAGTAAGACACAAATACTTTCACTATAAAGAGTATAATTATTGTGTATATTCATATGAAAATAAATATGGATATAGAAAAAACGGTTTCTTATTGCCTAGAACGAATATTCCCCGTTCTGCAGTCGTCTACTGTACTTGAAATCTTAATTTTAAATGCGTAAAATCTATATCTTTAAAAGTTATAAGACATATTACTTAGTTTTAAATTCTTTTTCCGTGATAAATGTGTCGCCAGTTTTACGCCGTGATTAGAATAATCGAAAATAAATAATATTGCGCTTTGTTTCAATAATAGATTTTAAAAACTTAAAAAAAAAAAAAAAAAGTTCCACTATATTATTTGGTATTAAAAATAAACATTTAATAAAAGTTTATATTTTATTATTTTACGTCATGCGATAAAATTTAAATAGCATAAACGGTAGAGTAAACGAATGCAAAAATGCCACAACAAGATTAAAACAGAAAATATGTTTTAAAAAATCTGATAAAAATTAATTATATTAATTTAAAAGAAAGCAAAAACAAAAGTATTTTTCACTGCATATTGCTCTTTCAAATAATAATCCTCGTCCTACCGCATTTTCTAAATCATGATATATAACTTGAGATGCACGAATCCTAGAATATTCAAGTTTAAAACAAAAGACAAAAGGGATAAAATAGAATTTTAGCAGTGAGAAGCTAGAAAAAGTTATGTAATATTTAAGAACAAAGACTTAACATTTCAGAATCGAGTAAACTCCTTTTTGCAACGAAAGCCACGTCTTTACAGAATTTTTCTAAAACTTTACATTATAAAACAAAATTAGTTTACATACTTCCAATTAAATCATTTAAATTTTGTCTTCAGCATTCAATGTAGTAAATGCCATTGACATTTATGCATACCAGCGTCACATATAGAGTCATATACGAGTATGCAAACTAGTCTTTTTAATACTGTTTCCGCAATATAGAGGCGGGGCTACATTTCTTTTGGAATTCTTTCCCAATCTCTTTCCTGCATTGCGATAATTTTATAAAAAATAAGCCAATTTGTATAATGAACATCGAAATGTTCCTTAGAAAACAATTATTATACCATAAAGGGAAATTAAAATAGTTTTTCGTCAAAATGTATAGAAATATTGACTCACAGAGGATACAAATTATAACAAGTGACGCTCCCCCTAACAGCAGTAAAAAATGAAATATCACTGTAACTCAAAAAATAATGTTAGGAACGAGCTGTAAATTTGGAAACCCGTGTTTTTGATGATGCCAGTTCTATTCGTGCAGAAATTAACATAGGTCATAATTCATAATTTTTTCAAATATGAATTTATTAATTATTATCATAATTCAAAAAATGTTTTTTTAGCAAAAAATTGCATGGAATATGTTTGGGTCACTTCATTCTAACGAATAAAAAAAACAGAATTTAAATATCGTAATTATTTCGGAAGATATGATTTAATGTTTGTCACATTCATTTAACATTAGCATCTCCAAATTTTGACAGCTTATAACTCTATGAAAAATTGGGCGAAATATATAAATTATACCATTTTCCGTGATGATTTGATCCAAAGAATTCAAATAAATTATAAAAAAGGGGGATTATTATTGAAAAAAATGAAGTTGATGTCAGTTTTAATATGTAGACGACCCCCTAAGTAAAATCTAACTATAACATTATAAACTAGACGTTATTACAAACTGATCGGTACCAGTCGCATGTTTGTACGATAATTTATGGCGAAATTAGGTGTGTGTGTGTGTGGGGGGGGGGTGCGTTTTTTTTTGGGGGGAGGGGGGAATGTACTTTAATAAGTGTTTAAAAAAATTTCGCGTAATTTGCGCGAATTTCTCATAAAGTTAAAGCAAATATGAGTCTAAAGTGAATAACAAGCAATGAAATGTAAGTCTGGAATATTGTACTTTCAAGAAAGTTACATATTAATAATAAAATAATAACATAACAAATAGAAGATAGCAATAAAAAAGGAAAACAGAAAGGAAAAAATACTACCGCAGAATTGATAGAATAGAACACAGTTTATGGAGCAAGTTGCTGGAGAAGAGCACTGCGTAGTTTCACGGCATTTTGAAATCTGTATCTCCTTCAGTGGGCGTTTCTTCCACAGTTTGTGTGTTACGATATTTCTTAAAAATATTCCTTATATTCATATTTATATAAACAAAATAGTATGAATACAAATACTTTCGCTAGAAAGAGTATAATTATTATGTATATCCATATGAAAAGAAATATGGATATAGAAAAAACGGTTTCCTATTGCCTAGAACGAATATTCCCCGTATTACTTTGTTTTAAATTCTTTTTCCGTGATAAATGTGACGCCAGTTTTACGCCGTGATTAGAATAATAGAAAATAAATAACATTGCGCTTTGTTTCAATAATAGATTTTAAAAACTTAAAAAAAAAAAAAAAAAAATACCACTATATTATTCAGTATTAAAAAAACATTTAATAAAAATTTTATATTTTATTATGTTACGTCATGCGATAAAATTTAAATAGCATAAACGGTAGAGTAAGCGAATGCGAAAATGTCACAACAAGATTAAAACAGAAAATATGTTTTAAAAAATCTGATAAAAATTAATAAAAATCAATTATATTAATTTAAAAAAAGGAAAAAACAAAAGTATTGTTCACTGCGTTTTGCTCTTTCAAATAATAGTCCTCGTCTTACCGCGTTTTTTTACCGTCATGATACTTAACTTGAGGTGCACGAATCCTAGAATATTCAAGTTAAAAACAAAAGACAAAAGGGACAAAATAAAATTTTAGCAGTGAGAAACTAGGAAACGTTATGTAATATTTAAGAACAAGGACTTAACATTTCAGAATCGAGTATAAACCTCTTTGCAACGTAAGCCACGCCTTTACACAGTTTTTCTAAAACTTTACATTATAAAACAAAATTATTTTACATACTTCCAATTAAATCATTTAAATTTTGTCTTCAGCATTCGATGTAGTAAATGTCATTAACATTTATGCATACCAGCGTCACATAGAGAGTCATATACGAATACGGAAACTAGTTTTTTAATATTATTTCCGCTATATAGAGGCGGGGCTTCATTTCTTTTGGAATTTTTCCAAATCTCTCGCTTCCATTGCGATAATTTTATAAAAAATATTCCAATTTGTATCATAAACATCGAAATGTTGCTTAGAAAAAAATTAGAATAACATTAAGGTAAATTTAAATAGTTTTTCGTCAAAATATATACAGATTTTGCTAGAAAAAAATAACTAACTTATTGTAAGTGTGTAAGGATGTGGTATATAAGTGAAACAGGTATGGAGCGCTGTGAACGGTGACTGTGAATTCCGATTATAACGTAAAAGATATATTTACCGAAATTTTCGCTACTTGCTTCTTGCTACTTGCTTCTTGCTACTTGCTTCTTGCTACTTTCTACTTGCTACTTGTTATTTAAAACCTCCGCTGAATCTCGAACAGCACAAAATTTTATTTCATACGGCAAATATTTCAATTTATAAGAGAATCTCTGATAGCAACGAATTTCACATGAAAATTCCGTCTTTGTTGAATAAACTGTAACAATCTGGACCGATTTGATGAAAATTTTTATCAAAAAGTTATTACAATATCTAACATCGTTACATGTACATTTATCACAATTCAATTAATTTATCACAATTCAATCAATCGATGCATGTGAGTATGTATAGTATGAGCGAAGTGAAATGTAGAGTTCGTATTAAATAAAAACTTAAACTCGTTTTAATTAAAGGTGAAAAAGTTGAAACTCAATTTATTTTATAACAGGTATATTTTTTTAATCTACAAAAACTTAATTTATCGTAATGCCATTGTATGTACAATATTTTTGGTTAAACCTTGAGGAGTATACACAAACAAATTCGAAGGTTTTCCAAGCCTGGAACACGCAATATATAATTGGCCGTGAGAAAAGCACGGATTTTCTAAATCTAAGCAACAAATTGTCATTGTGATAGTGTGACCTTGTGACTTATTAATAGTGATAGCAAAAGCCAAGCGAATTAGAAATTGTAAACGTTTGAACGGTATAGGTGAATCTGAAGGAATCATTCGGTTCCGTGGTAGAAGTACAGCTTCACCTTGAAATTTCCCCCTCAAAATAGTGGCTTCAAGAATGTTGCCCATGATTTTTTTTATGACCAGTCGCGTTCCATTACACAATTTCGGGGCATTCGAATTTCGAAGCAAAATTATAGGCGAGCCAATCTTTAATCGCAAATTGTGTGGTGGCATTCCAGGTAAATCCAGTGAATTTGAAAATTCTACAGGATAGTTGACAACTTCATCAGGATCAACAACAGTGTCAATCGATTTGAATGTAATTTCATTACCAGGCAATGATTGTTGTATTTTAAAATTGATTGCGTCAACATCTAAATTTCTTGCGGCTAAAATAGCTCGCTCACGTAGCCATGCATGATTAGTATAATTATGACGCAAATCTGGAAAGATACTTTTTATTAACTCATCTTTGGTAGCCACCATGTTGCAAAAATTCTCTGGGAGTCGAATATATTGTGTATCTTCATACAATTGAATTTTACCATTGCCAATGTCTAACAATTGTTCAGAGAATCCTGACACAGATTAATCATTTTGAAGTTGAACGCGCATATTAAGGGCAAAGCATAATTTACTGACACTTCGCCATAGATAAGATTCTTTCAAACATGCGTTTATTTCGTCCGCATATGTCGCACGTGGAATGACGGGTAATGTTTGTCTGAAATCACCAGACAGCAGCAGTAGAGCACCACCGAAAAACCTAGTATTATCTTTAATATCTTTCAAGGACCTGTCGAGAGCTTCAAGCGAATACTTGTGGGCCATTGTACATTCATCCCAGTAAATAATTTTGCATTTTCTCAAAACTTCAGCCATGCCTGAATGCTTCTTTTTGTTACACATCGCTTCGGGATTTGTATGAATATTCAAAGGTAATTTAAGTGCTGAATGCGCAGCCCGACCACCATCAAGTAAGGTTGCTGCAATGCCTGATGAAGCAATTGCCAATGCAATATGATTTTGTGATCGAATGCGCGCAAGTATCAGTGAGATGAGAAATGTTTTACCAGTGTCACCTGGTGCATCAAAAAAAAAAAAAAAAAAAAAAAAGAATCCACCTTGTTGTGCTGCAATTGATACGTTAATTTGATCATATACATTTCGTTGCTCAGCAGTAAGCAATTGTTCATTATTAGCAACAAAAGTAGCCAAAGAAGTCATATCGAACTGTTGTTCACGTTGAACATCGCTGTTGATGATATCTGCTGCTGGGCGGTTCGGCGCTGGCATGCCAAAATGGATGAGCGGAATGTTCGAAATAAAAATACAAATATCCTCAATCATTATTAATGCCTCGTTATATATTTCTGCGGAGAATTCAATATTGGGATTTTGATTAGTAATTCTAATCCGATACAAAAGATCCTCACTCATTGAGTCTTTATATATGTTCCACAGAGCTGACGCCTCAGACGGAAAACACGTTGTCAATATTATTGAAAATAATTAACGAATTTGCTGTGGAGATGAGCTCAGTGCTGCATCTGCAAGTGTGAGGTCCCAATGGTTATCATCCTCCAATAAATGTAACTCACGACACGCATCGAAGTAAGTGTCGTATATAGTACCATTGACTTTTCGCAAATATTGGAAGGATGTCGGTCCATCAACGTTAACTAATAACAAACGCAGAAAAAAGCATTCGCGTTGCTTAGGATGGACTGTATATAATCGGCCTAAAGTATTTGTCATAAATATGTCGGCGAATCCTGGGAGTGGAATGCCTCGTTTCCGTGGTTCCCAATTTTTTGATTGTTTATTCCATGTAAAATATTTCGGAACATCAGTATACATTAATGTCTTTGGGAATTGACCAACAACATTTTGTCGATTACAAAGGTTGAAAAATTCAGTAAGAGTTGTTTTTGGAGCTGTTAAAGCTTGTTGTAGTGCAGTCTGTTCTGTGAAATAAACACGATGTCCATTTTCGAGATGCACGGCCAGATGTATAACAGCAGGATCCCTTTCATGTATAGGAAACGAAAAAATGTGCCAAATAGCTTCATTACTACTTATGTATCAGCCCATTTGATAGCGTGTTATTTCGTCTTTGTCGTTTACATTTTGAACAGCAAATATAGCTTTATCACTGCCCTTATGAACGTACTTACAAATGTACTTGATAGACTTCATCGAACTGCATAACTCAACGTTTATGTGTGTTTTGTAGGTTTTGCACAGCAATGGTGAGTATGGAACCACCCAGCGATTATCAATGTCTATTCTTACATCGTTTGACAGACGCAATTCATATGATTGACCGCCATTGTCTACGTCTCTACGACGGTAAGATGGATAACCGTCGATATTGGTGATAGGATCAGTTTGACATGATTTTGGAAAACGTTTCGTACATTTTCCATTATCCATACATGGTAACATCATGTTTAGAGTACCACATGGACCATGGATCATATTAGTAGTAACAATGTCAAACAATTCATGATCAACATTCGGATCCGGAATTTCTGCTGAAATAATTTTGTCAATTTCTTCTGGGCGTACTTTATCCACTAACCAAATCAAAATATCAGTGACATACACACGTAAAAAAATATGGGACCCCTTTGGTGACTTTAAATATTTTAAGCCATTTTTGCGATGAATTGAAATGGCTATCTCAATTGTGGAACTAAAGATGTTGGCGAGAAGCGTTCGAGCTACTTCGGTGTCAAATTTCAAATTTTGCCAAAGGGATCCGATACTAAAGGTGTTCCATACAATAAATAAATAAATAAAATATCAGTGACATACACACGCACAAAAGTATGGGACCCCATTGGTGACTTTAAATATTTTAAGCCATTTTTGCGATGAATTGAAATGGCTATCTCAATTGTGGAACTAAAGATCTTGGCGAGAAGCGTCCGAGCTACCTCGGTGCCAAATTTTCCATACAAAAATAAATAAATAAATAAAATATCAGCGACATACACATGCACAAAAGTATGGGACCCCTTTGGGGACTTTAAATATTTTAAGCCATTTTTGCGATGAATTGAAATGGCTATCTCAATTGTGGAACTAAAGATCTTGGCGAGAAGCGTCCGAGCTACTTCGGGGCCAAATTTCAAATTTTGCCAAAGGGATCCGATACTAAAGGTGTTCCATTCAAAAAATAAATAAATAAAATATAATAAATTATCTACACAAATAAATTTGTAGGTTAGGGTGGTTGTTAATCAACGCGCGTGTAAATTTTATAGAAAATTATATAAAATACTCACTTCAATTCCGCACTAAATTTGCAAAATGTATAGTTTTTTATGCACACTTCAAAACTCTTCAAACACTAATTACAGTCGGCTGCAAAATTATTCGAGCACTAGCAATAATCTTTGCCAAAAAAAAGTATACTTAATACAGCTTTGTTAAATAAATCCTTGTCGAGTCATAATCTTAATCAGTCTAAGAACATGATTCGACAAGGATTTACTTAGCAAAACAGTCTTAAGTGTACTTTTTTAATATAGGAATTATTGGCTAGTGCTCGAATAATTTTACAGCCGACTGTACATCTTGATATAATATTTCAATTAGGACACAATTTTTTGTATAACAATAATAACACGAAGTTAGCAAATATTTTCCTGAATTTGATCGCAGCACCAACTGTCGGGACAAACTGGAATTGCAATAGAATATACGCAAGCGAAGTGTGACGTCACTGACCGTCAGTGGATGCAAGAAAAAGATTTCCTATGTTAATCTCCCATTGGATTTTTTATAAAAAATTATTAAAAATCGAGGAAAATTATTTCTCGATTTTAATCCCCGTACTTGGGTATAGATATGTATTAGTTATCGTATGCATGTGTTAGATTGAGTTATTTTGCTCTCAAATTGACAAAATTTTAATTTTAAATTTCAAAACTCTGTGTTCCTTGGCGTTTTTTGTATTTGGCGATCAAAAACGTAATACGGAAATATACATGCCAGATGCATATTTTCGTAATATGTATTGTACGAAATTATTTCATATTATTCATTACTCTCTTAATATAAGTTGTTGGAATAACCATTATTTTTGAAAGAAATTAAATATGTTCGCCTGATGATATGGCGATATTTTTTTTCCGCCAAGGATGACAGAGTTTTGAGATTAAAAATTCAAATTTTATCAATTTTACAGCAAAAACAACTCAATCTAACGCACGCACATGATAACTAATACATATCTATACCCAAATATGAGGATTAAAATCGGGAAATAATTTTCCTCGATTTTTAGTAATTTTTTACAAAAAATCCAATGGGCGATTAACATAGGAAATATTTTTCTTGCATCCACGGACGACTTCGCTTGCGTATTATTGAATATTCCATACTACGATCGTAGCGCAGTCTGCCGGATCCAGTGTGAAACATTCCAAAATCAACAACAATTTATAAGTGATAAATTAATTAAATAAACAATTTAAATTGGACTGAATTGTAAATCTAAACCATTCTCGAATCCACCTGATGACACACAAAAATTTTTATTAAACTCGGTCCAGCCGTTTAGGAGGAGTTCAGTGACATACACACGCACAAAAGAAATATATATATAAAGATTTACTCACAGAGGATACAAATTATGATAAGTGACGGCTCCCTAACAACAGTAAAAAATGATATTTCACTGTAACTCAAAAAATAATGTTAAGAACGAGCTGTAATTTTGGAAACCCATGTTTTTGATGATGCCCGTTCTATTTATGCAAAAATTAATATAAGGTCATAATTCATAATTTTTTCAAATATGAAATTATTAATAATTTTCATATTTCAAAAAAAAAAAAAAAAAAAAATCAAAAATATGCAGGAAATATGTTTGGGTCACTTCATTCTAACGAATTAAAAAAACAGAATTTAAATATCATAATTATTTCGGAAGATATGATTTAATGTTTGTCACATTCATTTAACATTCGCTTCCCCAAACTTTGACAGCTTATAACTCTATGAAAAATTGAGCGAAATATATAAACTATACCATTTTCCGTGATGATTTGATCCAAAGAATTCAAATAAATTATAAAAAAGGGGGGTTACCATTGAAAAAAATAAAGTTGATGTCAGTTTTAATATGTAGACGACCCCCTAAGTAAAATCTAACTATAACATTATAAACTAGACGTTATTACAAACTGATCGGTACCAGTCGCATGTTTGTACGATAATTTATGGCGAAATTAGGTGTGTGTGTGTGTGGGGGGGGTGCGTTTTTTTGGGGGGGAGGGGGGAATGTACTTTAATAAGTGTTTAAAAAAATTTCGCGTAATTTGCGCGAATTTCTCATAAAGTTAAAGCAAATATGAGTCTAAAGTGAATAACAAGCAATGAAATGTAAGTCTGGAATATTGTACTTTCAAGAAAGTTACATATTAATAATAAAATAATAACATAACAAATAGAAGATAGCAATAAAAAAGGAAAACAGAAAGGAAAAAATACTACCGCAGAATTGATAGAATAGAACACAGTTTATGGAGCAAGTTGCTGGAGAAGAGCAATACTAATATTTAATAAAATCGCAATAAAAAGTTTTCACGTGTAACGTAAATACAATAAAATCTTTTTTAAGCTTATAAAAAGCATTCTCCTTTTAGGGTCTTTACGAAAAACAGCAATGGTGGAGACGACGAAGTACATAGAAGATAGACGGTTTTTCTCAAAACCATTGTCATTTGAATCAAAAACTGATTCTAAAAAGAAGCAAAGTAAATTAGCTTTAAAAATTTACATAAAAATAGTATAACGCAAAATAAAAGCAAGTATAAAATAAAAATCAATTTTTAAGATGAGAAGCTTTTTATTGTGAAGCCCTAAAAAGCATAAAATAAAAATTATTGAGGTAAATACATACTAAAAAGAAATGAAAGTTTTAACACTAATGAAATTTTAGAGAAAATTGCATTAGTGTTAGTTATAGATATTTCCCTTAGCAAGAGAGGAATTAGTTAAATATATTTCACTATGCAAGAGAGGAAAATTTTTAAATATTCAAAATATTTTAAAAAGCATTCGAGACCAATATTCTTAGTTGTTAGTTTTTTGTATAATTATTCTTTAAACCATAAATTTCAAAGGTCTCGAAAACTTTTTAAAATATTTTGAATATTTAAAAATTTTCATCTCTTGCAAAAGGGAAATATCTATATTTTTCTCTAAAATTTCATTGGTGTTAAAACTTTCATTTCTTTATAGCATGTATTTACCTCAATATTTTTTATTTTGTACTTTTTAGGGCTTCACAATAAAATGCTTCTAATCTTAAAAAAATATTTTTTACTTAAATTTTTATTTTGTGCTCTTTAGTTATAAATAAAGCTTCTTAAAAATCTAATCAAAGTTTCTTAGGATACTGTGTATACAACTAAAGATTTTCTTTTAGATACTGACATTTTTTAAAAAAATTATCTGAAAAAAAAAATAGCACGTCGGCCTTCGAGAATCGAACCCACGACCAACGCGTTATCAGCATGACATTATAACCAAAAGTCAACGAAGAGTTGAATAAAGTCACAGAAAAGGCTAGAAAAATCTAAGTAATGCAAAATAAAATATTGTTCTTAATGCTTTTCGAAATACTTTGAATATTTAAGATTTTTCATCTCATGTAAAAGTGAAATATCTACATTCTTCTTTAAAATTTTCTTATTGTTGGAACTTTTATTTTTTATAGCATGTTTCTGCAAGAATAAAATTTTATTTTATGTGTTTTAAAGCTTCACAACAAAAAGTTTCCAGCTTTTTTTTTTTTTTTTTTTTTGAAAAAATGAAACATCGGTTTACTATTTTTTATAAAATTTCTGGTAATATTCTATTTTGAAGACTTTGAAATCATTTCGTTTTTAGTGGAAATTGTAGCGGAAGTTTATTATGTTGAGCATGAGATTTAAAGATTCCAAAAGAAAAACAGATCTTGGAACAGGAGGTGTTGCACGCATTGATCTACTTTAAATGTACAAAGTAAAATGTATACAATCACTCAATAAATAGAAAAAAGTCATTAAAAATATAATATATATTATTTAATGTAGTTACACAGGTCAAATAATCATTATATGACATTATAATAATATCGTGTTCCAACTAAATATACATACACACGTGAAAACGTATCATAACTAGTATGTTGTGGCCACCACAAGACTTTCTTCTATATTTTCCTATACATATTCAATCAGTAACAATATTAAAAAAAAAAAAAAAAAAAAAAAAGATTTTTTTTTTTCCTTTTTTTTTTTTTTTTTTTTTTTTTTTTTTTTTGTGAAAATTAGTACATATTCAATCACTAACAATAATAATAAAAAAAAAAAAAATCGAATTTTTTTCTAATTTTTTTTTTTTTTTTTTTTGGTTAAAAGTTAAAAAATAATCGATAACTTTGTTTTAAATTATCACAGATTTATAGTTCAACCATTCGTTTTAAATGTACCCCCCAGGGGGGGAAGCGATGCCCCCCCCCCATGCACAAAATTTTTTTCCTAGTTACGTACTACTATTATCAATAATTCATATTAATTTTACAATCACAAGTGTAAAATAACTCTTATTATGCACATGTATACGAATTTTTGTCCTATGCTGCCATGTTAAAAATTTAGATAAAATGCTATCACAGCGCCACCTGTTGAGCTATTGATCCCCAAATATAATCAGCAACAGTTTATGTCGGGGACCAACTAAATACCAAGTTTGGTAAAATTTCGTTAAAAAAAAAAAAAAAAAAAAAAATCTGTTTTTTTTTTTGTTAAAAGTAAAAAAAATCGATAACTTTGTTTTAAATTATCACAGATTTATGGTTCAACCATTCGTTTTAAAGGTATTGACGAGATCTTTCGAATGATACCCATCTTCAAAATTTAACCCCCCCGGGGGGGGTAGGGGGGGAACCGATGCCCCCCCATGCACAAATTTTTTTTCCTAGTTAACTACTACTATCATCAATAATTCAAATTAATTTTACAATCACAAGTTTAAAATAACTCTCATTATGCCCATTTATACGGAATTTTGTCCTATGCTGCCATGTTAAAAATTTGCATAAAATGCGATTACAGCGCTACCTGTTGAGCTATTGATCCCCAAATCTAATGGGCACCAGTTCATGTCAGGGTGCAACTAAATACCAAGTTTGGTTAAATTTCATTCATATGTTCGTGAGATATAGCGTCCACAAAAAAATGATACAGACACACAGACAGACAGACAGACATTTTCTAAAAACTATCAATTCGTGTTCAGGACATCCCAAAACGTGTAGATCCGTCAAAAAACGGAGGACGAAAATTTTCGCGAATCCAATACTTTCTCTATATTACATATAGAAGAAAGTAAAAATATTTGTTATTATAATGAAAATTTACTCTAAATTATACACTGGTTCTCATAATTATAAGGACACCCGTTTTTCTATATTAACTAAACACTGAACACTATTATTTAAACAAATATATTTTTTATTAATTTGAATTTCATTAATAGACTATATTTAAAAAGTTTTACCGTTTTCTATCTTAAAAAACTTTAAATACGGTCAAAAAGATGATTTTTCAGGTGTTCACAATTATAAGGACAGCTCGAATCTCAGTAATTTTTTTCGGTTATTCTTTATATTAATATTTTATGGGGTCTCTTTTTAGGGTGAAACAGTCAGACATTCTCTCTGGTATATATATACATTTTATTATTTTTATTTTTTTAATATTCAGTTTCAGTACCATTTCATACAGCATAGATGATATTCTGAATACTCTTAAACTATTTAAAATTGCTTTTCACTTGCATGCACTCTTCTAATATGATAAGTTAACGTCTTTTCAACTTTTAGGCCACGGGAAACGCAATAAAACAGAAGTTTCTTTCTTCAAACTATTTCCTATTGCTCTAGAAGTAGAGCAAAAATGTAAGTCTTGTTGAAAAAAAATATTATTACCCCCCCCCCCACCCCCCACCAAAATCTAACAAAAATCTGAGAATTCCACATTTAAAATTTGCGGATATTCTCTTGGTGTTCATAATAATAGAAAAAATTACTAAATTCATTATGCCTTCAGTAGAAACAGCTCCCCAAAGAACCATAGATCCAACTTTAAAATGCCCGATTCATATCTGCCTTTAAAAAATCTGCTCTCTCTTTCGCTATCTTCAGATCGTGCCAGTAACTGTTAAAAACATTTGGTTAATCAAGAATAAAATGTTTTTCATCCGAAAATGCAACATTTTGCCATTTAATATTGTCTTTATTCAATTTTAACATAGACGTTCTTTCCCCCATTAAATGCTTATTGATTAATGCTGGTTTTTTATTCATTTTAACATATTATTTATTATTTTAAACATGCATAAATGTGGACCCCAACCATTCGTTAAAAATTACGAGCAAATTCAGCAGCAGTCATTATGAGTAGATCAGTAAGAGGAATTATGAGCCTTCGATCTCTGTAAAACAACTCTGATTTTGCATCAGATCTCTCTCCTATCGAACCAGCAGTTCAACGTTTGATCACATTTCCTTCAGCAATTTTAGATCTTCGAATTTCATTAGAAATTCGGCGGATTGAAATTATCCTTCCACTTAAAAAACACATTTATCATACTTCACGACATGGACGTTCTTTTTTTCGAGGAATTATCAGTAATGTCCATCCAAGAAAAATTGAAGGCTTATATATGAATTAATCTAGCCCAGTAGTTAACAAATTCGCATGTCAACTGTAATTTATCCGCTAGTAAGTTAAATAAAACGAAAAAATCTTGATTGTCCCTATAATTATGAACATCTAAAAACGTGGAGAAAAAAATATTTTGCATTATTTTTTATTAATTTTGTTTCATATTAAAAAAATTATAGCAGTTTTGGTTTTTAGAATACTAGATATACTGTGCACTTAGTATAATCTTGTTCACAATTATTTTTACATTAGTTATTTCAAAACATAAAGTGTCCTTGTAAATATGAGAAGGAGTGTATATATATATATATATATATATATATATATAATATAATAAATCTCATAATTACTGACCGAATACTGTATATATACACACTGGGATTATTATAGACATATGTGGAAGGGAGAATGTCATTCGTTAGTACTAAACTATGAAACTGACTCGAATAAAATATAATAGATTAGAATAATATAAATCGAAGTGAACAGTGGATAGCCTATTTGGCAGGGATTTCATTCTGTCACTGCATAGCTGCCAATATTTTAATTTATTCAGGAGTATTTTTAGCCCCGCCTTTATTTCGTACCACTTATCTTTTAAAAGTAATTTTGTCTTATTTTATCGAAGGAGACAATTGGAGACAATTTTTCTATAAATAAAGTGGTGCTAAATAAAGGCGGGGCTAAAAGTACTCCGGGATAAATTAAAATATTGGCAGCTATGTCACTGCATCAAGCATTTGGTCAAATTCATTTCTTAAGTCAAAGGAGTTAAGTCCTGGGTTGAGTGATACAAAGGATTTAAGTCCTGAAGGCAATTTTTAAAAACTATATAAATCTGTTAAAAATAAACAAACTTCAAAATTAAATGTATGTAGTTTATTCACAAAATTGTATATTATGATAATATCCTGGTTAAAAATGTATTGAACGGATAAGTTTTTATACAGAATTTTTTTAATTTTAATTTTTCGTCTCCTGAAAAATGAAGAATATGGACTTAAATCGTTTATACTTATCAGTACAGATTTATTCGCTAGTAAGTTAAATAAAACGAAAAATATCTTGATTGTCCCTATAATTATGAACATCTAAAAACGTGGAGAAAAAAATATTTTGCATTGTTTTTCTATTAATTTTGTTTCATATTAAAAAAAATTTAGCAGTTTTGGTTTTCAAAATACTAGATATATTAAGTGCATTTTGTATAAATGATTCGATAGCCATCCGCAGGAAAGCGGTGCTGGTAGTCATCTCGGAGTAAGGACCCTATATATAGAGAGACTGGACATTGACCGAAAGTCGGCCATTTTAGTGCCAATTCGGAGCGATCCCCGTAAAACGTAATGCTTTTTTCTTAGCGATTGACGCTTTACTATACAACATAAATGAAAGGAAATTCTGCTAAATTTGAGCAGAAAGTAATGCAGAATATAAATATGTAATTTTTTTCATCTTAGAAAAAAAAGAATTTAAAGAAAAACGAATTTTGTTTTAACCATCGACATGGTTATTTTTTCAACTCCTATTGGAAAACAGAGGAATTTTTTGTTGTATATTTCTATATTAAGCAAAATACTTTGATTGTGAAAGTAATTCTACCTTATTTTTTCTGAGGACATACATTATATATAGAAAAAATGAGAAAATTTTTAACAAAAATATGGTAATCTTAGTTATTGTCAAGTATTTCATGAATAAATGTAAAACTACGTCAGAAGAACAGAAATTTTTTTTTTATTATTATTTTATAAAAATATTTGCATAATATTTTTACAGGCTAAAAATACTTATTTTATTTATTTCAGTTACGCATTATTAATAATAATTTGTAAAAATATTAACTAATATCTTTAGAAATTAAAATATGTTTTTATTTATTTTATTTACATTTGCTTATTTCATTGATTTTTTTTTTTTTTTTAAATATTATGTAAATAAAAATAATTACTTATTTAAATATTATTTATAAAGTTTATTAAGGCAATTATTATTTAAAAGAAATTTATATTTAATATGCTAGCAAATAATATACACCTTATTTTCTTTATTTTTATCAATTTATTTTAAGAAATCTGATACATTTTGAGTACTAGCAAATAATCAGAAAATATCTTTTTATATAATTATTTTAAATGTGTATTTTAAAATATATCAGAAAAACACATTGAGATCTAACATATTAAATATATTGCACAACAGAACTTAAAAACAAATAGCTAGCAAATAAATAATGCAATTATCTCATATGTTAGGAAATAAATACGTAAAACAGAATGCAATAAGGGAATTCAAAGTATTTAAAGCATGATATAAAATAAATAAATCGAGGATCCCTATCTCGGAGGAGATTTGTTCGCACATATTACTATGAGAAATAACATAACACCGCCTGCAACCCACGGGTGCAGGCGATTTATTTAATAACTCCCACGACAACGGAGAAAATGGTGCAAGCGTGGTTGTAAATACATAAAACTCATAAATAAAAAAGTTAATATAGATAACGGTGTCAGTACAGTTAATTTCTTATATGATTTTTTAAATTCAGAAGTCTAAGATATTCGGAGCTGTCAACATTCAAATAAATTATCCTGAGGATTGTGAATAACCAATTATTAAAAAACAAGTATACTTAAATGTATAGTATAAAGTTGTTAATAACTGCTTTCTTTTCTTTTGCTTTTTTTTTTTCCACACAAGTCTTTTTCCATAGTAGTTTTTTTTTCTTATTTCCTCTTAATAATACATTTAAAGCGAATTACTATAAAAATTAAGTGGTGTTGGAAAAGGGCGGATACTTATAGTACAGTCAAATTAGACCAAAAAACACCAAATAAGGGAAAAAATTTATAAAGTTTGAAACTTTGGAATAACATTCCTGGGGGCTCTAGTAATGCAAAACAAAAAAGTTCCCCCTTCCTGGGAGGGAGCTTCCCCCCCATTACCCCCCTTTTCCCCTCTAGACCATATAGTTCTTTCATATTAGGAAAAACAGATATAATAATTTATAAATGCTTGAAATTTTAGGATAACATTCATGAAAAGTCTAGTAATGGACAAGAAAAAAAAATTCCTCCCTATGGCTATGCTACCTTCCCCCTTTCCCCAAAAAATTGTTTAGCTCCTTCATTTTTTTTTTAAATGAGGAACTATAAAAGGATTATATTATAGAAATAAATATAGGGCAGTTGCAAACAGCTGATAACAGCATGGCAACGTGGACAGCGTGCCCTCCATCTCCATCATTGGTTGCTATGCGCGGTTGCCATGGTGCTGTGAGCTGTTTTCAACTGCCATTTGCTTACTGTTCTAAAAATGGCGTCTATCTATTTTCACATGGAGTTGATAGCCCTCCATCTACGTCACTATGACGTCATATGAAACTGCTCTATTTATGAAGTTATAAAATTTTGAATTAATACTCTTAAGAGTTCCCCCCTCCCCCCCCCCCCCAAAAAAAAAAAAAAAAAAAAAAAAAAAGTTTTTCAGATTTGAAAAAAAAAAAAAAAAAAAAAAAGTTTTTCAGATTTGAAAAAAAAAAAAAAAAAAAAAAAAAACAGAGGAAATAATTTTTAAACATTTGAAACTTTGAAACATTGAGATAACACTCATGATGAATAGACTATTATTAAAAAAGAAGACATCCCCCTTCCCTGAATAAGAACCTCCCCCTCCTCCCCTTTCTCCCCAAAACATACAGTTCCTTTAAATTATGAAAAATAGGAAACTCTAAAGGATTAAAGGAATTTATTACAGAGGTATATATTTATAATGTTCTGAAATTTTGAAATAGTGTTCTCGAGAGCTCTAGCAATGCAAAAACGAAAATTCCACACCCCTCTTCATCTGTGGGCGGAGGATACCTCTTTTCCTCCCGGATTTGTACAACTTTTTCAGGTTAAGAAAAACTGAGAAAATAATTTACAATGTTTTAAAATTTTAGGATAGCACTTATGAATTGACTAGCAATGGAAAATAGAATAGGTCTCCCTACTTGGGGGAGGGGGGGGATGAAGCTTCCCCCCCTCCTTTTCCTCAAAATCCCGTTTTCCTCTTTTCGATCTAAGAAAATCAAACCGTGACATCTAACATCCAACCGTGACTTTTCATTTTTTACACAAAATCGTTAAGTTTACTATTACAAAAAACAATTATTTTTTAAGATCTCATATATGATATATATATATATATATATTCATATACATGATATATTATATATCATATATATAAATACGATTAATCTTTTCGGAGTAATTGGCAACGGAGAAAAAGAAAATGAGTACCTGATTTTGGTATGTTTTATATATTTTTTACAGATAAGAATAATGTACGCTCTTCTTTCAACTTGGTCAGATACAAAGAACGGGTTTTAAATATTTTGAATTTGCTCAACGCTTAGAAATTTCTTGTATCGAAGCAAGCATAGCAAAAGATGACGCAGATGCTTTGATTGTTAGGAAAGCAATTGATGCATCTGATTTAAACAAGCAAGTCGTTATTGTTGGACAAGATTGATAGCACTTGCCCCAGAAGATAAGGACATTCTATTCACGAAAGAAGGAAAGGGAAATGTCAAAGCAAGATTTTATAGTTTCAAGGATTTGCAAAGTTCATCTGTTACAGGGATGGAACACGGGCGCAGAATTCATACCGGAATCTGCTTAAGAAATTTCTCTACCTATAATATCGTTGATTTAAGAAGTAGAAAATTTTCTTACATTGATAGTGGTATGAATTCTGCGCCCGTGTTCCATCCCTGCTGTTATTAAAAATGTCGAGGATTCTATTCTATTTCTACACGCAATGAGTGGTTGCGGTCATGTTTGGAAAAGAGAAAATGCAAGTAGCTCAATCGTTTAACCGATCTCACCATCTCCATGATGTAACCAAAGTGTTCAACGATCCAAGATCGATTCGTGACTCAATTGAAAAAGCTGGTGAAAAACTTATTAGTGAGATGTACAGTAAAGTTAAAAAAAAAAAAAAAAAAAAAACGTATCTATAACTTCTGAAATGAAAAAATTGAATGATCTCAGAATTCAGTGTTTTAATGAATTAGTAGGACAAGCAAGCAGTGCTGTCATCCTATCGTGCTTGCCACCTACCATTGATGCTGCATTTTCATCGGGTTTACCTGCAAGTACAGATGTGGTTGGGGAATCGCATGGATCCAAAGACTTACATTAAAATTATTTTATCTACATTTTACTTAATTATTGCTATATTTATTTTACCTAGTTATTACTTGAATTTCATTATTATCATTTAAATTTATTTTATTTTTTACAATTTAGTAGCTTTTAAAAACTTAAAGGAAAAATAATTTTTCGTTTATGCATAATGAAGAGGACATTTTGTGCAGAATTTTTCAAGGCATATTTATTTATTTATTTATTATTATAACAGTAGCTGTCTTTGAAAACCAAATAATTTTGTGTCAATTAAAAAAAAAGGAAAAAGGAAAACTCACGGAAAATTTTGAAGTAGTTTTTATTGGGGGAAAGGGGAGTTGAAAGCCCCTCTCAACGAGGGGACTTTTCTGTTTCCCATTGAGATGCCCCATATGATTAATGTCCCAAAGTTTTAAATCTGTATGCTTCTTTCTAACTATTCTTTTAATAGAAGGAACTGCAGTATATTTGAGGGGGGGGGGGCATCCTTCCTAGCGAAGGCTTTTTGTTTTCATTGAAACATTTTCAAGCATAGTATCTAAAAATTTCCTACATTATATAAATAATTTCTATTGTCTTACTTTCAATGGATTATACAACTATGGGGCGAAGGGACAGAGGGAGAAGCTCTTGCTCCTGAAAAGGGTGAATTATTATTATTATTAGACCACTCAACAATTTTGTTCACAAACAAAAATTCTACAAATTATTTCCCCATTTGTTTTAATTTCAACAAATTATACGTTTTTTTTTTTTTTTTTTTTTTTGGGGGGGGGGGGAACCCAGAGAAGGGAACTTTTGTGTTTTCTATTATTAGACACTTCAAGAGTGTATTTGTTGTGGGAAGGGGGTGAAGGAGGAGAGTTCCCACTGCATGGTGGATTTTTTTAAAATTTTGTATCCCATTATTAAGCACCTCATGAATATGTTATACCAAAATTTCAAAACTCTATTTAACCATTTTTCTTATTTTTAATACGTTATATATATATATTTTTTTTATGGGGGGGGGGGGGGGGAGAAGGAAGATCTTACCCCAGGCAAAGAATATCTACTACGAGAAGAAGGAAAGCTTTATCAAAGCGTAACTATTGCCATCTGACGACGCGAATAAAGCATAAAGGAGAAGCAAACATACAGGCTGAACGGCTCGTAAGAACCGCGTAGTAGATATTCTTTGGCCGAGATGCTTAATTCCGCGCGCATGCGCTCTTTAATCGTAAACAACGAGGCGAGAGGCGAGAGGTAATCCCTTGGTGGGTAACGTGTTTTCGCCGCCATTTTCGAATTCGGATTTCAAATCTTTTTCTTGTACAAGTATTTGCTTCGTAATTTATTCAAAAATACTAGCGTGCGTAGTATGTATTTCACGTGTATTAAATATTCATGGGGATTTAATCTTTTATTACTCACTTTTTCTGTAAAATACATTTTTTTTTTAAGCTGCATTATTTTATCGTGTATTGTTGATTTTCGATTATTGCTCCTCAAGCCAAATTGATTAATTGGATTGATATTCTACATCGGAAGAAGATATTTTTCAACAATCAAGATACAACGATTTACGCTAGTTGATATAATTTTGGAAGGCATTAAATATTATTGCTTTTACGCCTTCCAAGATGACTATTTGCTGGCTTCAGAGACTAAAGAAGATTTAAAAATTGATAGTGATGATGGTTTCTCAAGATCTAAAAGGTATGTATTCTGCACCTTTAAATTAGGTAATTCATTATAAAAGTATGTCCACATGTTCTGAATTATTATTTTATTTTTATTATTCACATATCTATTAGCATATTTAAAAAATAACTTAGGTTTTGTATTAATTATTTTAATTCCCCCCCCACACACACACAAGATATAATCAGTATAGGAATTAATGTGGCTATTACTTATAGCTCTTATATGAAAAGCATAAAAAAAATTATGAGGAATAATTGATATTTTGATTAACAATAATGCCTAAATTTTATAAAACCATAATTTGTGATTTTCTTTTTCCTTTAAATACAGTGGCTGTATTAAAGAAATGACATTAGTAAAAGAAAAAAATATCACAGTCTTAGTATTTTAGGTAGGGGGGGGGGAGCTATTTGTTGGAAAATGCAATTATCGTTAACTGGTTTACAGATAAATAGTTTTATACCGTATAAGTAGACAGAAAACATGATAAAAAATGATCTTCATTTTTTATTTAAGATGTATCAACACCCTTACTACATCTTAAATTTCTTTCATTTGGTGACTAATATTAAACACAAATCAACTAAAAAAAAAAAAATGCATTGTAATAGTGGAAAATTTATGAATACATTTGTGATGTAGTAAAGACTGTATAAGTGGAGTTAATAAATTTTTAAGAACTGTTGATACAATCAAAGATTGGGAATAACATTAAGCACGCTTCAATAATTATAAAATGGATTAAAAATAAATAATTAAATTAGAAGTATATATAAATTTAGATACAAAAGTATGGTATCCCATTAAAATAGAAATATATAAGACAGTAAAATTTTTTTTCATATGCCATCAATTCTTATTACACTGAATTTACTTTATTCCATCTTTAACTTATATCTGTACTTTTACATTAGATTATACAATTCTAGTTATAAATCACAGATGATAAAAAAAAAAAAAAAAAAAAAAAAAAAAAGCAAAATATTTAAATTAGAGAGAAAGTCTATATAGCTTTTATTAAATTTTTTATTTCATAATTCTAACTTAATATAAACGAGATTTTAAATACATATTTTTTCTTAGAAAGCAGATTATAGTTTTAGTTTAAAAAACATTTTACTGAATGTAAGAGACAATAGTATAACTAAATTGGTTAATTACATTTTATAAACTTAAAATTGGAAAGATTTAACAAAAAATGCAGTATTTCATTTCCAATAATAACTGAAATACAAATAAAATTATGTTTTTTGAAAAAGGATTAGTAATTAATGAGACACAACATTAATTTTTTTAACTTATATTAAAAAAAAAAAAAAAAAAAAAAAAAAAAACTTATTTCAAAAATTGTTGATATTGTTTACATTTAGATATTATACCATTTTTTCAATTTTTTTCTGTGAATTATTTGAAAATGTTTTTCATATATATACTCACACTGTGTATATATATATATATATATTTCTCTCTCAAGCTATTGTTTCTACAAAATGATTAAAGTGGGTAGAGTTTAATATTTTTGACAATGATTCCTTTCATTAACAATCAAAATAGCTTTAAAAAAAAAGTATTTTTATTATCATTGTTGTATTTTTAAAATTCTTATAAATATATAGTTGTTTCTATTTTTTATTTTTTTATTTAGAGAAATAATTTGGTTTAAAAGTTATATTAGGCCATATCGTGATCGTATACAAAAACAAACTAATTAATTAATACACCAGGCATATTCAAACAACACAACTTTTAATAATGAAATATTTAGTTGACTTTATTCTTGTTTTATTTCTGGACATCAACTCGAATATATTATCACTAAGATAAAATATTTTATACAAAAGATTCTGCATTTTTTATAATAATCTAATTACATTAGCGAAATTATAAATGATCTGCATTCTAGAATCATTACAAAAGAAATTTTTACATACCACTCTTTCCAGATGCATCATCTTTCAGAACTTAATAAATCTTTATACAAAGCAGAATATATATGAATATTATTCCCTGTTGCAAGCACATTCTTCTGCAATTTTTTTTTTACGCTGCATCTTGCATGCCGACCCGAACGAGAGGAGCCATTGCCATCATCGGGGAATCCCCTAATTTTTTACTAACGCCGAACAGGGTTGCCGGAGAAAACAAACGTGCCAAATGGCAGAATTAAAAAAAAGCTAAATGTAGCCAACCAGGCATCTTAAAGATTTAACTTATGAAAATTTTAAACAAAAAAAAAAGGCTGATAATTAGCCAAAAATAAAGGACAGTGATTGATTAAACTGAAACAGGAAGTGACATATTATGTATTTTAGTTTTCTCATTGGCTAAAGTTAAAAAAGAACCGTTCGCTTTCAAATAATGGAAATGACGTATGATGGGTGACACTGAATATAATTGGCTGAAATTTAAAGATACATTTTTTATTATTTTGTAATATTGCTTTACTTTTTTTTTTTTTTAATAAAGAAAGTTTCTAGAAGGAATGGAACCATCCGGAAAGTTTGGGTTTGAAAAAAAGAACAAGAATTTCATTGATTTTTGAGAACAATGAAAAAGAATTAAAGATACATTGATATTTAAAATATCATCTTGAATAAAGCCACATAAAGAAAAACAAAATGATTTCTTTTTCTCAAGAACTGGAAATAAACATGGTATAATTTTAAAATGACAAAAACAATGATATGAAGTGGGGGAAACACCACATAATACCCGACAGCCAGGAAAAAAAAAAATTGAACGTAAAAGGTGTAATATTTTACACAACAGAGAAATTTTTTTTTTTTTTTTTTTTACTTATCATTGTTATATTCAATTAGGACAAGCAATAGGGATGTTCATAACAGAATCCAATTTGAAATACTTATACACAATGCAAAAATATCAATTTAACATACATATTAGATGATCATGTTATCTGTAATACACCAAGAAATATATAAAGAAATGTTGTCATTTTATCAGGAGAAAAAAAATATTCATCTATAAAAGACAATTTCAAATAAAATATACTGTATTGAAAGTGATCTTGTCAATATACAACCACTAGAAATAAAAAATGAGAATAAACAAATACCTCAAAAACCATCCATACATTCACAAGAGTAACAAACATCTCAAGATGTAAATAATAAACAATATTAATTCGAAATCATTACGAATGTAAATTCTGTTCTCTATATTTAAACAATTCCCTTTCACAAAAGAAATATCTTGTTATTTCAATCATTGTGAGAAAAGAGAAAATATATATCAAATAATAATTATATACACTTGAAATCAGTAATATGAATAATATCATCATATACCATAGCATGAAGTCAAGTTATGCACAGACATCCTTTTTTTTTTTTTTTTTTTTTTAATCATTATCATCACCATTTTTGTCAGATGAAGCAATTTAATTTACAGTTCTATATATTTTACATTTTAACACACACATACAATAATACAAATAATTGTATCATATATCAGTAAAATTATAACATTCAAAACAATATCTGGCCAGTAAAACCGAGAAAAGAAAAAAAAATTAACGCTTATTTAACAAAACACATGATCATGTAATTATTTATAGAATCATCTTTGTATACACATACAATCATATACAAAATATCATGAGATCTCATAATACCATTTTGATTAGGCATGCCTTTTAATATTCATACATAATTTTCTTTTTTTTTTTTTTTTTTTAACAGATAAACCAATTTGATATTCTATATTTTTACCATAACACAATTGGGAATAAGATATAACCATATATGTGCAAGAATATATTGTATTACACAAAATATACATAAAAGGTATAATGTGTTATAATATTATAGTACGGTAAAAAAATGAAAACTGTGTCAATAATAATACACAGAAAAGGTAATAATAACCATAAACAGAATTTAATGATGACCAATAATACTCAGTATTACATTAATAGAGTACTCATTGATAAAAGAAAAAAGCATATATACATTGGTAAAATCTCCAGTGGCATTGTTTTAAAATCCACTTACATATATCTAATACCACCATTATATAATACAAATAACTAATTATTACTTTATTTATTTTATTTTTTATTTCAGAAAAAAATTTCAGTAATTTTATTGAGCTGTGAGATACACTGAAAATTTTTGTTATCCGACAAAACCACACAATGAAGTATTTTCTAATATTTGTTGATTAATTTTTGTGAAAAAAAAAATACATATCTATCTCTAAATTAAATGTAAACTGTAAGTAAATGGAATGACATAAATGTGACATTTCTTTGAAAATGTATCAAAGAAGCTTATATAAATCCACAGATACATAACATACATAATTGAAAAACATTGTTCAAATGAATGTATAACATGCCTGCATAACAATCAGACGTTTTCTTTTTTTTTCTTTATTTCAATTAGTTTAAAATAAATATTATGCTGAGATAATAAAAAATAAATAAAAATATGTATCATCAGAACAGATCGAAAACAATTCAGAAAACATCACAAGTATATGTTTACACAAATTTTAATATATATAATCTTTTAAGAAGTTTCATTACTTCCATAGTAACAAGATTATCACTCTATATTTTTCCTTTTTTTTTTTTTTTTTTTTTTTTTTTTTTTAATATCACCCTTCATAACAATAATAATGACTTAACCTTAAAGTGAAATCAGTATAATAAGGAAGTGTAAAATCTGTCAATGGGTGTCACATAATTTTCTTTGCCCTTTTTTTTTTTTTTTTTTTTTGACAAAAAAACGACTTGCATTTGATAGACGGTCACAGATATGAAATGATAACATTAATTTTTCTTAATATGGATATTGTATTGTATTATGAAAAATGATGACATACAATAGTGCAAAATGATTGTCTTATACATCAGAAAAAAAAATATTACTTTATATCTACCCTAAAAAAAAATCTTATTTTGCATACAAAAAAAGTATAAGGATTCTCAATTTACAACAGATGTAACTGATGAAATTTTATGTATTGATAGGTAACAAATTGAAATTATCAGAAAATAATTACATAAAAATCCAAAACAATGTAAATAACAATAATTAATCTGTAAATCTATTATGACTTAGACTTTTATTCCCCTTACCACATGTTAGTTAGAAGGTGTGTCTGTCTACAAAAATCATAAAATAATAACACATACCTCAAATTTTTCTGACCAGCAGAAAGTAGAGGAGAAAAAAAAAATTATAATTAAAAGGATGATTAACAGTGAAACACTGCCTGTGCACCTGCAGCGCTCCAAAGCATGTAGACGAACACAGCCTCTAATGAAAAAGAAAAAAAAATATTAATAATAATGATATTGAGTATCAGCATTTTTCTGAATTTTATCTCGTGGTCTGAGGGTATACGATGAACTGTCATCATTGTGGCACTGTCTATTTCTGTCCTGCAAATTAGGGGTAGGAGAGACCAGTTCCTGGATTGGAGTATTAGAGTCATTATTGTTTAATGGAGCTTGCATATTCCCTGAACCATACTTTAAATTGTCTTTTCTTTTCTGTATTTTTATAACTCTATTGGTGTGAATTAACATTGGAGAACGATTTTGATCTTTGATAGATTGGATTTGGAGAATCACAGGTGAAATCACTTTTACAACACGAAAAGGCCCCTGTAATTTTTTTTCAAAAACATTAGGAAATTTTATGTACACATGATCATTAACTTTGATTGGTGAAAACTTATTCTTTTGTCTTGATCTTTCATAAACTTTTTGTCGATTTTCTTCGTTATTCATATATGCTTGGTAGTATGTTTTATCAAGTACTTCAATTAATTTATGGATGTCATATGCTGAGTCTAAAATTTTCCACTGTGGGTGACCTTTATAGTTTAAATATACATCATTAATTTCTCGACCAAAGTGTAGCAAATTAGGCGTACATTTTGTTGCAGGATGGATTGTATTATTATAAATACTCTGATGAATTTTTGCAGCTGTTGCTAAATCAAAACCATGGGAAGCCATGGCATTTAATGAGGATTTTATTTGAGTATTGACACGTTCTGAACATCCATTTGCCTGAGGGTGGGCTATTGTTGTATGTTTTAAATATATGCCCAAAAGTTTATTGAAAGCATCAAACATATTGCTCGTAAATTGTGATCCTTGATCAGTAAGGATAATTTCAGGTCTACCATGAGTTGCAATGTATTGTATTAAAGCATTTGTAACAGCTGGAGCAGTTATGTTATGTAATGTATATAATTCCAAGTGTCTTGAGAAATGGTCAAGAGCTGTGAGAATGTAGGTATGATTCTTTAAAGGACCCAGAATATCCATTGAAATTTTTTGATTAGGTTCAGTAGGTGCAGGAGCTGCCATAAAAGGTGCTACGTTATGTTTGTGGTTTTTATTCAACAGACATGTTTCACATGACAGCACATAATTATGTACATCTGGAGTTATTGTTTTCCACGTATACCTTTTTCTCAAATTTTCAAAAGTTTTTTTAATACCAGGGTGGGATATATGAGCAATTCGAATTGCTTTCTCTCTTAAAGACTCAGGTAAAACTACCCTATGTAAGTCAATATTTTCTGGAGTAAAAAAATTATTATAACATAATAAATTATTTTGAGGATTTATATAATAGCATTTATTACGTTTGTTTATTTTATTTTGTTGGATGTCTTGGAAAATTTTTTTTAACTCAGTATCTTTCTGTTGTTCATTGAAAATAGTATTTTCAGATATTTCCAAATTAGTATCAGTGACAGGATTCTGTGTCAAACAAAATAAATTTTCCTTTTTATTTTCATTTTCTTTTAAATTTTGCATTTGTAATTCTATTTCATTATGTAAATTAGTTTGCTGATCAGTAATTGGGATTATTTCTTGTGAAAAAATGATATCTGGGTTATTGTTTAGGTTATCTGTTGTTGGATTCGTAGTTCTGCTTAAGTAATCGGCAAGCACATTATCTTTTCCTGCAATGTGTGTGAATGTAAAGGAAAATTCCGATATTTCTAATAACCAACGTGTGGTTATATCTGCAGGTGAGGACGATTTTGCATATCTATCTAAAGGTTTTGCATCACTTAATATGAAGAAATGTCTTCCAAAGATATAATATTTAAAAGCATTAAGTCCTTTATATATTGCATATAATTCTAATTTTATGGCAGGATAACGTTTTTCTGCATCAGTTAACGTTTTTGAGTAATATGAAATGGGTAACAATTCCTCATCAAACTTCTGCATTAATACTGCAGAGATTGCATTCTTTGATGCATCAGTGTTAACATAAAATTCTTTCTCCCAATTAGGTAAGTTTAGTATAGGTTTCTTGAAGAAACATTGTTGTAGTTTCTGGAATGCATTTTCATGAATATCTGTCCATGCAAATTTTGTTTTTGGTTTGGTAAGATCAATTAGGGGTGAAGCCAATTCTGCAAATGATTCAATTAAATTCCTATAAAATGAACATGTTCCAATAAATGATTTTACTTGCTTTTTAGTTTTTGGGCGGGGAAAGGAGACTATTTTTTCTATATTACTTGAAATGGGTAAAATTTTGTGATTGTCAATCTTAAAACCCAAAAAGTTTATGTTAGTTTGCATAAATGTGCATTTTTCTGGTGACAATGTTATGTTATTTTCAATTAAGGTTTCTAAAAGCTTAGTAATTTTTGCTTTCATTTCTTGAAATGAGTTTGCCCCTACCACAATATCATCTTGATAGGCATAACATTCAACCTGAGAAATGTGTATTATGGTATCAATCAAGTGTTGAAAACATGAACTTGCTGTGCGTAAGCCAAAAACGAGTCTTAAAAAGGTAAAAACACCAAATGGTGTAGTAAATGACAGTTTATCTTGCATCTGTTTGGGTAAATCTATCTGCCAATATGCAGATGGTAAATCCAGTGTTGAAAAATATTTAAATTTTGAAAGGTTAACTAGTAGATTCTGTATCTTTGGCAGTGGGTAATTTGATGGTATAACAATAGCATTTAACAGACGTAGGTCCAAAGCCAATCTGTACTTGATAGGTTTTTTAGGGTCTGTTTGTTTTTTCTTGACCAGAAGCATGGGGCAAGCCCATGTCGAATCTGATCTTTTTATAATATTAGCTTCAATCATTTCTTGTAATTGATCAAGGGCTTCTTGTTCTAAGGCTTGGGGTATGGGAAAAGGAAGGGCTTTAATGGGATGTGCATTTATCATATTTATTTCTGGTTTTATCAAGTCTGTGTGACCAAGAGTTTTTAAAGATTTTGAAAACACCTGGGCTTTTTGCTTAAGTAATTGTAACATTTCTTTCCTTTCTAAATCATTCAAATGTTCTAACTTAAAGTCATTTTCATTAAAATCCTTTTCTCTTTGTTCAACAATATCTCTAGAAGGTTGTATTAAATTGCAAAAATGTTCATTTTCATCCTGTTGAAAATCATATTCCTCAATATCCCCAAGTTCTACATTTGTATAATATCCCAAAAGGGTATTTTTTCTGATATGAACAGTTTGTTGTGATGTATTAAAAATTGGAATAAGAAAAACATTATTTTTTATGTGAGACAGAGAATGTATAGATTTATGTACAGTAATTTCTTTATGATTAAATGTTGGAGAAAATAGGAAATATTCTTGGGGGTTAGAATTGTATTTGACTTGAACATAAGTGCATGCATTCGGAGGTAGGATGACTTTCCGTGTTGTATAAATATTGTTAGTTTGTACACTTTTATGAATACTTTGATTATGGTTCTTGCTATGTTCACTATGATTCACAATTTGATTCCCAGAGTCATTGGTTGAGTTATCATACATTTGGTATGAATTTACATAATTATCAATGATATGATTGTTTGTATAATTTTTATTATACGAGTAATTTTGAGAATACCATTTTTCATTACTATGATCACAACAAGTCACATCCTTTGTATTAAATTTTTGATGTACACTCAATCTGTCAGATTCCATATATTCAACATTGGGATTATTTTCTACAAACAAAGTATTATGGTGTATTATATTATTTAGTGAACAACCATCATTTTCATTATTTTTGTCAAATGTGACAAATGGAATATGGATATCCTTGATTAATACAGATTTAAAAGAAGGTATAATTGATATTCCATTTTTATTAATGAAGTCATAGCCCAATATGATTTGAAAATTGTTATTATCAATATTGGTGATAAAGAAATTATGATGAAAAAAAAATTTTTCCACCCTGAAGCATACCTTTACACACCCTGCAAATTTTATTTGTGAATTAATAGTTGAAAGAGTCACCTGTCGACCTAAAAACTTATATGTAATATTAGATTTTATGGCATTAAAACACTCTTGATCAATTAAACAGACAGATGAGCCAGTATCGATTAATGAAGTTAAATTCTGACCTTGCATATTAATGTTTATACATGGCAGGAATTCATTATTTTGAAATGAACTATAAATAACATGCCTATCTAATTGAGTTGTTTTATTGCAACTGTCGGTTTCAAAAGTTTTGATTTCTTTGATTTCTGTATTTGAATTATTTTGAGTCTGTGCAAATTCTGTGACTTGAGTAGTTTCATTATGTTGAGGATTATGTTTAGATTTAATTTCTGGCAAAGAAGAATTGGAGTGCAGAGTGCCAGATATGTCTGCCTCCATATTTAGTTTAAATTAGTATGTTGATAAGAATGACTACTTGGCTGTAATGCCTCATTACTTACTAATTTGTTTTCATCACTTTGTGTATGCATATTCCGGCAAAAATTCTTAAATTCAAAACAATTTTTTAGAAGGTGATTAAAACGTCCGCAAAATGCACAATGTTGGTTAGTAAATGTGTTTGGTCTGCCTCTCTGATGAAATCTTTGTGATGAAAATTTCCTTTGTTTATACTTATCCTGAAATTTGTGAAAATTACTTCTGTTATACCAATTTTTTTTATATGCAAATTTATTACCAGCATATTTTTTTTGCTGACTAACTCTTCCTGGAATGTCATCGTTTGTATTATCCTTATCAATTTCACTTTGTTTATCAATGTGAAACATTGGCATTTGTTCATACTGTTTGACAGGAGACGCAAAAGCAGCGTATAGGTCCTGAAGTTGTTCCGCGCGATTTAGCGCGACATCATAATTTGTGATATTTTCCTCTAAGATTTTTAGTTTAAGTTTTTTTGGTAACGCTTTGACAAATAAATTGAATTTTACAGCTTGTAAGACTGAATCGTCGACGTTTGGATACGCCAGCTTTATCTGTTTGTTCAACCTGTAAGCAAAGTTACGCACGGATTCGTCATGCTCAGGTTTAATATTTTCAAAGTTTTGTAGAAGGATATTTTTGTTACCCTTAATTGAAAAAAAATTCTCAAATTCGGTCCGTAGTGTTTTTAAGTTATTAGTTTTATTTACAGCTTGTGATTCTAGATAAAAGTTTAATGCCGGACCTTGTATCTTAGATCTAAATAAAGCCAGCATTTCTTTTTCATTGTAAGAATTCAATTCCTGTATGTCTTGTAATTGATCGAAAAAAAAAGAAACAGTATTTGGGTTACCGTCATACGGTAATATGTTCAAAGATAAGTTGCTTTTCGGCGGCATGATGTAAATCAAAACTTATTCATATAAGTATGCAATTATCACTAATCACTAAATGTTTTCAACTATCATTATCAAAAAAAAAAAAAATTTTTTTTTTTCTTTTGACTTCATACCCATATAAATTGCAACAAGAAACATTATTAAATTATAAGCATTTCAAAAATTCAATTATTTTCATATTTATGAATATATCTGAAGTTGCAGAATTCCATAATAAATCTTTATGTAATTTTCTTTTTGTTTGCGTCATACATTTTTTTTTTTTTTTTTTTTTTAATTTAGATGTCCAGAAGAAGGTCACAGAACCAAATGTTGTATTTTTAAAATTCTTATAAATATATAGTTGTTTCTATTTTTTATTTTTTTATTTAGAGAAATAATTTGGTTTAAAAGTTATATTAGGCCATATCGTGATCGTATACAAAAACAAACTAATTAATTAATACACCAGGCATATTCAAACAACACAACTTTTAATAATGAAATATTTAGTTGACTTTATTCTTGTTTTATTTCTGGACATCAACTCGAATATATTATCACTAAGATAAAATATTTTATACAAAAGATTCTGCATTTTTTATAATAATCTAATTACATTAGCGAAATTATAAATGATCTGCATTCTAGAATCATTACAAAAGAAATTTTTACATACCACTCTTTCCAGATGCATCATCTTTCAGAACTTAATAAATCTTTATACAAAGCAGAATATATATGAATATTATTCCCTGTTGCAAGCACATTCTTCTGCAATTTTTTTTTTACGCTGCATCTTGCATGCCGACCCGAACGAGAGGAGCCATTGCCATCATCGGGGAATCCCCTAATTTTTTACTAACGCCGAACAGGGTTGCCGGAGAAAACAAACGTGCCAAATGGCAGAATTAAAAAAAAGCTAAATGTAGCCAACCAGGCATCTTAAAGATTTAACTTATGAAAATTTTAAACAAAAAAAAAAAGGCTGATAATTAGCCAAAAATAAAGGACAGTGATTGATTAAACTGAAACAGGAAGTGACATATTATATATTTTAGTTTTCTCATTGGCTAAAGTTAAAAAAGAACCGTTCGCTTTCAAATAATGGAAATGACGTATGATGGGTGACACTGAATATAATTGGCTGAAATTTAAAGATACATTTTTTATTATTTTGTAATATTGCTTTACTTTTTTTTTTTTTTTTAATAAAGAAAGTTTCTAGAAGGAATGGAACCATCCGGAAAGTTTGGGTTTAAAAAAAAGAACAAGAATTTCATTGATTTTTGAGAACAATGAAAAAGAATTAAAGATACATTGATATTTAAAATATCATCTTGAATAAAGCCACATAAAGAAAAACAAAATGATTTCTTTTTCTCAAGAACTGGAAATAAACATGGTATAATTTTAAAATGACAAAAACAATGATATGAAGTGGGGGAAACACCACAATCATTATTACTATTTATTTATTTTGCAATGAACAATAAAACTAATGATCTAAAATTGGATGAGGCAATTTCAATGTATTTTGTTTACAAAAGCGTTCATTACTGCTCTCCTAATAACTTTTGGTATTTTAAGTTTTTTTTTTTTTTTTTTTTTTTTTAATACATATACACAAACACATGTATACATTTTTGTGTTTTACGGAAATTAAGTTTTTTCCCCCCTTCTATTTTTATACAATGTACACACACACCCATACATTTCTCTCAAATTATAATTTTTACAAAACGATTAAAGTTGGTAAAATTTAATATTTTGACATCCATTTGCATTCAATAAAAATGAAAAGTTTAATAAAAAAAAATCACCCATTAAAAACATTAATAAATGTATATATATATATTAATTTTCTTATGGTAAAACCATATTTTAAAATCATTTTATTCCAAAAGAAAACATTCCTAAAGTAATTTTCTAATTTGGAATGTTTCATAAAACCCAACGAAACTGGATCAAAACTGAAAATTCTACGAGAATGCCGTCACGTCACTTCCCTGTAAAGTTTGCTATACAACAGTACCTACACGGCGCGCTTGCTCAGACGCTCCCAGTTCGCGTTTACATTATTTCTACTGGAGCTTTCCTTCTTTTCGTAGTAGATATTCTTTGCCCCAGGGTGGGAGATTTTTTGTTTTCAATTATTAAACTACTCAGGAATGTTGTACCAAAATTTCAATACTCTATAAATTAATTTTCTATTTTTTTTTTTTTTTTTTGTTTCTTTTCTTTATTTAAACGAATTATATACAGTTTTTTTTTTTTTTTGAGGGGGGGGGGGAGAAGCTCTCATACCACGGTGGGGAACTTTTTTGATTTGCATTATTAGACTTCTTAGGAATGTTATGCCATAATTCTAATATTCGATAAATTAATTCCTTATTTTTTTCTTCATTTCAACGAATTATGCGGGCAGGGATGGAACACGGGCGCAGACTTCATACCGGAATTTGTTTAAGAAATTTCTCTAACTATAATATCGTTGATTTAGGAAGTAGAAAAATTTCTTACATTGATAGTGGTATGAATTCTGCGCCCGTGTTCCATCCCTGTGCGGGTTTTTTTTTTTGGGGGGGGAGGGGGGGAAGCTCCCCCCTCAGAGTGGGGAACTTTTTAGTTTTGAATTATTAGACCCTTCATAAGTATAATCCCAAAGTCTCAAAACTTTATAATTTTTTCCCCTTATTTTTCCTAATTTGACTGTACTATTAGCTTTACGGGTCATAATATGTAAACTATCATAAAACTATTTATATTTTTAATAATATATTATGTATAAATAGTAAATGGAATATGTACTAATAAATTTTAATGTAGTTTTAACTTAGAAAGTACTTTAAAAAGATTTTTTTACTGTTTCAACACATTTGAATTATAATGTACATAAATATTTTTTTACATAACACACACACACACACACACAAAGAATGAATATGTTTGTTGTAATTTTAAAGCATTTGTTTAGTATATCTTCCAATTAAAAAAAAAAAAAAAAAAAAAAAAAAAAGTTAAAATTTCAATTGAGAAACTCAAAGTTTAAAATTTGTTATAAATAATTATATTTCAGTGAAGTTATTAACCTTTTGCTGGTACTATTAAATTTTCCTCCCCTGTCAGTATTACCAAATTTACAGACTGTTTCATTCAATAGCCACCACTAAATTTTAATATTTGTTTCTCTGAGTAAAGTAGTTGAGTTGGGGCGGTGCATCTGGTAAAAAGGAGTGTAGTGAGCGTACTTTATGAGACTCAAATATCCTGTATTGATTGTTACAAAGATGGATTAACTATGTTTTATAAAAATTACTTGGAATCTCTGTAGAACATATTAATCAGAAGTTAATAATAATTAGTGCGGTCATAATAAAAAGATCACCAGACTAGGGCTAATTGTAAAGTTTAATTATAATATCACAGAAATACAATAATGAAACCATTTAGGAATGAAAAATGAAAAAAAAAAAAAAAAAAAAAAAAATGTAAGATTGTTTACATACGATGGTTGGCAAGTTTGTATAATTACACACTTGCAACCATCTCATTAACACTTTCGCGACCGTTGACGTAGATTCACGTCATTTGAAAATCTGTAACTCCACCAGTGAGCAATTTGCCCTTTTCCAATTTCTAAGTCATTTATTTCTTGAAAATATACACAATATTCATATTTGTACAACTATTATACTATGGATATAAATGCTTTGATTAGAAAGAATATAATTATAATGTATATCCATTTTTAATACGAATCTGAATATAGAAAACCTTGTTCTGAAATATTGTAACTTGGGAGAATAACGCCCACAGACGGACCTTACTGTCAAAAAGATGCGGTCCTGAAAGTGTTAAGGTGCTTGCCTATTGTCGGACGTGATTTTTATTATCAATTGAAAATTTGCCTATTTATGTGCGTTATAGGATAAAATATAGTAAAAAACTTTGAATAATCTAAAAAAGATACGCAAATTTTAAAATATTTTGATATTTAGGCTCAAAATATGCATAAAATTTGCGGGGAAAAAAAGCACTTTTACAAAGCATCATAAGTCAAATTTAAATATATTTTTATTCTGTAAATTTTATTTAGATTTTTGAAAGGTCCTTAAGGGCGTGAACTACTCTCAAAACTATAACCATGTTATTTAATATTTTAGAGAAGATAACATTTTTACATGCTGAAAAAATCATGAATATGCATGACAGTTCATAACTTCTATCAACAAAAAAAAAAAAAAAAAAATGATAATAGTTCAATCCCTAAAAGAACTCCTCTAGAGTATTTTGTCAAAGTTTCAATTATAACTTTTGGAGTTATGATGTTTTGTGATAAAGCAAAATGTTAAAAATCCCATTTTGAGAAAAAGCAGAAAACATATTTTAAAACCAGATTTTACCTATTAAATAAAAAATAATTTTAATAAGTTCCTGATTTATTTGAAAGTTTTTTATTTTCTTTTTTAAATTCATTTTATATTCAGTAACAAATTTTTATGCTTATATTCAGTAAAACATTTATGTAAACAAACATTTCCGGTTTCAAAAACTGGCGAGTGACTAATTTTAAAATGCCTGTAACTCAAGTTCTAAGCAAGATAGAAACAAAATTCAAACTGATTTAGAAAGCTAAAATGTCAGGCTTTAATACTAACCCAAAAATAGAAAATTGGAGTTTTGACCGAAAATTGCATTTTAAAGGTTACGCCTTATTAGATGTAAAATTGTTAACGCCCACTTTTACACACCACTTTATTTTTACAGTAATTATCTTTAAATGTTGCTACGATTAAATAAGAATAAAATTACTTTAAAATATGACTGGCGTGGAAAAAAAAAGCGAATTCTAGAAACTTTTACGATTTATAATGAGATGCTTGGCAATGGCAGGTATGTTATTCTTTAACTAGGCAATCTAAACGGTATGCAGCACATTTCGTTACACTGTTACCTCTTTCCAGCCAATTTCACAGAAATCTCGTGAGAAACCTAGAGACCCTGTATTAGAAAAAGACTGACATTGGCATACAGGCTTTTTACATTTTAGTGACAGTTGCTCCATTGCTTTAAGTTGGTATTACATGGGAATTTTTCAAGCAACAAAAATTGCTGCAATGCAGACACTCCCCACACGAAGAGTTGCTAAGAAAGCATTACTCACTTGTCATTTTCTCATACACATATGTATGCTCGCATTTATCGCTGTCAGGTGATTTATATTTTTGCAACGCTCAGATTCTTTTCTTTCGTGTACGTTATTTGATTAGACCTAATTATGAATTGCATCAAATCTATGAACTCTAATTTAAAGATCCGATACGAAATATATGCTATGACTATAATATTACTTTTGTTGGTTTTTAAACTGAAATAAAAACAACTTTTTAATATAGTAAAATATATTTCAATGCTATATTCAAATAACAATATTTTATTGGATTTACACTAACTGCCTTAAAATAATAATAATAAATTAATTGAAAAGAGTGACCAAATCCTTCTGAATAAATTATAAATAAATAAATAAAATTAATCAATCAATAAATAAATAATACTTTAAAAATTTTAAATGATATGAAATTTTTATTAGATAAATATTTAAAAAAATAAAAACACTAACGGTCATTACCCTCCTTTCTTGTCCTTTCAAATGCTGTAAAAACAAGGCTTAAGCCTAGGCGGAATGTCGTTCTGCTTTTCTAACACATATACACGTGAGTTTCGAAGAAAACGACCGGAAACTTCAAACTATCGTTATCTGGGATTAAACCCGGCACCCGCCCTCCCGTCTACCAGATACGAGAGGGGAACCTGTGGTGTTTTGCGTTCCCTAAGCTTAAATTTTATTAAGCATACATTTTGAAGATTTCAGAGTGATAAAACGTTATAATAATACTTTAGAAAAAGTGTGTATAGAAATTGAAGTTATAATTATGTTTATCCTAGTGAAAAAAGAAGAAAAATGAATATCACAAAGATATTTAAATTTTATGTCAACTAAAGCATATTTGCCTAAAAAACTAGGTTGTAAGGAGGTAATTATAAGTTTATCATGAAACAATATTTATTATTTCAATATTCATATGTCATATACATTGCATTTTTATGAAATTGCTCTGTCAAAGAATTACAGGCAACTCCTTTTCATCCTCAGACCTACAATCTGCAAATCTCTCTAATCTACAACTGATATTTTAATGTAAACAAAGCATTTTACAGCTGAGGTTTCCAAAAAGTAATTAAAAATAAAATAAAATTAATAATAAAAATTAATTAATTAATAAAAATTGCTATCATTTCTTACGTTTTTACCTTTTTTCTGCAATTTTGTTTTGTCTTTTGAATTAAAACTTTTATTCATTTATTTTTAGAAGCAAATAAAATAAGTAATGAAACAAAGACCAAATTATAGTAATAAAAAAAAGTTTATCCTATTGTAATTATCATTTATTATTATCATTATTAAAAAGTTATAATAAATAAATAAATTTCCCATAATGAATCCTAATCAGTTAAAAAAAATATTTAATAACAAATCAGGGAAATGCACTGAAAAAAAAAAAAAAATAAATAAAAAAAATAAATAAATAAAATAAAATAAATAAATAAGGTGATAGACAAGTAAGATTTATATATACCTAAAATAAACCTTTCCTATGTTATATAATTTACTCTCAATGGTTTACACTCACTTTTTTATACATTTTAATAAATATTTTTAAATAAAGATTTGTTGGAAAATTATTAACATAAACGATATGAAAATATTATCTAGTATAACAAATTAAAGACATTCCTGAAAAAGAAAAAAAAAAAAAAAAAAAAAAAAAAATCAATACTAAGTTTAATTTTGCTGCAGAATTCTGTTTTCACGTAAAAATTTTGAGGGAAAAAAAAAAAAAAATACAATTATCAAAATGTGAAAGTAAAAGAAGAAAAGGGGGGAAATGAAAAAGAAAGAACATAGCTTATTATAAATTACTATATCTTAAAGTTCTAAAAATAAGCAAGTAACTCATAAAATATTTTTATCCTAATTATTACATAGGAAAAAATACAACGTGGATAAAATAAAATATAAACGGATAATCCTACAATCGCTTTTTGTAAAATTCGCCAAGATAAAATCATGCAGCGGTTCGCTATGCCGAAATAGCTATAAAGAACTGCCCTTACTGCCAGTTGGCGGAAAAACTGTAATATGGCAACCTGCCAAGAGGGAGAAACATTCGCGCGTCTCTCTCTCTCATGATCAGTCTATACTGTGCCCCGCTTCCGTTGGTATCGTCGGCCGATGGGTCGCTGGTAAATGGCTGCTTGTACCTGAAATGTTTATTCACTAATCTTTAATTTAATGTTTATTGTTTTATTTTCTCTTTTATTAAACAATGTTAATATTTAATTGGCTGGTGTTTTTTGGTTGAATATGTTTGTAAATATATTTTCTGACTCAAAATTTATCGGCATGCAAAACGCACGCCGAATTGGTGACCGCGGACAATCTATTTTAATCTTTCAAAATTAGCGAAATCCAGCCTTAATTAATTTAAAATATGAGGGTAATTTATTGATTAATTTAAAATATAGGGTTATTTATTGATTCTGTTTATTTATTTTTACTTCGCGGCAACCGTGTGCACGTGTTATATATCTCTACCTGGAAGAGTGCCATTCATCATAAATAAAAGTATGTGTTCATTTTATTTCTATGACTTTGTGATTGGTTGATTATTTTAAAATTATCTTTATATCAGCAAAAAAGAAGCGTTATATATATTTTTTATACATTAGGTTGATTTCTTTAGAAATCGACCTATTGCAATCACTTCGTTTATCTATCTATCTATCTATCTATCTATCTATCTATAATGAAAATTTTGTCATCACGATAACTCACGAAATAATACTCGAAATCGAACCAAATTTGGACAGTGAACTAATCTTATAAATATCTTGGATAAGTTCGTTAACCAAGTTGCTCTGACATTTTGTTTTCAAGTGGCAGCCACTTGAAAATTTCAAACCGACATTGTAAAAAGCATATTTAAAGCAAGATTTCCTTGAATTTTGATGTAAATACAGGCCACATAAGGGTCTCAATGAAGTTTGTTAATGAAGTTTATCCGCCATTTTTAGTAAAGTGGCGGATATTTTAAGTTAAGCGGGACCACTTGAAATCAGGCTACCACTTGGAAATTTAAAATCACTATAACTTCCAAAATAATACTCCAAATCGAACGAAATTTAGACAGTGTCTTAACTTATCTTATAAATATCTTAGATGAGTTTATTAATCAAGTTGCTCCGCCATTTTGTTTTCAAGTGGAGACCACTTGAAATTTTCAAATTCAAATTCTAAAAAGCTTATTCCGAATTTGTTTGAAATTTGATGTAAATACAGACCACATAAGGGTCACAATGATGTTTATTAATGAAATTTATCCATCATTTTTAATAAAGTGGTAGATAACTTAATTTAAGCGGGGCCACTTGAAATCACGCTACCACTTGAAAATTTAAAATCACAATAACTTCTGAAATAATACTCCAAATCGAACCAAATTTGGACAGTGTCTTAACTTATCTTATAAATAACTTAGATGAATCTGTTAACCAAGTTGCTCCGCTATTTTGTCTTCAAGTGGTGACCACTTGAAAATTTCGAATTCAAATTGTAAAAAGCGTATTCCGATTTTTTTTTTTTTTTTTAATTTCGATGTGTACATAGATTACACAAGTGTCTCACATAACTTTATTAATGAACTTTTTCCGCCATTTTTAATAAAGTGGCGCATATCTTAAGTTAAGCGGGACCACTTGAAATCAGGCAACCACTTGAAAATTTAAAACCATGATAATTTCTGAAATAATACTCCAAATGGAAACAAATGTGAACAGTGTCTTAACTTATCTTATAAATATCTTAGATGAGTTTGTTAACCAAGTTGCTCCGCCATTTTGTTTTCAAGTGCAGACCACTTGAAAATTTCAAATTTAAACTGTAAAAAGCGTATTTCGAAATTGTTTGAATTTTGATGTAAATGCAGACCACATAAAGATCTTAATGAAGTTTATTGATAAACTATATCCGCCACTTTTAATAAAGTGGCAGATATCTTAAGTTAAGCGGGGCCACTTGAAATCAGGCTCCCACTTGAAAATTTAAAATCACGATAACTTCTGAAAAAATACTCCAAATTGAACCAAATTTGGACAGTGATATTATCATATAATTATCTTGAATGTTTTCACTGGGCAACTTGTCCCGACATCTTGTTTCTATGTTCCAGACACTTGAAATCACACTGCCACTTGAAAATATGCCATCACGATAACTTTTAAAATACTATACTGATTCAAATAAAAGTTGGAGAGTAAACTTATGGTTCAAATATCTAGGATAATTTCACTTGGTGACTTGATCCGCAATTTTATTTCTAAGTGGCGGCCTCTTGAAAATTTGTTATTATGGTAACTTTAGTAATACAGAATCAATTCGCATCAAATTTGGGTAGTGGATTTATCATTCAAATATCTCAGATAAGTTCGCTGTTAATATTACTCCGTGTTCGCTGGGCATCTCTCTCCACTTTTTTTTTTACAAGTGGTGCCACCTGAAAATTTCTTATGACGATAATTTTTGAAATACTGATTTAATTTAAACTAGAACGGGACAATGAACTTATCGTACAAATATACTGGATGATCTCGATGGGCAAGTTGTTTTGCTATTTTGTTTCCAAGTCGCAGCCACTTAGACTGCCACTTGAAAATTTGCCATAAGAATAACTTTTGAAACACGGCACTGATTTAAACCACAGTCGGTCAGTGAACCTAAGCTTCAAATATCTTGGATGTGTTTGCTTGGCAACGTGTTCCACTGTATTGTTTCCAAGTGGCGGCCACTTGAAAATTTGTTATCACGGCAATTTTAGAAATACTTAATCAATTCAAATCAAAGTTGAAAAATGGATTTATCATTCAAACAACAAAAATTTAGAAAATTCACGTAACTCGGGAACCAATCACGTTATTGCGTCCAACTTGGTATATCGATAAAAAGTATTTTCTCGCCAAAAAAGTCGCCATAGGGGAAAAGTCGCCAAATTTGGCGCCAAATCCATTATCTGCGTTACTGGATCTTTTTAATGCGTTTTTAAGGAAAAATTAGGCTATTTTAATGCTAAAACAAACTAGAAATGCAGAAAACTAACATTTTAGCAGCTTACTAAGCCTCTTTGAAAGAATTTCTACAAAAAAAAAAAAAAAAAAAAAATTCAAATTTGCAACGATATCTTAGATGAGAAACTTTCTCTGCCATTTTGGTTGAAGTGGCAGCCGCTTAATTTTTCAACACGATGACTTTTGAGATTTTGAATTAATTCGAACTATTTATGTACAGTAGACTTATCTCACAAATACATTTCATATATTTGTCAACTTAACCCAAAATTTTGTTTCCAAGCGCCGGCCACTTGAAAATTTTAAATTCACACAAAAATGTATTTATGAACCGATTTGCTTAAAACTCCATATGTGCATAGCCTACATCAATATTTCTACCAAGTGCATTAACAATTTGTAGCCGCCATTTTGAAACAAAATGACGGCTACTTGATAAGGAAAAAGAAATCAACCTACCCTTCCGAAAAAGCCGGAAGGACTTGTTGTAAATTGCTACGTGTTTGATAATTTCTGTGAATTTTGTGCAATTTTCTATTTACATCTACTTTAAAACTTGGTATGTTTGCTGATATCCTCTAAGTTTTTGACTAAAAATTTATTTTACCTCTCCTTTAAATTGATATTTTCATTATGACTGGTGAAACCCCACAAAATAATACTGTAGGTACAGAGTCGCAGGTATCGCATGTCTCTGTAAAAATTCCTCCCTTATAGAAGTCTAACATTAAACTGTGGTTTCTTCAGGTAGAAAGCAACTTCGCGCTTGCTAAAATTACCCAGGATTTAACAAAATACAACCATCTTATTGCCTCTATAGATCCCGAAACCTGATATTTAAAATATATCACGTTATATATAAAAGACTTAACTGTTGACTGTAAAAAGAAAACATATTTAAAACTGCGCAATGGAAACGAATCATAAATCCCTGATGATGCTTTATTATTAAAGCGAAAAGCTTTGGATTTAAAAAATTAACATCTTTTAAATAAATTTATATTTACGTGTGTTCAAAGTGTTTTAAATAAATTTAATGTTCTTTTGTTTTAAACCATTTTGATTTTGATTTTACTTCTCTTTTATTTCGTGTAGTTGAACTTTAACCGACAAAATGCTTAAAAATAGTTGAAAAATTATTATTTGTTGTTAAATTTAGCTCTTTGAAAGTTTAAATCTTCTTTTATAATCACTTTTAAACTTTGTTGGGAAACGATGAAAAAAAAGATACTTTGTTATTTATTAGAATTTGAAATATGTGTAAAATTATTTTAAAAACAATTTATTTCGGTCATAGGACTGTCATGTCACCTAATAATAATGATAATTTGTCGAACTGATATTTTAAATGCCAAAATAGCGATAAAGGGCCAAACACAGCAAACTATTGGAGCATAATCTCGTTGGGTAGAAGAAGCAAGTAGAAGATACATAAAAACTTGATTTCCGGTTTTCGATGACTTTACACGTTTTGAGATTTCCTTGCATTTTAATTAAGTGAAATTGACTACTTATTTTTATTTTTTTAAATTGTGGATTTATTATTCTTTCCTCTGCATATATAAGTAGAAAATATAAGATTCAGAAAAGTTTTAGATTTTCGGTTTTCGATAAAGTTACACGTTTTGAAATTTCCCGAACTCAATTCGACCATTTTTGAAAAATGTCTTTTTTTTTTTTTTTGTTCAAACACTGTACTTTAGGAACCAATCGAATTAATTTAACAGAATTTGATACTTGGTTGGGCCTTGGTTTGACATAGTACCTATTAGCTTCTGGGCTGTGTCACACAACATGGGGCGTTTTCACGTTGCGATTTTCTCTCATTTCAGGAAAGACTAACATCTACAGAGAGAAATAGTTATATTAAGTAAAACTCTGCTGATTCAGTTAGAGTGAATATCGGCAAACAATTGCCGCAGCTGTGTTGCAATTGCATTCCGTTTAGGACAAGGCAATAACTTTGCTAAAAAAATGGTCGAGTTTCGACCACTGGGCGATACTAGTATTTTTAAATTCCCTTTTCACTTACCAAAAATTAATATTAAAAAATTTAAAAACAATTTTAGAAAGCGATCAATTGTTTAATAGTTGTGAAGTTTCTGAGTGTGAAAACGGAATTTAAAAATATATATTGGTTAATAAGTTATAATGGGGCGAAATTCTCCATAGAGTAACATTGACTCTGACTTCTGGGGACGATAAGTAGAAGGACCTCTTAACATTGCGCTGAGAAGAATTTTCGATTATTTTACGTCATAACTGGAAGAGAACTTATTTATTACATTTTTTCTTTGCTACGAAATAAATTGCTTAAATTTTGAAATATTTTTGTAATATAAAAATGCATTATTATTTATTGTATATCATGTTTTAAATACTTTGAATTCTCTTATTGCATGCTGTTTTACATATTTATTACCTAACATATGAGCTAATTACATTATTTATTTGCTAGCTATTAGTTTTTAAGTTCTGTTTTGAGACATATTTAATATGTTAGATCCGAATGCATTTTTCTAAATTGGTATGTGTTTTCTAATGTATTTTAAAATACGTATTTAAAATAACTATATTAAAAAAATATTTTTTGTTATTAGCTAGTACGTAAAATTTGTCCGTTGTCTTAAAATAAATTGGTAGAAATAAAGTAAATAAGGTATAGTACATTATTTGCTAGCATATGGAGTATAAATTTCTTTTAAGTAATATTTACCATAATAAAATTTATAAATAATATTCAAATAAGTTACTATTTTTATTTACATAATATTTTTAAAGACTAAAAAATGAAATAAGCAAATTCAAATGAAATAAATAAAAAAAACATATTTTTTAATTTCTAAAAATATTAGTTAATATTTTGATAAATTAACTAAATTTTTATTTTTAATTATTGGCTAATATTTTTTAAAAAATAAATAATTACATCATTATTAATAAAACTGCGTAATTGAAATAAATAAAATATGTATTTTTAGCTTGTAAAAATATTACATAAATATTTTCATAAAATAATAAAAAATAATTTCCTTTCTTCTGCTGTAGTTTTACATTTATCCATGAATTACAGTTAACTCCCTCTAATCTGCAAAAGTTTTGTCCAGAGGTTGTGCATATTATAGGAATTTGCAGATTATTGGTCTTGTTTACATTTTCTTTTGCAGATGCAAAGTCAGTTATTATTATTAATTCATAAATAGACATCAAAATAGAAAGACGATTTCTAATAAATTTCAGAATAAAATATTTCTTCAATATTAATAAAACTAATCAATCATATTCATATATGATGGTAAATAATTTAAGCATATTCAAATAATACATACTCAACAAAATGTAAATATATATTTTACTTAAAAAATACAAAAGGAAATATTTTTTAAAGTACAGAAATAATATTAATGACTGATTATTTTTAATTTTGTTAAACATTAATCTAATAGTAGTTTGTTTTAAATTTGTATATGTTATTCTGACATTCTTTGGCTTGACTTAGCGCTAGTCTATACAAATTGCAGGATTACAAGAATCTTACTGTTTTTAACACGCTTTTATTAGCTTCACCTGTATGTATGTATGTTTGTAATCGCTCTGGGAGCAAACGAAAAATCTATATTGTAAAAAAAGACTTTCCCCACGTGAGCGCTGTGGCTGTGAGGTAAAACGCCATGCTACGAACTTAAAGGTAAGATTTAAATGTATGTAAATATTATGGTGTGTCACTCACATGATTTTCTCATCCTGCATTTTAATACTAAGATAGATATTTTGTGCTTTTTAGTTCACATTTCTATAAAAGCGTGTTCTTTAATTTTTTAAAACTATAATATTATTTCCCAATTATGTTTGAAAGCAAGGATTAAGCTAAAAAATTGATTAAAAAAATGTGAGAAATGTTGCGAATTTCTTTGAAGTATCAGTTGTAAATTTCTTTGTTTACATTAAAAAATCAACTGTGGATTAAAGGGATTTGCAGATTATAGGTCTGTGGATTAGAGGAAGTTGACTGTACTTCCCAAAAACTAAGATTATCATATTTTTGTTCGAAATTTTCCAACTTTTTAAAGTTAAAATGTATGCCCTCAGAAAAAATAAGGTAGAATTACTTTCATAATCAACGTATTTAGCTTAATATAGAATAATGTAACAAAAAATTCTCCTTTTTTTCGATCGGAGTTGAAAAAGTAACCGTATCTTATCGAAGGTTAAATTAAATTAGTTTTTCTTCAAATTCTTTTTTTCTAAAACAACAACAAAAATAAATAAATAAATAAAACTAAATAAATAAAAATAAAAATACATATTTATATTCTGCATTGCGCTTTCAACAAATTTAATTCAACTTTCTTCCATGTATGTCGTATAGCAAAGTGAAAATCGCGAAGAAAAAAGTATTGCCTTCTACGGAGATGGCTCCGATGTGGCATTAAAATGGCCGACTTTCCGTCAATGTCCAGTCTCTTCCTAATACAGGGTCTCTATAGAAACCCAATATTAGAAGAGACTGGACTTTGGCAGAATGTCAGCTATATTAGTACCAAATTGGAAAGATCCCCGTAGAATAAGTTGATAATATTTTCTAACACTGATTTGAGGGTAATCAATGTACAGTCAGGCCCTGATTACCCAATAGGCACGAGAAGCATGTGCTTCCCCTGGAAAATTTTGAAAAGGCCCCGAATTAAGCAAAATAATGGGTCCCGAATTGTAAGCTTGTGGTCTAAAAGCATTGTCTGATTATAAAACGTCACAGTCCTACCTGACTGCACAACTATCATTTCTAGATTATATAGGATATATGCAAATAAAGCTTTTACACATTCATTTATAATGGAATAATTTAATATATTGTGGTGAATATAGGCTTTCACCAGTTTATATCTTGGTACAAAAATCAAGTGAATTTGCTTGTCTATATTTTAAGCGAATTTACTTGTCCTCAATTCCAGGTAACTAAAAAATGTATACATTTTTCAAGATGTTTGTATGAGTCTTTAAGACCAAGAAGTCAGTGGGGGCCCCCAAATGGATTTGTGCTTCCCCTCTATTGTAAGGTTAATCGGGCCCTGTATACAGTTCCCGAATCAGTAAATTTCGATGACAGTGAAAAATCTATTTGGGGACTTTTTCGAGGATATAGCAGATCAATATCTATATACACTGATGGAAAAAAAAAATCCCAACACCAAGAAAAAATTATTGTACAGTAATGAAATTTCAGCAATACATTTGTCTAGGTAACATATTTAATTGATTGAAGTTTCAAGATCACAGGTAGAGCCATTTCAAATGTGAAATGTTGGTACATTAGTAACCGGTGTAACCGCCAGAATTTTGAATGCAAGCATGCAAACGTGCATGCATTGTGTCGTCCAGGTGTCGGATATCAGTTTGTGGGAAGGAGTTCCATGCCTGTTGCACTTGGGCGGTCAATGCAGGGACGGTTAATGCTGGTTGTGGATGACGCTGGAGTTGTCGTCCAATGATGTCCCATACGTGCTCGATTGGAGAAAGATCTGGTGATCTAGCAGGCCAAGGCAACATGTCGACACTCTGTAGAGTATGTTGGGTTACAACAGCGGTATGAGGGCGAGCGTTATCCTGTTGGAAAACACCCCCTTGAATGCTGTTCATGAATGGCAGCACAACAGGTTGTATCACTAGACTGACGTACACATTTGCAGTCAGGGTGCGTGGGATAACCACGAGAGTGCTCCTGCTGTCATACGAAATTGCTCCCCAAACCATAACTCCAGAAGTAGGTCCTGTGTGTCTAGGCCGCAGACAGGTAGCTAACAGGCGTTCACCTGGCCTCCTTCTAACCAACACACGGCTATCACTGCGACCAAGGCAGAACCGGCTTTCATCAGAAAACACAACAGATCTCCACTCCGTCCTCCAATGAGCTCTAGCTTGACACCACTCACGTCGCAAACGGCAGTGGTTTGGAGTCACTGGAATGCACGCTACAGGGCGTCTGGCTCGGAGCTGTCCTTGAAGTAACCGATTTGTAACAGTTCGTTGTGTCACTGTGGGGCCAACTGCAGCTCGAATTTCAGCTGTACCTTCCCTTGACCACTGCTGCCAACACTCATGCACAGTGGATACATTCCTGCCAAGTCTTTCTGCAATATCGCGGAAAGAAAACCCACCTTCTCGTAGCCCTACTACACGACCTCGTTCAAACTCAGTGAGCTGTTGATAATGGCTTCTTCGTCTTCTTAGAGGCATCCTTGACTAACATTAACTCACTACGTCAAATCTCAACTTTAAATAACGATCACGAACCTTACAGCGCTTATTTAAAGCAAACCTCATTTGCATGTTCATAGTGTCGCTACTAGCGCCACACTTATACGCGTAGCTCGAAATTTGAATCGACGTCATCTTTCAGATGTATAAACACGCCTACCAAATTTCGTTTATCTAGCACAGCTCCTTCCTGGTGTTGGGATTTTTTTTTCCATCAGTGTACATTGTTAAGAAAATGAACTCTGCTTTATACATTACAAAATGCATTCAAACCCTATTTTCTATAAAAAGTTGTTGAACCTAAGATATATTTATACAAACTAAACTATCTCAGCATATTGAAGATAAGAACACATTTACATATACATAGTGTTCCAAAAACCCCATAGTTTTTGAAACATGGAAATAAACCCGGGAATTTAAGGGATTAAACCAGGAACTTTGGGGAATATTGTGAATTTTAAAAGTAAAGAAAGAGGACTTGTTAAAAAAACAAAAGAGAGAAAACCATAATAGAGTGTTTGAGTATTTTTCTCCATATATTACACGATGTTTTATTTAACGCTACTGAACTTTGAGCTCATAGATCATAATGATAAAGAATTTTTCTATGTATCCCTGTAAAAACCTATAAATGCTAGATTCACCAAAATGCTTATAGGTAGTGCAACAGTGATTTATAATATTCATATAAATTTTCAGCTCAATTGAATTAGGCGTTTAGATGCTATCGCACTTTTAAAAATTTGGTGCCATAGGCCATAATGATAAAGAATTTTTCTTGGTGTCCCTGTAAAAAAAATCTGTCAGTGCTAAAATCACCAAAATCTATACAGTTGGTGCAACTGTGACCTATAACATGTGTACAAATTTTTTGCTCAGATTAATAAGAAGTTTAGACGCTATCACACTTTTAAAAATTTGGCCCCATAGGCCACAATGATAAAGAATTTTTCTTTGTGCCCCTGTAAAAAAACTGTAAGTGCTATATTCACCAAAATCTATACAGTTCGTGCAACTGTGACCTATAACATATGTACAATTTTTTTTTCTCGATTAATAAAGCGTTTAGACGCTATCACACTTATAAAAAATTGGCCCCATAGGCCATAATGATAAAGAATTTTTCTTGGTGTCCCTGTAAAAAAACTATAAGTGCTAGATTCACCAAAATGAATAGGGTTCGTACTATGGTGACTTACAATATACGTACCGACTTTCAGCTTATTCGAACAAAGCGTTTAGACGCTAGCGTGTTCACTCACAGACACACACACACACACATACATACATCATCGTAAAAATAGTGAAAACGGATTCAGGGGACCTCGAAACGTATAGAAACATCAAAATCTCAAATTCGGATTTTTGACTTGATTACAATACTTTCCTCATTATAGTGTTCGGAAAGTAAAAAGTAGAGTTAATACTGTTTTGTTAGATAAATCCTTGTCGAATCATGTTCTTAGACTGACTAAGAACATGATTCGACAAGGATTTATTTAACAAAACAGTATTAACTCTACTTTTTTTATATAGGAATTTTTGCTAGTCTTCGGATACTTTGGTTACCGACTGTATGTTCTGTTTTAAACTTGAAAATATATTTTAAGTAATATTACTAGATCAGAAAAGTCTTAAAATGATAATTTTAGTTAAGTAATCTTTTAAACTGCAATGATTTTGAGTGGTTCTTATTTTTTTTTTTTTTTTTAGATTTTTCACTAAATATTCATTTAGATGTTTCACAAACAAATAGAGTCAGCGCTCTTTAATCTGCAATTAAAAAAAAAAAAAAAAAAGACAAAACTACTGTTACATCAGCGTTTAACGAAATTAAAAATAAACAATGCTGTATATTCATTTCTGCACTTAAAAATATTTTCCTTTGTATTTTTAAAATAAATATCTATATTTATATTTTATTGCTGTGTATTATTTGAGTATGCTTAAATTATCTACCATATGAATACACAATTTTATTAACATTGAAGAAAAATTTTATTCTGAAATTTATTTTGAGTTGCTTTTCACAGTTACAGTTAAAAATGCTAAATAAGAAGTCATTAAAAATAATAACAATGAAAAAAATGTGTGTATGCATCAAATTATTTCAAAACTCTCAAATATTTTGAAAATTCCCAGGAATTTTCAAAATTTCCTTCCCAAAAAACCCGGTTTATTTCCGGGGAAGAAACAGGTTTTTTCCAGCCTTTGCAACACAACTACACATTTTATTCATTAATCTGATGGGAAAAAAGAAAAAAAAAAAACCACAAAGTAAGAGCATTTTGGTTTAATCTTAAGAACGCCCACTCCCAGAAATGCAGAAATTATCCTCATTATATATAATACGTACTTGCCAACCATATCATTGACACTTTCGCGACCGCTGACGTAGATTCACGTAATTTGAAAATCTGTAACTCCGCCCGAATCCACTGCTCATGAAGCACGATGGTATTTGCTTCGCAGTTTTGTTGATTCTTAAGCTTATGCAATTAACTGTGCATTTGACTACGATTTTTAGAAAAATAGATAAATCTGACGACATTTAATGTCCCCAAATAATTAAAGTGTTTTCGGGGACAAAAAATTAAAAATGTCAAAATTCGGGGACAGTCTTCGAATTACGAGGATTTTTGGTCAAATAATTGTAGAATGTAATGCTTTTTCTCCACGGCAAACAGTTTATCATATAACATAAATGCAAGAAAATTGCGTTGTATTCGTTCCGAAAGCAATGCAGAATACATAGATACAGTAATAAGACATAGATTGATCAGCGAGAGGGAAAAAGTGGTATCTTTTTTCTCGGGAAAAGTCACTCTAATGGCTGTCTTTCTCCGAATAAATTACACACAGGAATACACACGGATAATTTAGTAAATAAAATTTATGAATAATTTATTTAATAAAGATGAATGAAAAACTCCAGATACAGTTTCAAATTCTTTCTAAGGGCTGATTTTAGAACTTTTTTTCGGCATCAAAAATTTTTGCTCGATAACATGGGGATGATAGATCTATATATATTACTATATCTATGGCAGAATATAAATATGTAATTTCTTTTTATAAAAAAGATAATTTGAAGTTAACATTTTTTTTTTCTTTTTTAAACCTTTGATAAAATAAAAATTAAATTAAATTAAATAAATAAATAAAATAAAATAAATATATTTTTAAACTCCCATCAGTAGACAGATGAATTTTTGCTACATTATTTGTTATATTATTACTTCATTAAGCTGAATATGTTGATAATGCGAATAATTGGAATATACATTTTGTTAGGAAAACATTGGCATTTTTGCGTGAGGTAACGGAAAAATAGCTGAAAAACTGCTACCCTAACCGCAAAAGTCATGATAATAGGATTATACCGCCAAACAAATATACTAGCTTTTTCAGGAATGCCTTATTACAGAATTTCTCATTGGCAAATACATAGCTTAATTTAATGGAAATCCTTCGAGTATAGATGGCCTAGTTTTGTTCTCTTTGCCGAAAATTAGTGGTGAAAAATGATACATTTTACCGAACAGTTAAAAATGAGAAAGGATTTACCGATTCTGGCTATCCTGAAACAATATTTGCTTCCAAATTTGATCACTAATCTCGCCAAGTCACCAAGTATGTAGACAAAGTAAATTTTGGTTTTGGCATCAATTTTGACGATTTTGGCGAAAATTTGTAGTTTAGGTTGACAAAGTTTGGAAGCTCTAACTTCAATAAGAACAGAATTTCGGAAGATTCCGAAAAGATTCATTGGTTTATAGCGCTGAACTAAATTCTTCGAAAATTCTTTAAATGACAAACAAGACTAAAACGAAATAAAGTTCATTCGTCTACTAGAACCTGCTTATTATATTAACTACTTTCTACACTCTAAAATATCAGCAACTTTTACAACAATATCATTACGTGCTTTATCTACGTGCTGAATATTCATTAAGGTGCCTTCATCGACTGGAACCTGTTTACGTCCTTAAGAATTACATTCTACACGCAAAAATGTGGACAACTTACATAAAAGTATCATTATGGCTCTATTTACGGGATGAATATTCATCAAATAAAATGCATTCTTCGACTAGAACTTGCTTATATCTTTACAAATTACTTTCTACACGCAAAAGTGTCGGCAACTTTCATAATAATATCATTACGGGTTTACCATTAGCTTGTTTTGAAATCTCTATGAAGGTAGGTCATATGTAATCCGCGATTGTAATGAAATGCTCGCCCTCTGGTGGGCTAAGGTGAAATTACAATAAACATGGTTTAATTCGAATTCCATACAGCCGCCATTGCTTGCCGATATTTAGTTTCACATATATTTATTGAATAAAAATGAATAAATACGGTAAAAAAGATAACACATACTTTTGTGTGCCACAGTGTAACTCCAAAGGATCAAGAAATCCAGAATTGAGCTTCCATTTATTTCCAAATGACAAATTTAAAATTTCAGTTGCTTCGGCTAATGGAAGTAAAGAATTAATCAGATGATTTGAAACTAATATTTGCTCAACTTCAGTTAAAAATCTACTTCCGATCGAACTTTGAATAAACTGAAGTATTTTTTCCAAAAGCAATCAATTTTCCATAATGTAATGGCGGAGAAATTATAGTGCGAATATTAAGTAGAATAAGAAAAAGAACACTAATGGAACACACGTGGCAATGTTTACTAACAACTGCAGTGTTCACAAAGCGCCGTCTATCGATCATTACAAACGCGGATAGCCAAAACCTTTGTATATTTGCCATTATGAATATAATTTTCTTAAATATCTCCAAAACGGATAGTCACAGAAAGATCAAGAAGAGAGGTGCATAACTAGATGTTATAACAAACCTATATAGCATCTGCAACGTTCTACGCCCAACCGTTTTTGAGTTATGCGAGATGCATACACACTGTGATATATTCGGTTACATATTCAGAAGGTTTCACTTGAATTGCAACTTTTGTTAAAATTCAAACTCATCATTTTAGTGAAACTAAAAAATAAATACTCTTGTGAAATAACGTAACAAAGTTTTAATAATAAGACGAAATAGTACATAACCATTCCATTTAACATCCTGTTCATACAGGAAAATCATGAAAACATGCATCACATATATATGTGATTCCTAGCATGTGTAAACAATACAGAGAAGTTCAGGAGAACGACTTCCCTCTACACTGTGCATAATCCAAGTCTTCAAATTTTTTTCTGATTTTCCAGTCCTCCAAAATTTTGATGGGATGCAAAGGGGTGGGGGAACTATTTTCCCACAAGATGACAACAAATCAGAAAGTTTTTGGTCACGTGAGATACATAAGTTCACACCTAGTTTAATAGTTCATTGGTGTTTGCTAGGCGTCAAAATGTCCGGGTAAAACCTTCGTCTGGGAGCGCAAGACGGCATTATCAAACTTCGAGCGTGAAATTGCGGCGACTTTGCATCTGAGAGTGTGAAAGGATGCACGGAATGTCCGTTTTCATGATTTCGCAGACAGAGAGGCACCTCGGACCTCACACTGGCAGTCGAGTACAAAAGAAGAAAACCTTGACGATGTCACAGCTCTCTCTCACACACACATACAGACGTCACGAAAAATCGTGTAAAGTCGCTGATATCTCTAAAACGAGAGGTCGTGTTAAGACGAAACTTGCAGGAGTATAACTAGACATCATGGCAGTCACGAGTATAAATTTGCAATATTCTACAATGATTTGTTTTGTAGCTATGATAGATATAAAATCCATTTCGTAAATTGGGATTGCAATACTTCTTTATACAAGGAAGTAAAAAGAAAGAAATTAACTAGATCATAAATAAATTAGGGAAAAAAAATAGAACTTTCATAAATCAAATCCTTTTTCAATTTGCGTATATCTTTAACCCATTTTCGGCCAAAGGTGTGTAAATGCATTATTTCAATAAATATTTTTTATTAACTCTGTGACGTATATTTTTCCAAATTTTATTTTTTTGCTAATTTTAAGGGTTCTGATGACATCCATAAAATGTTAGTAATTCAATTAAACTAAACATTTTCTATTGAAAAATTTTCAAAGTACGCTAGTTTTTTTTTTTTTTTTAAACTTGATATGGTTATTGATAAATTCGATTTTTTGAAAATGTATAATTATTTCACTTGAGATTAATCATATGTTTTTATAATGGACTAAAGTTCCATGTTCTGAAAAAAAAAGAAAAAAAAAAGAAAGAAAAGAAAAGAAAAACAAATGTCATAAAAAAAAAACTTAAAAATTTTATTTAAATTTAATGTGTTAACACACCATTGGCCGAATGCATGAAAATAAGCAAAAATTGAAAACCCGCATTTTTTTTTGCAAGGTTTCAGAGTTTTATTGCAAATTTAGTGTGATTTCTTTTAAATTACTTAATAGATTGCACCACATGACGGTTTGCGCTGACTGACTTTCATACACGGAGTAATATTAATAGGAGTTGAAGGTCCAATGGGAGAAATCTACGAAACTGTGATGTAAATTTTTGGTAAATATTGAGGGCGCCACTTGTCATTACTCCCTATCTCGGCGTGGCTATACTGTTGTTTTCAATAGAATTTTGCTGGAGTACATTTTAAATTTTTAATTTTAAGCAATTTAATGTTTTTGTAAGTGCTTAAAATTGCATAATTCAGATGTTTCAAATAAATGCTTCGTTCCTAGTTGTAAAACAGGCTATGATAGTGATAATAATAATAATAATAATAAAGCCCTAGGAAAGAAATAATGTCCGACATCGTTTTCTGCACCTAAAGTAAGTTTATTTTTTTTCTTTACAAAATTTCATCAGTAAAATCTTTGGTTTTTCCTGCATATGAACTTTATTTATGCATGTAATGCCTGATTTTCACAGGATAAAATAATGTTGTTCATAATAATAAAGGTTACAACACTGACATAATTTTTTTCATTATTGAGTGCTATATCGATTGCAGGCCATTCTGTCGTGCGTGATAAAAATGAATGACGTTTTTAATTAAATTTTGGTAATTTTTCGTTAATTTACAAGATGCAATCTAATGTGGTGCAGCATTTAAAATATAAAAAATGATTTACTCAGATAGGTATTAAGTATTATATAAAAGTAGAATTTAAAAACTAACATTGCGAGATGACCTTGACCCGCTAATCATAAATTATTTTTATGCTATAACTTATATATCAAATTACGAGAATAAAAGTTTCTTGTAATGTAATATTTAAACTTTCTCTTTTCACTACAACTATGCAGTTCCCTCCTTCCATATATCTAAAAACTTTTTATGCATTTCTTTATTTTATGCCATGAGTGACTTCATAAAATTTTTACTGAATTTAATTTGAATGAAGTTTTTAGTGTGCACTAAACATAAATATTAGAATTTAATATCCCCCCCCCCCCAAAAAAAAAAAAAAAAAAAAAAAAAAAAAGTACCAATTGCTTTCTTAAATTTCTACTATACAGTATACTGCAGTAATGTTAAAAGAAATGAAATGTATTGTTAACCTGGCATGATCTCAGAATGAAATGCCTCACTTACTAGGCTACCCTTTCTCTTTCCATTTTGAAATATTTTATTAGATACAGTTTCATATTTCAGTTTTGACACAACTCCATATGTATACTATTTGCATTAATTCTCATAATACTGCATTATTATGCAAAATTTTGACTTATTTTCCTATGTTAAAAAAATCTGAAATTTTAATATCTTATGAAATTTTCAATTAAAATATTCAGAGATAATGACTTTTATACCACTGTCATGAATTGTATTTTAAAACTAGTTTAATATCATTATGATTAAGATATTCCTCATAATTCCTGTTTATGTGGAATTTTTTTCTTATTTTTCCATATTTAAAAAAAAATCATACATTACACTAATGAAGTTTTTGAAGTAGAATGAGTTCATAGTTATTAATTCCAGCATCAAACATGATTTTTTAAAAATTCAATATGACTGCTTGTTTTTTCTCAGATTCTTTATACTTCTCATTATTGAGCTAATTTTTTTGCAGATGGATCCACAAGACAAGTGTCTTGTTTGTGGCATTGCCTCTAGTAAAACTGTTTTTGGCTCGCAACTTCCCAGCTTTTTATATTTTCTCAACAAAGTATTTTTTTTTTTTTTTTTTTTTTTTAACATTAAAGTTCCACTTAATTTTATTTCACCTCACCCCAACAGGAAATTTATCTTCAGAGACTCGGAGAATTCTGGATTCATTTTAAACTACAGAAATTTAATAGTGGGAAATGAAACCATAGCATTGCCCTTATATGATTACATAATTTGTTACTAATAATGTCTTGAAAATTATCTAGAAAACTTGGAACATTTTCTGAGTACCACCGATCGGGCAAATGATTCTGCAATTTGAGATCAGGGAAGGGGCTGGCACCTGGGATAACAACAAAAACCCTGATCAGTGAAATTGCAGATGAAGCCTCCAGATGTCAGGCAAAAAATGCCGGCAAAAGCCCAATTAAATAAGTATATATATACAGAGGTTAATACAGGTCGATTTTACTACCGTTTATGGGTACTTTCACAAAAATAAACCTGGCAAAAAAGGTACCTTCACAAAAATCATACAGCTAAAATCGGTACTTTCACGAAAGTCTTAGTCATCCCAGCAAAATCTGACATTTTAAATGAGCACATTTTCGAAGGAAAGTATTATTTCGGTTGATGTGATTCACAAAATAAGAATCATGCAGAATGTTGATTTTAATCTACACACAAGCATTTGCTACGGGCAAGAAATAGTTAAGACTACTATATAACAGACTGAGTCATTCGCCGCCATTTGTACGTCAAGTCCGTCATTGCTAAATTTAAGATTACTATATAATAGTCTTATATATTCCCATATAATAATCTTATATGGTAGTTCGTCACTGCCAAACCTAGGACTATTATATAATAGTCTTATATAATCTCATATAATAGTCAGATACAATAGTCTTAGTTTTAGCAATGACGGACTTGACGGACAAATGGCGGCGAATGATTCAGCCTGTTATACAGTAGTCTTAGAAATAGTGTAGCATAAGTAAACAAAACGATCCTCGCGTGTATTGATACAGACTACAGACATTCTCTGAAGTTGTGGCCATAGTGTAGTGTTTGCTGATTCGTTAGGTGGTTTGACGTTTTCATGACTGTATGGTGATGTATCTATCCTCCCTGGTATAATTCATGTAGATAGTGCAGGGAAACTAGCACGAATAAAAATAACTTCTACTTACACTCTCTCTAGTCTCTACTGAACTGTTTTCTTCAGAGAGAAGTGAGTTTTAGTTTCTGTTCTGCTATAAGCCTCAGAATAACTGCTGAGTGTTATTTTTATTATCTTATTTAGTTTGTACTCCCCCCCCCCCCGCCACACACAGACAGAGAAAAAAAGTGGGCTACAATTTTTCACAAAAATAAAATATAGTTAAGATTTTTCACAGAAATAGGCATAAAGTTTGAAATCCTGGATTGGCCCTTGATATATATCTTATACTATTAAGTGAGCAATATTTGTATGTATATTTCACTGTTCTCGAAAACGGTAGCTCGGACAGTCACGAGATTTAACACAAAGGTGCCCCCCGAAGAATCATTGTGCACATCGAAGTCAGATTTTTCGAATTTTTGATTAGTTTTTTCTTAATTAATTAAAATGTGAAAATAATAACCTTCTAATTTCTGATTAAAAAACCATTTAAATTTTAACATTTTATCCATAATTTAATTGTTGCCATTTTTTTTTTCGACAAAATAATAATTATTATTTATTTAAAATGAGAAAATAAATCAGAAAGATTAGAAAATAAATTAGAAATATCAGTCGCATCGTTACAAATAAGATACCAAATGAAAGGGAAAATTTTTGTAAATCCGATGCATTAAACAGCTTATCAATCGGATGATTAGTCATATAACCTTCTAATTTCTGATAAATAAGATATTTAAATTTTAAAATTTTATCCATAATTTAATTGTTGCCAATTTTTTTTTTCGACAAAATAATAATAATTAAAAAAAAAAAAAAAAAAAACGTACATTTATTTAAAATGAGGAAAATATATCAGAAAGATTAGAAAATAAATTAGAAATATCAGTCGCATCGTTACAAATAAGATACCAAATGAAAGGGAAAATTTTTGTAAATCCGATGCATTAAACAGCTTATCAATCGGACAATTAGATTTTTTAAAATTAACTAAAGTATGAATTTTAGGTGGCAACAGCAGAAGATTGTATGGAAACCGTTAGGAGAAAAAAAAAAAAAAAATGAAAAATCTGCTTCCCATTAAGTCACATGATTTTTAAGTGGGATTAAAAATTTCAGTTTTCAAATTCTTTTAAATTTTCTCTCACGAACACAAAAATATAATATACAGCCTGTACCCCACAAGACCAACTTGCATTTCAAATTTCATCAATTATTTTGGTTAATAAACAAAAGTTATTATTATTTTTTTTTCAAATTAAGTTTTATTCTATCTTCGAAAAGATTTATGTGATCATAGATATAATAATATATAGATCTATCATCCCCATATTATCGTGCAAAGATTTTTGATGCCGAAAAAAAAGCTTTGGAATCAGCCATTAAGTGGTATTGAAGAAAAAAGGAAAAAAAAAAGAAGAATGAATTTGAAACTATATCTGGAGCTTTTCATTCACTTTTAGTAAATAAATTATTCATGGATTTTATTTGCTAAAACATTCGTGTGTATTCCCGTGCGTATTCACTCGGGAAAAGACTGCCATATTTTGGTAAAATCGCCGTCTTTTCCCGAGTGAAAAGGAATCACTTTTTTCTCCCCAATGATCAATCTATATATTATTACTATATCTATGTATGTGATACGATACATTAATAATTTGGGTTTTAAAAGTTTTTTTAAATAGATTATTTAAACTCTATGAACCATATTTTTATTTTATCAGTATCATTAACAGATCCTGCTGGGCGATTTTTTAAATTTTGGTGTTGAAGTACACCGAAAGTTTTTCGACAAGAAGTTTAATATAGCAACAGCCATTTTAATCTAAGTAGCGCATCAAATATATAAAACATAAATGATTTATTTTACACAAAATTTACAGAACAAATGCAGTTTTAAAGATAGGAAATTTATTTCAACAAGCATTATTTTAAACCTAAAAACCATTAAAAATATAAGCAGAATATAAAGGATTCTTATGTATAAACAAAAAAGAGTGTGATAAAATTATTAGCAAAATGGTCTTCCCCTTTTCATACAAAAAAATAAAAATAAAATAAATAAATAAAATAAAATAAAATAAATCCATTGCTAATATGGCGACAAAAATTCAAAAGCCGCCAATGGAGCGACATAATAAAATTGTGTAACACGATAATGCTTACCTATTTATTTTTATATATAATAATCACTATGCTAATTTATCATACAAACAAATCAGCCTCTGTGTGTTACTGCCACGGAGTAAAAAGACAGGAGAAGAAGGTAACGCTGAAATTTTGTGATGTTGTTTTCTAATGTTTACAGATGGCGCCAGCGTGCAATCCTTCCTTCTCTCCAGCTTCCGCAATGTTATTCAATGGGGAAATGTCTCGTTTTAATTATTTTTTTAAAAATAATATCAAGCTGAAAAAATTTCGATTGAAAGCAAATTTCATTAAATAGAGTATTCTAACCAACATGTTTTTTTTAAGAGCCATTTTATACTAATTTTACTTTGAAAGAAAGCTTTTAAAAAATGACGATTCTTATGAACCGAAGCTAGCTAAAACAGACAATTCGGAGGAAGGAGAATGGATGAAATTTTGTAAAGAAAAAAAATAAACTTACTTAGGTGCAGAAAACACGAACTCGGACTTTATTTTTCTCCTAGGGCTTTTTTTTTCTTTTTCTTATCACTATCATAGCCTGTTTTACAACTAGGAACGAAGCATTTATTTGAAACATCTGAATTATGCAGTTTTAAGAACTTACAAAGAAATTAAATTGCTTAAAATAAAAAAATTTAAATGTACTCCAGCAAAATTCTATTGAAAACAACAGTATATCCGCGCCGAGGTAGGAAGGAATGACAAGTGGCGCCCTCAATATTTACCAAAAATTTAGATCACAGTTTCGTAGTTTTCTCCCATTGGACCTTCAACTCCTATTAATATTACTCCGTGGTTACTGCACTTGCACGCTGTCAAACAGAAATATTTGAAAAATTCAAATTAATATTTAAATAAATAAATAAAAATATGTTTAATGGGAAATATATATAACCATAAAAAGATTAGTTGTCTAAAATACGGCAGAAATAGCGCTCATAGCATATTGTTACAAGGGATTAAGTCTTATTGTTACAATGGATTAAGTCTAAAATGGTGACAAAAATTCAAAAGCCGCCAAAGAGAACTATATTAAGGCTGTACTATCAGGTTTACAACCCATGAATTATATATAAACACAAAAAATTAATTGTTTCATGCGACAGACGTAGCCGGTCACAGAATACTGTAATATTTGGCGTGAAATTGGTGTCATTTAATGGTTGATTGGATAAACAAAATAAACATATGAAATAACGTAAAAGTAAATATTATGTTGTCTAAACCCAGTTACATTTGAGTCCAGTCCGAGTTACATGTGAACAACACGTATAGTGTTGTTCACCTGCAACTGGGATTCAAATATAAAAGGGAAACTCCGAATTTTTCGATACTATCTATTTCAAAACTGTTATATAATAAGCACCTAAATGGAAGCTCATTGGTAAACTATTGTCGCAGGTAATAGGGACAAGCGCCCGAGTTACAGTGGATGACCAAATCGCTGCCGAATGCAGCAGGGACCTGGAGCGAGCTTTTGAACAATTTCAGTAATTTATTTTATTTTATTTTTATAAAGCTATATAGAAAAGAGTTTCTTTTAAATTTAGTGGCCAGCGAAGCGGGCAAAGCCTGCTAGTATGTATAATATGTGTACGAAAAAATTAAGAAGATCCATTATTAAGAGCTTTCTATATAATCTGCAACATTAGATGATGTATGATAGTGATATTCAAATTTTATTATATTTCTTAGACTGATGGTATATTAAATATTAATGGTGCTTGGCGTGGGATTATAAAAATAAGACAAACAACAACGCCTAAAACACCAAATAAAAATAATAGTATAGCTAGAGCAGACCGCTGTTTCGCTAGCGGTTAGCGTACAGTCTTCATGCTAAATGCTACTAAAACAGCTGGCTGTTCTACTAATATTTTTATTTGCTGTTTTAGACGTTGTTGTTTGTCTTATTTTTACACTCATGGTATACTACTTTAACATAAATTACCAGACATTTAGTGAAATATTTAAAAAATACTGGCTGAATAATATCAAAATATTAAGAGTGTAAAGAAAGCACTACATCTACTATTGCATTGAAAGTTTTGCCACGGAAGCAAAAACGAGACCAGTAAAAAAAATAAAATTGTTTAGGATTATCCTGTTAAAAGTTACACCTAAAGGCAAAAATATTAAATATCTAATCAGTGAAATTTGAGCATTTTTACAAAATATTTAACTATGCATGTGCAAGCTTCAACAAAATTTCTTTTGTATAACTGAATAGCCCAATGTATTGAACTAGGTACTAATATGAAAACCCCAAATAAATATTGTGTAAATTGTAACAGTTAGTATTCAAAAGAATTAACTGAATTTCAATTCCTTCGGCAAAAAAAGGAAAATGATGAGGGTGTTTTTATCAATATTTATTCACATTCGATGATCATTATATTACCATTAATTGCATCAAAATAAAAATGTGAGCAAACTTTACAATACATCTTTTTTTTTTTTTTTTTTTTTTTTTTCCCAGAGGAACTGTATATGATTTTCGTAATATTGCATAAAACTTACACGATATTTGTTCGTCATTTTCAAATAAATTGCTCAATACATTTGGCTATTAAATTATAAAAATAGATTTTGTTAAAGCTTGTGCATGCAAAATTAAAACTTATTTAGGAAAAATGCTTATTATTTCATAAAAACGTAGATCTTAACACAATTCTCTATAATAATGCAAAAATTTTCAGACATAAACAATAAATTTTTGCAGTTAAGATGCACTTTATTTATGTTGTGAAAAACTGTTAGCTCAGAAGACGAAATCTGATGCATTAATTTTTCTTTATCAACTTAATTCAGAGGTTTTAAATGAAAAAGTTGCTAGTATTACAATAATTGTGAAAATTAGTAATAAAGTAACTAATTTGGTCCAGGTATATACAGGCTATGTTTATAAAGTAAATTTAACAATGAAATTTAAAATCTGCCCAAATTCCTGAAGAATTTAAGGATACTCTATTTTGATTATGTGTAAGAGATAGTTGATGATGTTTATATTACTTTAAAGGCATGTTGAACATGATGTATAGTATAAAAAGCACCACAGAACTGACATTTAAAAGTAATAAGTAAAACACTTTGAATAAACACCATAAGATGCAAGTACTTGCAACAATTGTTTCAGGCTGAAAAAAGACGTGACCCTTCGTCAGGCAAACAGAGTAGTCACTAGTGCTGCAAACAAAGCGTTTTTGCATTTTATGGTGTTTATTTACAATTTTTTACTTATTATGATACATATAATGCAAAATTCTATATAATGCACAACCTTGTGTTTTTAGGTTTGCATTATAAAGTTATTCTACTGTATGTTAAATATTTCTTTCATTCTGATTGCAGTATGCTTTTCATGTAGACATGTGTAATTACTCAAATTAAAGGGCAAGGCACTATTACAGGCCTTGTGTGTGTAGTTAAATTGAAATAAATGTGAATTATTACTGTTTGTTATAAACAAGGCACTTTTTTAGAGGGGGTTCACAAACTATAGTACACAATGTTAAGAATATAATATAACAAAAAAAAAAAAAAAAAAAAAAAATTCTACAACTTTGAAACCCCCCCCCCCCCCCAATCATCTGAAAATGGCTTTGGTTATGATGTGTTCTTAGACTAAAGTATTATTTGTTTTAAAGTATATAGTATTAAAAGCAGATACTGTAAAAAAAAAAATATATACTGTTAGACTAGACTTCATCTTCTTTTGCCACAAACTATCTTTCATTTCACATTTTCATATTCAATTGAGAACTACAAAATCTGCGCAACTTAAATTTTGTTGATTTCAGTTCATAAAAGAAATATTAGGTGTACCAGAAAGTTATGTCGTTTTGTATTAATAAAATGAAACCGGAAATTTTTGTTTAACGGTGTTTACATGATACTTTACAAATAACCATCTTATAAGTTACCTAAGAATATCTAAAATTTTATCCAGGATAAATTTCCGATGTCAGTATTTTAATTCAAAACGACAGAACTTTCCGGTACACCTAATATTTAAGCCAAAAAGATTGGATAAATCTAACAAAATGAAGAAAGTGCACTACAGCAGCATTCCACTGTAGTAGTACATGTAAGAAATCTGTGCTTCCTTTTTTTTTTTTTTTTTTTTTTTTTTTTTTGTGTGTGTGTGGGGGGGGGGGGAGGAATATTACTATGTTTAAGTACAATTTAATTTTTTTTTCTACATTTTTATGCCACATTAAGATGTACATAATAAAGGAATAAAGTAAAACGAGTAGTGATGTGAGGCTAAAAAAATTTCTGTGTTTTTCAGGAAAATTTTCAAAGCAAAAAAAGCAATTATTTTAGTAAATTTTTTACACCCCATATTTAAACTTTTTTCACACTAATCACAGTACAGCTAAGTTTCAGTAATGTAAGATATAGTATGAAAAACAAAAGTTTTTTATTAGATATTTAAAATATTATCAGATATATGTTTCGAGCAACTTGCTCAAGACGGAGAAGGTTAATATAATACAAGTTATCTGTAGTTGCTAATTAGAATTTTGAATGTCCTTTCAACATCTTTGTGTGAATGCAGTTATAAAGCATTTGGCGACAAAATAAAATATAATATTGAAATATTAGTCACTGCGGTACTGTTGAGCTTCTATTTTTCAAGATATTCATTTGATAAATGATAATACAGCGATGCTTTTCAAACTATGGCAGCAATTCTGATTTAGGTCATGTCGTGGTCTCTGCTTCTGAAAATGACTCAGCCAGTTGAAATTTAGTTATGATCTTGGTCAAATATTCAATTAAAAAGAAAACTTAAAAAAAAAAAAAAAAAAAAAAAATCCTTAATCACAAAATTGGCATGTTGAAAATTTTAGAGAAAAATCTTATATAAAATTACATTAAAAAAAAAAAAAAAATCTCTTTTTAAAACTAATTTCTAAAATGGGAGAAAAAAAATATATAAGCATTTGTGCTTTTTATGCAAGCAACAGGAAATACAATTGTCTAAATAAGGTAAAGATACCAGTGTTCACCATCCTTAAAATTTGTCCCAGAGTTTGCCACCCTTACAAGACATGTTGAAATAAACATTTAATAGCATCTATGAATTTGAATCTGCTCGCGCTAGATTCCCTAGAACTGGAGAATCTAGCTAGAGCTAATTCAAATTCTAGATGTTAATTAACGGTTATTTTAACATGTCTTTTGTGAGGGTGGTGACCATTGGTATCTTTACCTTAAATAAAAAGGCTTAAGTTAAAATAAAATTTGGGTAAGTCTAATATATTAAATGAATGTCACCATAATTTATAACTAGAAATTTGGAAATCTACCTGAAAGAAAGTAGCACTTTATTAATTTAAAATACCTAACATTGAGCAATACTTGAAAAACTCATACTGAGTTTCACATTTAAAGGTTTTTAAAAATTAACAATAAAAAAGTAGAAACAAAATCTTAAAACTTCCTTCCTTTTTTTTTGGAAAAAAGGAGGGGGGGGGGGAGGGATAGAAAATTAGATCCATTATCCAATACTAGCAGAACTAGGATTTTGTGTTTGCAAGTTATGCTTAAAAATAAAACAAATAAATTAAAAATCAAAAGAATTTTGATGAAATGCACTATTAGATGATCTGAACTATCCCTTGAAAATCACCTTGTACAATTTCTCTGCCAATGGCAGCTAAAACCCATGTTGTTCTATGAAGGAATTCATTATGAAAATTACTCATTATCCAATGATTTTTATTTATTATTATTATTATTTTTTTTTTTTTAATTCAAAAAATTTATAACTGTTATATTTTTTCTTGTTTTTCTAAAACAGTTTTTTAATTTTTTATGTTTCATTTTGAACTTATAAAGAGCAAAAAGGAATTTTTTTTTTTCACTTCATAGTTTCAAAATGAATTATTAAAAATTAAGCAAATTTTGGGAAAAGAAAAACCAAATTCAATTATTCTGGAATTTTTAGCTTAAAACGGGGAAGCCATCCCCTCTGTAGAGGATCAAAATTGTGATGGCATGTCTACAGACCACTCTTAGGAATGTCATTAACCGATAGCATAGTTCTAGTGTGACATGAATACTTCTCAACCTCTAGATTTATTATTATTATTATTATTATTATAAAAACAGAATTAAAAAAAAAAAAAAAAAAAAAAAAAAAAAAAACTGACAAGGGAACATTCACGTCTTCAAAAAATATTAAAAAAATATAAGTGATTCTACTCTTCATAAAACACCAGAAAATGAAAAAATTATCGGCTGAAATGAATTACAGCGACCACAAAAAATTATCAAAATTATGCACTTTGGCGATTTAGCGCTGTTAGGCGATAAGTTTGCTGTCACCGAGGTTGCCGTGTATGAACAGAACCGTGTTTTGCTTCTCCGCCAAGTACTCAAAATCAATCGCTTAACTGTGTGAAATCGTCAAATATGTTTAATTTTGATAATTTTTTGTGCTCGCTGTATTGTGCTCATTTCAGCCGATACATTTTTCACTTTCTGGTGTTTTAAGGAGAGTAGAATCACATATAGTTTTTTCAATATTTTTTGAAGACGACACCTTTTGAATGTTTCCTTGTCAGTAATTCTTAAAACTATTTGGGATTGAGACCACATATCATTGACACCATCAATGATATGTGGAAAGTCTCCGAGAGCCACAGAATGCACAGAGACACCTTATTTATATCAATTACTCAACCATCCTACATATATAACAGTCATTAAAAATTATCATAGTTTTCTAGCTTAATGCATGCTTTAAACCATTAAATAATAATTTTTATGTTTTGTTTATTAATTACTTTTTGAATTGATTAATTATATTTTTCTTTGAATATTTTTGTTTACTTTAATGTATTAGTTTTATTTTACAAAACCTACATATTTAGCAAAAACTGTAAATTTTCTTGAAAATCCACAACTCTAAAAATAAATAGTATGCATTTTTCCAATGCACAATATATATATGTATGTATGTGCATACATATATACATAAATAATGTTCATCTTGCTTTTGAATATGAGCTTACTGCTATAAATTAAAATGTTTTATTAGACAATAGAAGAGAGCTATTTTTAATAATGTATTGAAAATAATAATTCCTTTTTTATTCCTCTGAACAAACAGCTTTAAAATTTTTAAACAGAATAGCCCTTGCTTTAAATCACAAGATGGTCAGAGCTTATGATTTATTCAACATAAACTAATATTACTAACAAACTGAAATATGCTAATGAGTTATTTCAAGACAATGATTAATTGAAGCTGAAGATTACATATTTGCTTCAACGACTGTCTCTGTGACAGATAATTTTTTATGCTTTCTGCGATAAGCCTCGTTCGTGCAACCTTTTCTGCAAGACAATATTGACAATTTTTCTAATTTACACGTAATATGTACCCATAAATATAAAGATATCAGTATTATTAGACTGTTGAAGAATCTTTAAATATAAGACACAAGTTTCTATACTTTACTGAAATTTAGGAGTATCTTTAATTTTTATGAGCAAGTGATAATTTCTTTTATGCAACAATGTCGCTGTGTCACCTAAATTCAACCACAAGGATGAGTGCTAATGAAAAATTGTAATTATGAATAAATATAATTTGCTATTTTAATTTATTTCATACGAAAAAAAAATCTTGAATGTTTCTGCTGTATGATTCGCCATGTTTATTCTAATTATCTGATGCAATGACACAATCTTATATAATAAGTGATTCAAAGAAATAGGAAATAAAACTACGAAAAAATTGCTATTTAGCTTCTGCTCAATTTTACAGTTGTGAAATTACCATGCTAATTTCATAACAACACAATACTTATTGCTGTCTAAGTTAAAGGAAATTGATACAACATAATTATAGAAAAGCACTACAAATTGTGTGGTAAATATCTGAGTAGCATTTATTTACTTTATTAGGTTGAAACTATGTACTCAAATATAAAAAAATGCATAAGCGCAAGTTATTTACATTTTATGAAAAAATTTTGAAATGGGTAATAAAGGAATGATTTATTTAGATATAAATAATATATATGGTATATACATTTTGGGAAACATGTTATTTCTTTTAGTAGTTCACAATTGGCAGAAAATATAAATTTTTTTAACCTTCTTCAGATACTTCTACTGCATTGTGGTTTTTAGAGGCATAGTTACATTATTTTATAAGCTGAAACTTCATTTCATTTTACTAAATTATTCCAGATAAACTATGCTAGTTACTTCATACAATCTTTAGTAAAAAAGAATATATACATATATATATATATATATATATATATATATATAAATTACACAATAACAACTTTTTATTAATATTCAACTTAAAAAAAAAAAAAAAAAAAAAAAAAAACAGAAGTAAATTTATTTGCTTTTTTGAAGTTATAAGAAACTGCAATAATGGGAGTTAGCTTTCAAGAATCTGTTAATAACTTAAAACTTAAAGGACAGTTGTCAGGAAAGTTTAATTTTTATACAAATAAATTAAATTCTACAAGTATTATTGAAATCTGTATAATGTGTGTAGCTATTAAAATATTGATAGCCTCAAAGATCCCAATTTTGAAGAGATTTGAAAAGATAAATGGGCTTTCGGATATGTCTTAGTTAAATTTCTTGACAGGATTTTTAACACCTGATCTAAACTGCATTTTGAATTCTCACACTAGTGTTAAATTCTAACGGTAAACCAAAAAAATTGTTTTTCTTTTACAAATTAATATCATGCCAACACTAGCAAATTTATGAGAATCGTATGTAATTTTAACAGAAAATAGGTTATGAAAAAAAAAAAAAAAAAAAAAACTTGCTCAACAAAGAATTATCCTAAGCTTGATGTTGGTAAAAGGAAATTAATGCAAAATTCAAATCGCTAGAAACTTATATACTGCATTTTTTTATACGTCAAATATACTAATAATGAAAAATTATAAGACTGCCATAAGATATCCATAATAATCTACATTTTCAAACGACACATACAAACGATCTCCATTCTCCTTCTTCTGTTTTAGCTAGCTTCGGTTCACAAGGATCGTCATTTTTTAAAAGTTCTCTTTCAAAGTAAAATTAGAATAAAATGGCTCTTAAAAAAAACATGTTGCGTAGAATACTCTATTTAATGAAATTTACTTTCAATCGAAATTTTTTCAGCTTGATATTATTTAAAAAAAAATATTTAAAACGAGACTTTCCCCATTGAATAACATTGCGGAAGCTGGAGAGAAGGAAGTATTATACGCTGACGCCATCTGTAAACATTAGAAAACAACATCACAAAATTTCAGCGTTACCTTCTTCTCCTGTCTTTTTACTCCGTGCTTTCATAGTAGTGTCTATCAAGAAAGAAACGTGCATGCAAAAGAAGTGTGCGTTATAGAAATTGCGTCCGATTCTATATTTTGCAGTTACAAGCAAGTTATTCATATTAAATTTTTATTTTATTTTATTTTATTTTATTTTTATTTATTATATGTTTATGTGTAAGTAATAACAGCATTTGAAATTTAGCTTACATGTTGAATTAAGATTTAATAATTTTTTAGATGACTACAAGATTACGAGTTAAGCCTTTGACTACTAAGGAAGCTCTGACGATTCTGTTTGAGGAATCTGAAGATAGTGATCCTGATGATACAGTTGATGTTGAGTATATTCCTCTGATGTACTGTACTGTAGACAGCAAAATTATTCCAGCGCTAGCAATATTTCCTATATAAATAATCTGGTGTGTCACTCACACGACTTTCTCTTACCCTGAAATTGAATACTATAAATACAGGTTGGAGATTAAGAGGTAAGATAACGAGTACTGTTGTGTAAACCTATGTTAAACAATTCAAATTAGGCTTCGAAAGAGTTTTATATGATACGACACCTTTTGAATGTTTCCTTGTGAGTAATTCTTAAAACTATTTGGGATTGAGACCACATATCATTGACACCGTCAATGATATGTGGCAAGTCTCCGAGAGCCACAGAATGCACAGAGACACCTTATTTATATCAATTACTCAACCATCCTACATATATAACAGTCATTAAAAATTATCATAGTTTTCTAGCTTAATGCATGCTTTAAACCATTAAATAATATTTTTTATGTTTTGTTTATTAATTACTTTTTGAATTGATTAATTATATTTTTCTTTGAATATTTTTGTTTACTTTAATGTATTAGTTTTATTTTACAAAACCTACATATTTAGCAAAAACTGTAAATTTTCTTGAAAATCCACAACTCTAAAAATAAATAAAATGCATTTTTCCAATGCATAATATATATATATGTATGTATGTGCATACATATATACATAAATAATGTTCATCTTGCTTTTGAATATGAGCTTACTGCTATAAATTAAAATGTTTTATTAGACAATAGAAGCGAGCTATTTTTAATAATGTATTGAAAATAATAATTCCTTTTTTATTCCTCTGAACAAACAGCTTTAAAATTTTTAAACAGAATAGCCCTTGCTTTAAATCACAAGATGGTCAGAGCTTATGATTTATTCAACATAAACTAATATTACTAACAAACTGAAATATGCTAATGAGTTATTTCAAGACAATGATTAATTGAAGCTGAAGATTACATATTTGCTTCAACGACTGTCTCTGTGACAGATAATTTTTTATGCTTTCTGCGATAAGCCTCGTTCGTGCAACCTTTTCTGCAAGACAATATTGACAATTTTTCTAATTTACACGTAATATGTACCCATAAATATAAAGATATCAGTATTATTAATAGACTGTTGAAGAATCTTTAAATATAAGACACAAGTTTCTATACTTTACTGAAATTTAGGAGTATCTTTAATTTTTATGAGCAAGTGATAATTTCTTTTATGCAACAATGTCGCTGTGTCACCTAAATTCAACCACAAGGATGAGTGCTAATGAAAAATTGTAATTATGAATAAATATAATTTGCTATTTTAAATTATTTCATACGAAAAAAAAAATCTTGAATGTTTCTGCTGTATGATTCGCCATGTTTATTCTAATTATCTGATGCAATGACACAATCTTATATAATAAGTGATTCAAAAAAATAGGAAATAAAACTACGAAAAAATTGCTCTTTAGCTTCTGCTCAATTTTACAGTAGTGAAATTACCATGCTAATTTCATAACAACACAATACTTATTGCTGTCTAAGTTAAAGGAAATTGATACAACATAATTATAGAAAAGCACTACAAATTGTGTGGTAAATATCTGAGTAGCATTTATTTACTTTATTAGGTTGAAACTATGTACTCAAATATAAAAAAATGCATAAGCTCAAGTTATTTACATTTTATGAAAAAATTTTGAAATGGGTAATAAAGGAATGATTTATTTAGATATAAATAATGTATATGGTATATATATTTTGGGAAACATGTTATTTCTTTTAGTAGTTCACAATTGGCAGAAAATATAAATTGTTTTATTTAAAAGAGTAAAATCCGCTGTAAAATGCACGTTAAAAATATTTAAAAGAATTTTAAAAGGTTAAAAAACAGTTAGACAACATGTTTCGTGCTTATTTACTAGCACATCATCAGGTCTCGTCAGTTAATGAAAGCCATCGAGCTTTGTCTGTTGTTCTAAGAAAGGCTGCCACAGGGTTGCTAAGTCTTTACTCTGATTCTCGTTGATGCATTTATCGCCAAATTTCCAAATCATGATCTTTTCGTATATGTCTAATGTGTATTCGGTGTGGGGGGTTGCTAGAATTTTACTTTCCTCCCACTTTGGCTGGGCTTCTTTATTATCGAGTAAAAGTTGCTTTAATGCCGTGTTTCCGTACAATGATTTAATGGAATGTTTATGTTCTTTAATCCTTTTACTCAAATTGCGCTTTGTTTTGCCAATATAATAAGATGTTATATTATTGATTGAGATGGGGATTGCATATACGCCGCCAACTTTTGTTTTTTTGTCACGATCAGATATTATCAGATTTTTCAATGTTGAGGTTTTAAATGCAATATTATATCCAATATTTTTAAATTGTCGTATTACGGGATAGAAACCTTTATTAAATGAGATTGCGCCAATAAATCTACTAGTTTCGTTTCCAGTTTTTAGATTCGTATTGTTAAGCCGGTTTATTATTCTGCGTTTCAACTTATTGAATATTGTGATATTGTAACCTTGATTAAGCATAGTCTTTTTAATTAAGTTTAATTCTTTATCTGAGGAGGATTTATAGGTACAATGTGTGAAGGCTCTATTAATTAATGGTGTAATGGCGTTGAAAAGTAGTTGTTTAGATGTGTAAGAGTTAACAGGAGCTATGGTGAGGGGGGATGTTGGTTTGTGATAAACTTCAGTCCAGATAGTACTATTATCATGATTTCTATGTATCAATACATCGAGGAACGGTATGGCTCTATCTTTTTCTTTCTCGATTGTGAGATTTACAGAATCAAAAATGTTGTTCATATTGTTTACTAGGGTTAGAAGGCTATTATGTGTATATTCCCAAATTATGTAGATGTCGTCTACATATCTCTTATAGAAGGAGGGTTTAAGTATGCTATTTGTTAAAACTGTATTCTCAATATGTTGCATGGTTATTTCACCAAGAGTAGGTGCTAAACATGATCCCATTGGTGTACCTGTGGTTTGTTGATAAATAGTGTTATTAACTCTAAAGTGATTGGTTTTAAATATCAGGTTTAAACTGGCTTCTATGAATTTAACATGCTTAAGTTATTGTGATTATTGCACTTGTCAATAATTATATCTTTAACTGCATTAAGTGGAACTGATGGGTAAAGAGACTTTACATCTAAGCTGTAGAATTTAGCAGTAGGTTGTAGTTTAATTTTATGGATATCTTCTAAAAAATTCAAACTTGAAACGGTTACGTATGGCGAGTCGTTTATAAGCGGTTTAAGTAAACTATTAATAAATTTTTCGAGAAAGTAGACTGGTGATATTCTTCTGTTTACGATTGGTCGGAGAGGCATTGAAATTTTATGTGTTTTGATTTTAACGAACATAGGCGGTACGGATGTATAATGGGGGAATTGGTAGAAATCTTTCTTGTATTCGGGAAAGTCTTTTGCCAGTTTAGTCATAGAGTTTTTTATTGTATCAGTTGGATCTTTGTTCACTGTTATTGCGTTGAGTTCAACTAGAACATCATTAAGTTTAGCTTGAAAATCTTCATTAGTAATGAGTACAAAATTAGATGCTTTATCTGCTAAAAGTATTCTAAGTTCTTTATTATTATGCAAATTCTTGAGTATCTTCTTTTGCTGTATCAGAGAATGTTTATTGATTTCTTCCTTCCGCTGTATTTGTATGCATTTCCAAATTATAAAACCACGTAGAGATGGTTGAAGTGAGGGGGGGATTTTATTAAGGCAGTTTTCAAACTCATCAATGGTGTTCTCAAAGTTCAATCCAATATCGGGGCAAAACTTAGGTCCTTGCTTTAGTAAGACTACTTCTTTAGGTGTAGGCTGGTAATTGGTTAAGTTGATGAATTTGTTGGTTTCGTTTTTATCGTTTGGTAATTTACCGGCCTCAGCCAGAGATGATAATAGTACTATCTGGACTGAAGTTTATCACAAACCAACATCCCCCCTCACCATAGCTCCTGTTAACTCTTACACATCTAAACAACTACTTTTCAACGCCATTACACCATTAATTAATAGAGCCTTCACACATTGTACCTATAAATCCTCCTCAGATAAAGAATTAAACTTAATTAAAAAGACTATGCTTAATCAAGGTTACAATATCACAATATTCAATAAGTTGAAACGCAGAATAATAAACCGGCTTAACAATACGAATCTAAAAACTGGAAACGAAACTAGTAGATTTATTGGCGCAATCTCATTTAATAAAGGTTTCTATCCCGTAATACGACAATTTAAAAATATTGGATATAATATTGCATTTAAAACCTCAACATTGAAAAATCTGATAATATCCGATCGTGACAAAAAAACAAAACTTGGCGGCGTATATGCAATCCCCATCTCAATCAATAATATAACATATTATTATATTGGCAAAACAAAGCGCAATTTGAGTAAAAGGATTAAAGAACATAAACATTCCATTAAATCATTGTACGGAAACACGGCATTAAAGCAACTTTTACTCGATAATAAAGAAGCCCAGCCAAAGTGGGAGGAAAGTAAAATTCTAGCAACCCCCCACACCGAATACACATTAGACATATACGAAAAGATCATGATTTGGAAATTTGGCGATAAATGCATCAACGAGAATCAGAGTAAAGACTTAGCAACCCTATGGCAGCCTTTCTTAGAACAACAAGACAAAGCTCGATGGCTTTCATTAATTGACGAGACCTGATGATGTGCTAGTAAATAAGCACGAAACATGTTGTCTAACTGTTTTTTAACCTTTTAAAATTCTTTTAAATATTTTTAACGTGCATTTTACAGCGGATTTTACTCTTTTAAATAGTTATTTCGCACGTGGTTTTTAATTATTTAGTAAATTGTTTTAAGCATCTTCAGATACTTCTCCTGCATTGTGGTTTTTAAAGGCATAGTTACATTATTTTATAAGCTGAAACTTCATTTCATTTTACTAAATTATTCCAGATAAACTATGCTAGTTACTTCATACAATCTTTAGTAAAAAAGAATATATATATATATATATATATATATAAATAAAAATTACACAATAACAACTTTTTATTAATATTCAACTTAAAAAAAAAAAAAAAAAAAAAACAGAAGTAAATTTATTTGCTTTTTTGAAGTTATAAGAAACTGCAATATTGGGAGTTAGCTTTCAAGAATCTGTTAATAACTTAAAACTTAAAGGACAGTTGTCAGGAAAGTTTAATTTTTATACAAATAAATTAAATTCTACAAGTATTATTGAAATCTGTATAATGTGTGTAGCTATTAAAATATTGATAGCCTCAAAGATCCCAATTTTGAAGAGATTTGAAAAGATAAATGGGCTTTCGGATATGTCTTAGTTAAATTTCTTGACATGATTTTTAACACCTGATCTAAACTGCATTTTGAATTCTCACACTAGTGTTAAATTCTAACGGTAAACCAAAAAAATTGTTTTTCTTTTACAAAATAATATCATGCCAACACTAGCAAATTTATGAGAATCGTATGTAATTTTAACAGAAAATAGGTTATGAAAAAAAAAAAAAAAAAAAAAAAAAACTTGCTCAACAAAGAATTATCCTAAGCTTGATGTTGGTAAAAGGAAATTAATGCAAAATTCAAATCGCTAGAAACTTATATACTGCATTTTTTTATACGTCAAATATACTAATAATGAAAAATTATAAGACTGCCATAAGATATCCATAATAATCTACATTTTCAAACGACACATACAAACGATCTCCATTCTCCTTCTTCTGTTTTAGCTAGCTTCGGTTCACAAGGATCGTCATTTTTTAAAAGTTCTCTTTCAAAGTAAAATTAGAATAAAATGGCTCTTAAAAAAAAACATGTTGCGTAGAATACTCTATTTAATGAAATTTACTTTCAATCGAAATTTTTTCAGCTTGATATTATTTAAAAAAAAATATTTAAAACGAGACTTTCCCCATTGAATAACATTGCGGAAGCTGGAGAGAAGGAAGTATTATACGCTGACGCCATCTGTAAACATTAGAAAACAACATCACAAAATTTCAGCGTTACCTTCTTCTCCTGTCTTTTTACTCCGTGCTTTCATAGTAGTGTCTATCAAGAAAGAAACGTGCATGTAAAAGAAGTGTGCGTTATAGAAATTGCGTCCGATTCTATATTTTGCAGTTACAAGCAAGTTATTCATATTAAATTTTTATTTTATTTTATTTTATTTTATTTTTATTTATTATATGTTTATGTGTAAGTAATAACAGCATTTGAAATTTAGCTTACATGTTGAATTAAGATTTAATAATTTTTTAGATGACTACAAGATTACGAGTTAAGCCTTTGACTACTAAGGAAGCTCTGACGATTCTGTTTGAGGAATCTGAAGATAGTGATCCTGATGATACAGTTGATGTTGAGTATATTCCTCTGATGTACTGTACTGTAGACAGCAAAATTATTCCAGCGCTAGCAATATTTCCTATATAAATAATCTGGTGTGTCACTCACACGACTTTCTCTTACCCTGAAATTGAATACTATAAATACAGGTTGGAGATTAAGAGGTAAGATAACGAGTACTGTTGTGTAAACCTATGTTAAACAATTCAAATTAGGCTTCGAAAGAGTTTTATATGATACGACACCTTTTGAATGTTTCCTTGTGAGTAATTCTTAAAACTATTTGGGATTGAGACCACATATCATTGACACCGTCAATGATATGTGGCAAGTCTCCGAGAGCCACAGAATGCACAGAGACACCTTATTTATATCAATTACTCAACCATCCTACATATATAACAGTCATTAAAAATTATCATAGTTTTCTAGCTTAATGCATGCTTTAAACCATTAAATAATATTTTTTATGTTTTGTTTATTAATTACTTTTTGAATTGATTAATTATATTTTTCTTTGAATATTTTTGTTTACTTTAATGTATTAGTTTTATTTTACAAAACCTACATATTTAGCAAAAACTGTAAATTTTCTTGAAAATCCACAACTCTAAAAATAAATAAAATGCATTTTTCCAATGCATAATATATATATATGTATGTATGTGCATACATATATACATAAATAATGTTCATCTTGCTTTTGAATATGAGCTTACTGCTATAAATTAAAATGTTTTATTAGACAATAGAAGCGAGCTATTTTTAATAATGTATTGAAAATAATAATTCCTTTTTTATTCCTCTGAACAAACAGCTTTAAAATTTTTAAACAGAATAGCCCTTGCTTTAAATCACAAGATGGTCAGAGCTTATGATTTATTCAACATAAACTAATATTACTAACAAACTGAAATATGCTAATGAGTTATTTCAAGACAATGATTAATTGAAGCTGAAGATTACATATTTGCTTCAACGACTGTCTCTGTGACAGATAATTTTTTATGCTTTCTGCGATAAGCCTCGTTCGTGCAACCTTTTCTGCAAGACAATATTGACAATTTTTCTAATTTACACGTAATATGTACCCATAAATATAAAGATATCAGTATTATTAATAGACTGTTGAAGAATCTTTAAATATAAGACACAAGTTTCTATACTTTACTGAAATTTAGGAGTATCTTTAATTTTTATGAGCAAGTGATAATTTCTTTTATGCAACAATGTCGCTGTGTCACCTAAATTCAACCACAAGGATGAGTGCTAATGAAAAATTGTAATTATGAATAAATATAATTTGCTATTTTAAATTATTTCATACGAAAAAAAAAATCTTGAATGTTTCTGCTGTATGATTCGCCATGTTTATTCTAATTATCTGATGCAATGACACAATCTTATATAATAAGTGATTCAAAAAAATAGGAAATAAAACTACGAAAAAATTGCTCTTTAGCTTCTGCTCAATTTTACAGTAGTGAAATTACCATGCTAATTTCATAACAACACAATACTTATTGCTGTCTAAGTTAAAGGAAATTGATACAACATAATTATAGAAAAGCACTACAAATTGTGTGGTAAATATCTGAGTAGCATTTATTTACTTTATTAGGTTGAAACTATGTACTCAAATATAAAAAAATGCATAAGCTCAAGTTATTTACATTTTATGAAAAAATTTTGAAATGGGTAATAAAGGAATGATTTATTTAGATATAAATAATATATATGGTATATATATTTTGGGAAACATGTTATTTCTTTTAGTAGTTCACAATTGGCAGAAAATATAAATTGTTTTATTTAAAACAGTAAAATCCGCTGTAAAATGCACGTTAAAAATATTTAAAAGAATTTTAAAAGGTTAAAAAACAGTTAGACAACATGTTTCGTGCTTATTTACTAGCACATCATCAGGTCTCGTCAGTTAATGAAAGCCATCGAGCTTTGTCTTGTTGTTCTAAGAAAGGCTGCCACAGGGTTGCTAAGTCTTTACTCTGATTCTCGTTGATGCATTTATCGCCAAATTTCCAAATCATGATCTTTTCGTATATGTCTAATGTGTATTCGGTGTGGGGGGTTGCTAGAATTTTACTTTCCTCCCACTTTGGCTGGGCTTCTTTATTATCGAGTAAAAGTTGCTTTAATGCCGTGTTTCCGTACAATGATTTAATGGAATGTTTATGTTCTTTAATCCTTTTACTCAAATTGCGCTTTGTTTTGCCAATATAATAAGATGTTATATTATTGATTGAGATGGGGATTGCATATACGCCGCCAACTTTTGTTTTTTTGTCACGATCGGATATTATCAGATTTTTCAATGTTGAGGTTTTAAATGCAATATTATATCCAATATTTTTAAATTGTCGTATTACGGGATAGAAACCTTTATTAAATGAGATTGCGCCAATAAATCTACTAGTTTCGTTTCCAGTTTTTAGATTCGTATTGTTAAGCCGGTTTATTATTCTGCGTTTCAACTTATTGAATATTGTGATATTGTAACCTTGATTAAGCATAGTCTTTTTAATTAAGTTTAATTCTTTATCTGAGGAGGATTTATAGGTACAATGTGTGAAGGCTCTATTAATTAATGGTGTAATGGCGTTGAAAAGTAGTTGTTTAGATGTGTAAGAGTTAACAGGAGCTATGGTGAGGGGGGATGTTGGTTTGTGATAAACTTCAGTCCAGATAGTACTATTATCATGATTTCTATGTATCAATACATCGAGGAACGGTATGGCTCTATCTTTTTCTTTCTCGATTGTGAGATTTACAGAATCAAAAATGTTGTTCATATTGTTTACTAGGGTTAGAAGGCTATTATGTGTATATTCCCAAATTATGTAGATGTCGTCTACATATCTCTTATAGAAGGAGGGTTTAAGTATGCTATTTGTTAAAACTGTATTCTCAATATGTTGCATGGTTATTTCACCAAGAGTAGGTGCTAAACATGATCCCATTGGTGTACCTGTGGTTTGTTGATAAATAGTGTTATTAACTCTAAAGTGATTGGTTTTAAATATCAGGTTTAAACTGGCTTCTATGAATTTAACATGCTTAAGTTATTGTGATTATTGCACTTGTCAATAATTATATCTTTAACTGCATTAAGTGGAACTGATGGGTAAAGAGACTTTACATCTAAGCTGTAGAATTTAGCAGTAGGTTGTAGTTTAATTTTATGGATATCTTCTAAAAAATTCAAACTTGAAACGGTTACGTATGGCGAGTCGTTTATAAGCGGTTTAAGTAAACTATTAATAAATTTTTCGAGAAAGTAGACTGGTGATATTCTTCTGTTTACGATTGGTCGGAGAGGCATTGAAATTTTATGTGTTTTGATTTTAACGAACATAGGCGGTACGGATGTATAATGGGGGAACTGGTAGAAATCTTTCTTGTATTCGGGAAAGTCTTTTGCCAGTTTAGTCATAGAGTTTTTTATTGTATCAGTTGGATCTTTGTTCACTGTTATTGCGTTGAGTTCAACTAGAACATCATTAAGTTTAGCTTGAAAATCTTCATTAGTAATGAGTACAAAATTAGATGCTTTATCTGCTAAAAGTATTCTAAGTTCTTTATTATTATGCAAATTCTTGAGTATCTTCTTTTGCTGTATCAGAGAATGTTTATTGATTTCTTCCTTCCGCTGTATTTGTATGCATTTCCAAATTATAAAACCACGTAGAGATGGTTGAAGTGAGGGGGGGATTTTATTAAGGCAGTTTTCAAACTCATCAATGGTGTTCTCAAAGTTCAATCCAATATCGGGGCAAAACTTAGGTCCTTGCTTTAGTAAGACTACTTCTTTAGGTGTAGGCTGGTAATTGGTTAAGTTGATGAATTTGTTGGTTTCGTTTTTATCGTTTGGTAATTTACCGGCCTCAGCCAGAGATGATAATAGTACTATCTGGACTGAAGTTTATCACAAACCAACATCCCCCCTCACCATAGCTCCTGTTAACTCTTACACATCTAAACAACTACTTTTCAACGCCATTACACCATTAATTAATAGAGCCTTCACACATTGTACCTATAAATCCTCCTCAGATAAAGAATTAAACTTAATTAAAAAGACTATGCTTAATCAAGGTTACAATATCACAATATTCAATAAGTTGAAACGCAGAATAATAAACCGGCTTAACAATACGAATCTAAAAACTGGAAACGAAACTAGTAGATTTATTGGCGCAATCTCATTTAATAAAGGTTTCTATCCCGTAATACGACAATTTAAAAATATTGGATATAATATTGCATTTAAAACCTCAACATTGAAAAATCTGATAATATCCGATCGTGACAAAAAAACAAAACTTGGCGGCGTATATGCAATCCCCATCTCAATCAATAATATAACATATTATTATATTGGCAAAACAAAGCGCAATTTGAGTAAAAGGATTAAAGAACATAAACATTCCATTAAATCATTGTACGGAAACACGGCATTAAAGCAACTTTTACTCGATAATAAAGAAGCCCAGCCAAAGTGGGAGGAAAGTAAAATTCTAGCAACCCCCCACACCGAATACACATTAGACATATACGAAAAGATCATGATTTGGAAATTTGGCGATAAATGCATCAACGAGAATCAGAGTAAAGACTTAGCAACCCTATGGCAGCCTTTCTTAGAACAACAAGACAAAGCTCGATGGCTTTCATTAATTGACGAGACCTGATGATGTGCTAGTAAATAAGCACGAAACATGTTGTCTAACTGTTTTTTAACCTTTTAAAATTCTTTTAAATATTTTTAACGTGCATTTTACAGCGGATTTTACTCTTTTAAATAGTTATTTCGCACGTGGTTTTTAATTATTTAGTAAATTGTTTTAAGCATCTTCAGATACTTCTCCTGCATTGTGGTTTTTAAAGGCATAGTTACATTATTTTATAAGCTGAAACTTCATTTCATTTTACTAAATTATTCCAGATAAACTATGCTAGTTACTTCATACAATCTTTAGTAAAAAAGAATATATATATATATATATATATATATATATATAAAAATTACACAATAACAACTTTTTATTAATATTCAACTTAAAAAAAAAAAAAAAAAAAAAAAACAGAAGTAAATTTATTTGCTTTTTTGAAGTTATAAGAAACTGCAATAATGGGAGTTAGCTTTCAAGAATCTGTTAATAACTTAAAACTTAAAGGACAGTTGTCAGGAAAGTTTAATTTTTATACAAATAAATTAAATTCTACAAGTATTATTGAAATCTGTATAATGTGTGTAGCTATTAAAATATTGATAGCCTCAAAGATCCCAATTTTGAAGAGATTTGAAAAGATAAATGGGCTTTCGGATATGTCTTAGTTAAATTTCTTGACATGATTTTTAACACCTGATCTAAACTGCATTTTGAATTCTCACACTAGTGTTAAATTCTAACGGTAAACCAAAAAAATTGTTTTTCTTTTACAAAATAATATCATGCCAACACTAGCAAATTTATGAGAATCGTATGTAATTTTAACAGAAAATAGGTTATGAAAAAAAAAAAAAAAAAAAAAAAAAAAAACTTGCTCAACAAAGAATTATCCTAAGCTTGATGTTGGTAAAAGGAAATTAATGCAAAATTCAAATCGCTAGAAACTTATATACTGCATTTTTTTATACGTCAAATATACTAATAATGAAAAATTATAAGACTGCCATAAGATATCCATAATAATCTACATTTTCAAACGACACATACAAACGATCTCCATTCTCCTTCTTCTGTTTTAGCTAGCTTCGGTTCACAAGGATCGTCATTTTTTAAAAGTTCTCTTTCAAAGTAAAATTAGAATAAAATGGCTCTTAAAAAAAAACATGTTGCGTAGAATACTCTATTTAATGAAATTTACTTTCAATCGAAATTTTTTCAGCTTGATATTATTTAAAAAAAAATATTTAAAACGAGACTTTCCCCATTGAATAACATTGCGGAAGCTGGAGAGAAGGAAGTATTATACGCTGACGCCATCTGTAAACATTAGAAAACAACATCACAAAATTTCAGCGTTACCTTCTTCTCCTGTCTTTTTACTCCGTGCTTTCATAGTAGTGTCTATCAAGAAAGAAACGTGCATGTAAAAGAAGTGTGCGTTATAGAAATTGCGTCCGATTCTATATTTTGCAGTTACAAGCAAGTTATTCATATTAAATTTTTATTTTATTTTATTTTATTTTATTTTTATTTATTATATGTTTATGTGTAAGTAATAACAGCATTTGAAATTTAGCTTACATGTTGAATTAAGATTTAATAATTTTTTAGATGACTACAAGATTACGAGTTAAGCCTTTGACTACTAAGGAAGCTCTGACGATTCTGTTTGAGGAATCTGAAGATAGTGATCCTGATGATACAGTTGATGTTGAGTATATTCCTCTGATGTACTGTACTGTAGACAGCAAAATTATTCCAGCGCTAGCAATATTTCCTATATAAATAATCTGGTGTGTCACTCACACGACTTTCTCTTACCCTGAAATTGAATACTATAAATACAGGTTGGAGATTAAGAGGTAAGATAACGAGTACTGTTGTGTAAACCTATGTTAAACAAATCAAATTAGGCTTCGAAAGAGTTTTATATGATACGACACCTTTTGAATGTTTCCTTTTGAGTAATTCTTAAAACTATTTGGGATTGAGACCACATATCATTGACACCGTCAATGATATGTGGCAAGTCTCCGAGAGCCACAGAATGCACAGAGACACCTTATTTATATCAATTACTCAACCATCCTACATATATAACAGTCATTAAAAATTATCATAGTTTTCTAGCTTAATGCATGCTTTAAACCATTAAATAATATTTTTTATGTTTTGTTTATTAATTACTTTTTGAATTGATTAATTATATTTTTCTTTGAATATTTTTGTTTACTTTAATGTATTAGTTTTATTTTACAAAACCTACATATTTAGCAAAAACTGTAAATTTTCTTGAAAATCCACAACTCTAAAAATAAATAAAATGCATTTTTCCAATGCATAATATATATATATGTATGTATGTGCATACATATATACATAAATAATGTTCATCTTGCTTTTGAATATGAGCTTACTGCTATAAATTAAAATGTTTTATTAGACAATAGAAGCGAGCTATTTTTAATAATGTATTGAAAATAATAATTCCTTTTTTATTCCTCTGAACAAACAGCTTTAAAATTTTTAAACAGAATAGCCCTTGCTTTAAATCACAAGATGGTCAGAGCTTATGATTTATTCAACATAAACTAATATTACTAACAAACTGAAATATGCTAATGAGTTATTTCAAGACAATGATTAATTGAAGCTGAAGATTACATATTTGCTTCAACGACTGTCTCTGTGACAGATAATTTTTTATGCTTTCTGCGATAAGCCTCGTTCGTGCAACCTTTTCTGCAAGACAATATTGACAATTTTTCTAATTTACACGTAATATGTACCCATAAATATAAAGATATCAGTATTATTAATAGACTGTTGAAGAATCTTTAAATATAAGACACAAGTTTCTATACTTTACTGAAATTTAGGAGTATCTTTAATTTTTATGAGCAAGTGATAATTTCTTTTATGCAACAATGTCGCTGTGTCACCTAAATTCAACCACAAGGATGAGTGCTAATGAAAAATTGTAATTATGAATAAATATAATTTGCTATTTTAAATTATTTCATACGAAAAAAAAAATCTTGAATGTTTCTGCTGTATGATTCGCCATGTTTATTCTAATTATCTGATGCAATGACACAATCTTATATAATAAGTGATTCAAAAAAATAGGAAATAAAACTACGAAAAAATTGCTCTTTAGCTTCTGCTCAATTTTACAGTAGTGAAATTACCATGCTAATTTCATAACAACACAATACTTATTGCTGTCTAAGTTAAAGGAAATTGATACAACATAATTATAGAAAAGCACTACAAATTGTGTGGTAAATATCTGAGTAGCATTTATTTACTTTATTAGGTTGAAACTATGTACTCAAATATAAAAAAATGCATAAGCTCAAGTTATTTACATTTTATGAAAAAATTTTGAAATGGGTAATAAAGGAATGATTTATTTAGATATAAATAATATATATGGTATATATATTTTGGGAAACATGTTATTTCTTTTAGTAGTTCACAATTGGCAGAAAATATAAATTGTTTTATTTAAAAGAGTAAAATCCGCTGTAAAATGCACGTTAAAAATATTTAAAAGAATTTTAAAAGGTTAAAAAACAGTTAGACAACATGTTTCGTGCTTATTTACTAGCACATCATCAGGTCTCGTCAGTTAATGAAAGCCATCGAGCTTTGTCTTGTTGTTCTAAGAAAGGCTGCCACAGGGTTGCTAAGTCTTTACTCTGATTCTCGTTGATGCATTTATCGCCAAATTTCCAAATCATGATCTTTTCGTATATGTCTAATGTGTATTCGGTGTGGGGGGTTGCTAGAATTTTACTTTCCTCCCACTTTGGCTGGGCTTCTTTATTATCGAGTAAAAGTTGCTTTAATGCCGTGTTTCCGTACAATGATTTAATGGAATGTTTATGTTCTTTAATCCTTTTACTCAAATTGCGCTTTGTTTTGCCAATATAATAAGATGTTATATTATTGATTGAGATGGGGATTGCATATACGCCGCCAACTTTTGTTTTTTTGTCACGATCGGATATTATCAGATTTTTCAATGTTGAGGTTTTAAATGCAATATTATATCCAATATTTTTAAATTGTCGTATTACGGGATAGAAACCTTTATTAAATGAGATTGCGCCAATAAATCTACTAGTTTCGTTTCCAGTTTGTAGATTCGTATTGTTAAGCCGGTTTATTATTCTGCGTTTCAACTTATTGAATATTGTGATATTGTAACCTTGATTAAGCATAGTCTTTTTAATTAAGTTTAATTCTTTATCTGAGGAGGATTTATAGGTACAATGTGTGAAGGCTCTATTAATTAATGGTGTAATGGCGTTGAAAAGTAGTTGTTTAGATGTGTAAGAGTTAACAGGAGCTATGGTGAGGGGGGATGTTGGTTTGTGATAAACTTCAGTCCAGATAGTACTATTATCATGATTTCTATGTATCAATACATCGAGGAACGGTATGGCTCTATCTTTTTCTTTCTCGATTGTGAGATTTACAGAATCAAAAATGTTGTTCATATTGTTTACTAGGGTTAGAAGGCTATTATGTGTATATTCCCAAATTATGTAGATGTCGTCTACATATCTCTTATAGAAGGAGGGTTTAAGTATGCTATTTGTTAAAACTGTATTCTCAATATGTTGCATGGTTATTTCACCAAGAGTAGGTGCTAAACATGATCCCATTGGTGTACCTGTGGTTTGTTGATAAATAGTGTTATTAACTCTAAAGTGATTGGTTTTAAGTATCAGGTTTAAACTGGCTTCTATGAATTTAACATGCTTAAGTTATTGTGATTATTGCACTTGTCAATAATTATATCTTTAACTGCATTAAGTGGAACTGATGGGTAAAGAGACTTTACATCTAAGCTGTAGAATTTAGCAGTAGGTTGTAGTTTAATTTTATGGATATCTTCTAAAAAATTCAAACTTGAAACGGTTACGTATGGCGAGTCGTTTATAAGCGGTTTAAGTAAACTATTAATAAATTTTTCGAGAAAGTAGACTGGTGATATTCTTCTGTTTACGATTGGTCGGAGAGGCATTGAAATTTTATGTGTTTTGATTTTAACGAACATAGGCGGTACGGATGTATAAAGGGGGAATTGGTAGAAATCTTTCTTGTATTCGGGAAAGTCTTTTGCCAGTTTAGTCATAGAGTTTTTTATTGTATCAGTTGGATCTTTGTTCACTGTTATTGCGTTGAGTTCAACTAGAACATCATTAAGTTTAGCTTGAAAATCTTCATTAGTAATGAGTACAAAATTAGATGCTTTATCTGCTAAAAGTATTCTAAGTTCTTTATTATTATGCAAATTCTTGAGTATCTTCTTTTGCTGTATCAGAGAATGTTTATTGATTTCTTCCTTCCGCTGTATTTGTATGCATTTCCAAATTATAAAACCACGTAGAGATGGTTGAAGTGAGGGGGGGATTTTATTAAGGCAGTTTTCAAACTCATCAATGGTGTTCTCAAAGTTCAATCCAATATCGGGGCAAAACTTAGGTCCTTGCTTTAGTAAGACTACTTCTTTAGGTGTAGGCTGGTAATTGGTTAAGTTGATGAATTTGTTGGTTTCGTTTTTATCGTTTGGTAATTTACCGGCCTCAGCCAGAGATGATAATAGTACTATCTGGACTGAAGTTTATCACAAACCAACATCCCCCCTCACCATAGCTCCTGTTAACTCTTACACATCTAAACAACTACTTTTCAACGCCATTACACCATTAATTAATAGAGCCTTCACACATTGTACCTATAAATCCTCCTCAGATCAAGAATTAAACTTAATTAAAAAGACTATGCTTAATCAAGGTTACAATATCACAATATTCAATAAGTTGAAACGCAGAATAATAAACCGGCTTAACAATACGAATCTAAAAACTGGAAACGAAACTAGTAGATTTATTGGCGCAATCTCATTTAATAAAGGTTTCTATCCCGTAATACGACAATTTAAAAATATTGGATATAATATTGCATTTAAAACCTCAACATTGAAAAATCTGATAATATCCGATCGTGACAAAAAAACAAAAAATGGCGGCGTATATGCAATCCCCATCTCAATCAATAATATAACATCTTATTATATTGGCAAAACAAAGCGCAATTTGAGTAAAAGGATTAAAGAACATAAACATTCCATTAAATCATTGTACGGAAACACGGCATTAAAGCAACTTTTACTCGATAATAAAGAAGCCCAGCCAAAGTGGGAGGAAAGTAAAATTCTAGCAACCCCCCACACCGAATACACATTAGACATATACGAAAAGATCATGATTTGGAAATTTGGCGATAAATGCATCAACGAGAATCAGAGTAAAGACTTAGCAACCCTATGGCAGCCTTTCTTAGAACAACAAGACAAAGCTCGATGGCTTTCATTAACTGACGAGACCTGATGATGTGCTAGTAAATAAGCACGAAACATGTTGTCTAACTGTTTTTTAACCTTTTAAAATTCTTTTAAATATTTTTAACGTGCATTTTACAGCGGATTTTACTCTTTTAAATAGTTATTTCGCACGTGGTTTTTAATTATTTAGTAAATTGTTTTAAGCATCTTCAGATACTTCTCCTGCATTGTGGTTTTTAAAGGCATAGTTACATTATTTTATAAGCTGAAACTTCATTTCATTTTACTAAATTATTCCAGATAAACTATGCTAGTTACTTCATACAATCTTTAGTAAAAAAGAATATATATATATATATATATATATATATATATATATATATATAAATAAAAATTACACAATAACAACTTTTTATTAATATTCAACTTAAAAAAAAAAAAAAAAAAACAGAAGTAAATTTATTTGCTTTTTTGAAGTTATAAGAAACTGCAATAATGGGAGTTAGCTTTCAAGAATCTGTTAATAACTTAAAACTTAAAGGACAGTTGTCAGGAAAGTTTAATTTTTATACAAATAAATTAAATTCTACAAGTATTATTGAAATCTGTATAATGTGTGTAGCTATTAAAATATTGATAGCCTCAAAGATCCCAATTTTGAAGAGATTTGAAAAGATAAATGGGCTTTCGGATATGTCTTAGTTAAATTTCTTGACATGATTTTTAACACCTGATCTAAACTGCATTTTGAATTCTCACACTAGTGTTAAATTCTAACGGTAAACCAAAAAAATTGTTTTTCTTTTACAAAATAATATCATGCCAACACTAGCAAATTTATGAGAATCGTATGTAATTTTAACAGAAAATAGGTTATGAAAAAAAAAAAAAAAAAACTCGCTCAACAAAGAATTATCCTAAGCTTGATGTTGGTAAAAGGAAATTAATGCAAAATTCAAATCGCTAGAAACTTATATACTGCATTTTTTTATACGTCAAATATACTAATAATGAAAAAATATAAGACTGCCATAAGATATCCATAATAATCTACATTTTCAAACGACACATACAAACGATCTCCATTCTCCTTCTTCTGTTTTAGCTAGCTTCGGTTCACAAGGATCGTCATTTTTTAAAAGTTCTCTTTCAAAGTAAAATTAGAATAAAATGGCTCTTAAAAAAAACATGTTGCGTAGAATACTCTATTTAATGAAATTTACTTTCAATCGAAATTTTTTCAGCTTGATATTATTTTAAAAAAAATATTTAAAACGAGACTTTCCCCATTGAATAACATTGCGGAAGCTGGAGAGAAGGAAGTATTATACGCTGACGCCATCTGTAAACATTAGAAAACAACATCACAAAATTTCAGCGTTACCTTCTTCTCCTGTCTTTTTACTCCGTGCTTTCATAGTAGTGTCTATCAAGAAAGAAACGTGCATGTAAAAGAAGTGTGCGTTATAGAAATTGCGTCCGATTCTATATTTTGCAGTTACAAGCAAGTTATTCATATTAATTTTTTATTTTATTTTATTTTATTTTATTTTTATTTATTATATGTTTATGTGTAAGTAATAACAGCATTTGAAATTTAGCTTACATGTTGAATTAAGATTTAATAATTTTTTAGATGACTACAAGATTACGAGTTAAGCCTTTGACTACTAAGGAAGCTCTGACGATTCTGTTTGAGGAATCTGAAGATAGTGATCCTGATGATACAGTTGATGTTGAGTATATTCCTCTGATGTACTGTACTGTAGACAGCAAAATTATTCCAGCGCTAGCAATATTTCCTATATAAATAATCTGGTGTGTCACTCACACGACTTTCTCTTACCCTGAAATTGAATACTATAAATACAGGTTGGAGATTAAGAGGTAAGATAACGAGTACTGTTGTGTAAACCTATGTTAAACAATTCAAATTAGGCTTCGAAAGAGTTTTATATGATAATTAGTTCTCTGTGAGGAGGGCTACCGCCCCCCCTCAACCCTCCGTTTCATTAATGCACCCACATTTATATAGAATTTAATTCGGTTATTAAAAAATAATTCTGTTTTTAAAAAATAATTTATTAAAATTATTATTTAAACAAATTATCTTTTATGATAATGCAGAGGATTTGCATATTAGAGAAGTAGTATAACACTAAATATCCAAAAAAAAGTTGAATTTATTCTCAATATTACATTAAATATATGTATATATATATATATATATATATACATATATTAATGAAAAAAATCGATAACTTTATTTCAAATTATCGCAGATCGATGGTTCAACCATTCGTTTTAAAGGTATTGGCGAGCTCTTTCGAAATATACCCATCACCAAAATTTACTCCCCTCGACGGAGGGGGGGGGGGCGAGGCGAGGCTCCTACATACTTAAAATTTTTTTTCCAATTGACTATCTCTATTACAAAAAAATATACATTCGTTTCATTTGGTTTAGTGCAGTCTATAGATGTTAAACTCTACTTACCTGCAATTTCCCCCATAGATGTAATGTATTTGAATACTTTTGAGTGTCCCTGTACACGAACCATTTGGTTCATGTCAACGAAAAGCTTACTGTAGCATCCCTATATGATACATATTTAGAATACTGAGTTGGAATTTCTGCTACTATTTGTTTTTGAGATATGCTGATAACAGACACACAGACCATTCGCTAAAACATGATATTGTATTCAAGGGACCTCAGAACACGTAAATATAACAAAAACTCACGTACGAAAATTTGACCCTAAAACAATACTTTCTCGACCCTGTGGGTAAGAGAAAGTGAAAAGTACATTTAATACTGCTTTGCTAAATAAACCCTTGTCGAATCATGTTCTTAGTCTGACTAAGAATTTGAATAGACAAAGATTTATGTAACAAAGCAGTATTACGTGTACCATTTTTAGATAAGAACTATTGCAAGCGTTCGAATTATTTTCTTGCCGACTGTAGATAGTGCCACCGATGAAGAAGATGTGGATGATAATGTTCTAGCTGAGCAATCATTAGAAAAATGTACTGCAGCTACTTTTGAGTTACATACGAAAATCGATTCAGTAAATGAAAAGTTAAATGAGGAATCTGAAAACGATGAAAGTAAAGATTTTCATATACCTCAAAAGAAGAAAATAAAAATGATCAGCAAAGGTAAACAAATAATAATGAACAATGAGTGTAGAAAAACAACTACTAAAGATAATAGAAACAAAAGAAATCGAAAATATTGTCTAAATGGGAAGAAAACACTCATCCAATGATACCATCATCCGATGATAAAGAGCAATCTGAAATGCTGATTCAAAAACTCGATGGCAAATCATCAACAGAAATATCTGAGATGCTTGTAGATGAAGAACTTTTTAGTGAAATAGTTGCTTTTTCAAAAAAATATATGCTGTTGACAACAATCCTCATGATTTCCAGTTTTCTACAACCGATTTGAAAATATTTTTAGGTATACTAATTCTTTCTGGATACCATACATTTCCTCAAATATATGTGTACTGGTCTTTAGATGAGGATAAAGGACTGCCAACAATTTGGAAAAGCATGAGTCAAAACAGGTTTAAAAACATAAAACAAAAATCTCCATTTGTCCGATAACTCCTGCCTTGATAAAACAGACAAATTTGCTAAATTAAGCCCATTTTTTATGCACATAAATCAAAAGTATCTACAATATGGAATATTTTCTCAATTGACGAAGAGATGGCGACTTATTTTGGATGGCATTCATCAAAAATGTTTATAAAGTGGAAGCCAGTAAAGTCTGGATTCAAACTTTGGTGCTGAGCTCAACTGACTGATACCTTTTCCAATCCCTTCCTTCCTTATGAACGTGCTGAAAGTAGCAGTGATCTACAAAATATGCCATTTGGAACAAGTGTTGTTCTGAAGTTACTTACCGTCGTTTCAAAACCTGAAATGAACAAAAATTATTTTGATAACTTTTTCTTTTTCTACGGTTTTTTCGAAATGTGGAAAGAAAAGGTTTTTTTTTTTTTTTTTTTTTTTTGTATCTGGAACAGCTTGCAAAAATCGCATAGCTGGTTGTATGTATTGGATGACTCCAAAGACATGAAAAAAAAAAAAAAAAAACTTGTGGTTCCTACGATTTTGCATTCAACAAGGATGCTGAAACATGCGCTATCAAATAGAACGAATATTCTGTGGTAACGATTGTTACTAATAATGAGACCATTTTGCCCCTTGTAAATACCAAACGATACAGTAGCTAAGAAAGAAAGGATAATGTGATTTCCAAACAGAATGTTATTTCGGATTGCAGTAAGCATATGGGAGGTGTTGACCTACATGGCAATGCCATAGCTAATTACTGTATAAAGATTCGAGGTAAGAAATGGTGGGAGCCATTATTTACAAATATTGATAGCGTTATAGTAAATTCATAGAAGCTGCATAGAATTTCTACTAACAGAAAAATGGCACTTATAGACTTTAGATATTATATAGCGATTGCTCTATTAAAATCTGAATGCAAGAACAATCTATCTGGTGAAAATACATTACAAATGACACATCCTAATAAAGGTCGTCCTTCATCTAACGCTTTACAGAAGTAAATACAGACTGATAGAATCGAACATACCACAAGTGAACATGGAAAAAAAGTCCGTAGACGATGAAAAGTGTACAAAAACCACACGATTCATTTGTGCCTTAAATACCAAGTCCCTTTGCATCGAAAATGTTTCGTCATTCGTTTACATGGCTGCCCAAAGTATTTGGATATATTGATGTTAAACCTGAAAATTGCTGGAATTGCAATTCATTTTGTGATAAATTGTTTTCAAGACTAAATTTAAATACACAATATTGTTTATAGATAATATACAGGCTAACTCAAAATTAAGCTAAATGTTCTTTCCTATTAAATGTAATTGATGGAAGTCCTTTGTTACATTTTACTATGTCGACAAACACTGCTCAGGAAGCAAAATTAATTTTTCATACCCATATTGTAAAAAGGTATTTTTTGAAGTTCTATTTTCAACTCTGTTTTTTTGTATAATATCACCTTTTGAGGTGCCTTGATTACGAAAGTCTAATTTTTAGCGGTATGTAGGTTGATCTGTTATCAGCATAGTTTAAAAACAAATAACTGCAGAAAATTCAAATCTGAAATTCTGAAATTCTTATTAGTTTGCCACTAAAAAATTTGATCAAGATTGGAAAGTTTCAAGGCAAACTAGTAACAACCTTATTTTATTTAATTATTATTATTATTTTTTTTTTTTATGATTGTATGCACTCCCCCCTCACACAACATTAAATGTCAAATAAAATTGTTTCTAAACTTTTTTTTTTTTTTTTTTTTTTTTTTTTTAAGTACATTGCACTTTATTATTTTACGCTATTGATCTTAATATACTTAGTACGCACTCTATCTTTATAGTATTGAAATTCAGGGTAAGAGAAAGTCTTGGAATGACACATTAGATTATTATTATTTTTATTACTATTATTATTATTTTGATCTTCCTTTGTCACATTTTATTACCATATTTATTATTTCATCTACAATTTTATCTTTTATGCAGTACCATTTAATTTTTCTTTTGTATTTATGTGTCAGGGTATTATGTACCCTTCCACAAAAATTCCTAAATTTGTAATTTATACTTTTTGAGAAATCCGTGATTTCATGATAGTAAAAATAATCTTGGATATGAGTGAATATATTATATGTATATATATGAACTCAGAAAGAATTACATACATGAAACTTGATAACTATGCAAATGATCAGATGGATTTAAAAACTTTGTGAATGCCTGTACTGCGACAGAGGTATAACTTAAAACAGTTGGTTCACTCCATAATATACAGTATACATATATATTTTCTCAGAAGATGTATCACAGACATACCCGATGGCAATACCAGCAATTATCTGATATTGCGATGGGCCTCATCATACATCACAGAGAAGTTCGTTTATTTAACAGATAGAGTCAAACATCGACAGAGTATTTGCCCGTTTTTGGAACAAATGGCTCACATAGACACAGCTGAATGTCGTCGCTAAGCCGTAATACTAACGGCTGTATTCGCCAATAACTTCAACTCTCGGTTGAGCACGAAAACTAGAAAATCGTATAAATTCAGGGTTGAACTTTCAGCAAAGTTTGACGCGTTGCAACTGCCATGCATTGTATTTTTAGATTTTTTAGCGGAAAATAACCAATAAAAAATTATACGAAAAATTTGACGGTGGATGTCAGAAGCAGCGTGAAAAGTTTACTTGGAATGCTGGACTGTGCCTTTAGACGCTTTTCAAGTTTTTGCGTTGAACCAGGAATTGAAGTTAATGATGAATAAGGCGATTGGAGGAGAAAATATTGAACGGATATGTTGTATGCTTCGACATTTAGAAAGAGAGAGGCAAGAAGTTGCGCAGTTTGCGCGAATAAGTTAAAGCGTAACTCTTTCGCCATCCTGGATTCGATACCAACTTGTTTCGCGAAGACCATTCACTGTCTTTAAACGGAATTCAGCAGCATTTTTTAGAAGGTCTTCCACTGTAGCTCAAGGGCCGTCGTAGGGGCTGTGGATATCTCTGGACAAATTATACGGGAAAGTATCGTATAATGAAGAGAATAGATATATCCGTGCCAAAAATGACTCCAATTCGATGACATTTATCAAAACATAGGTGATTGAGTTGGATTTGTCCCTCTACTGTCATTTTTTTTTTTTTTTTTTTTTTTTTTTTTTTTTGCACATTAACGGCTAATGAGACCTGGGCCTACATTCCAAATCATAAGCCTAGAAATATCTAACGATTTCATTTGTCAGACAACTACCTGAGGTTGGGTTCAGAGCATTACATTGACTTGTTCTGGCATTCCCTTTAACCAAGACAGCACATCGCCTCCCCAGGATATCTTCAAGATGTCTTCTGGATGAAAAGGCATCCCAGAAACATCCTTAAGATGTACTATGGATAAGTTAAGCCTAACTGTGCTGTTAGGGAAGACAGTATGAAGAACAGTCGACTGAGATTGCCGGCAAGGCTGGAAGTGATGTAATTCTGCCATCGCAATTCAACTTCATTCTAACACCGTTTTTTGATAAATCGATGTCATACATAATATTATTATTACCCGTGTTCAACTTCAAAAAATTGTGAAAATAAAATGAAATTTAAATTTAAAGAGTCAGACTTATAAAAATTATTTTATGCCGAAAATTAATTAAATTTACCTGTGGAAGAGCAAAAATTGAGAACTGAGAACAGCTATCAATACGTCAATGCCGAAAAAGCACATTCAACCTTAGCTTTACTCATCACTAATTCTCAAATTTAAATATTAATGCTTTAATATTCATGGGAAAAATTTAAATGCCGGAAAAACAGCATAACTAAAATTTCATATAAATAAAAATTTCAAATATATCAGTAACTTATTTTCACAATAAAAGCTAAAATATCTATGATGTTCATATATTAATTCATGGTTATTAAGAAACGCGAAAAATTTATCAATTTTTTAAAAATGTTTTTCGCTTTATTTGTACCCATAATTAATTTGCAGAAGTTATTATTGATTATTTTTAATTAGATATAAAAAAGTTAATTGAGAAAATTTTCTAAAATTGACAAATTTTTAATATAACAAAATCGGCACAACCCAAAATTTTCGTATAAGATTCTACAAAGCAGCCGCATTCATTTCTTCAGGGAATTTATCTCCTAAATACTTTGACACAATTTGAATATTTTAAGTATTGAAAATTGGGGAAAAAATGAGCTCATGAGCTGAAATTAGTTTTATACAGATTAGAAAAAGAATGGTCACACAAAATAATTTAATTTTCTTTATGCTTTAAAATCTCTTACATCATTAAACAAATAGAATAAAGGAATATTAAAATTCGCTTCCTTTTTTAAGCTGACCGCTATAAGTTGACAGGTTTGAAGCACCAATCGTAAGCAAATTGAAAAGTGTTGTATGTTCTACATTTAGCTCGCAATTTCATCTTTTAAATATTAATGATTTCATGTTTAGCCTTTTTTGAATAGTTTTCATGTGTGTTTCACTTTGTGTTAAACACCTTTAATATTCGTTAGCTTTTTGGAAAGTGTCCACTATTTCTTTACGAATTTTACCAGGCAAACATATGTCATTTTAAAATAACTTCTATGCTGTACATTCTGGAACCAGCCTCACCTTTCAAATATTCATATAATTTCACCCTTATTCATTTTCTTTGTTAATGCTATTCATATTTTTTTACACTTCGTTAAGAAATCTTCAAAACTCGCCTATTTTTTTTGTGGTTGACTGCTTTACTTGACAGATTTGACCAGGCAACCCAATGCCATTTTAAAGAGCATATTAATCTCTACATTTTAGCACCAGTTTCATCTTTACATTTGTGGGGTTCGAAAATCGTTTAAATTTGACCCCTATTTTCGAGGCAACCTCCGAGTTTTGACTAGGCAACCTTATGCTATTTTAAAGAGCATATTAATCTCTACAATTTAGCATCGGTTTCATCTTTACACTTGGGTAAATCCCTTTTTAATTGGGTAAATAAATCGTAAAATACGTCCCCTATTTTCGTGGCAACCTCTGTTTCTTGACGGCTTTGACCAGGCAACCCTATGCCATTTTACAGAGCATATTAATCTCTACATTTTAGCACCGGTTTCGTCTTTATACTTGGGTTCGAAAATCTTTTAAATCTGACCCCTATTATCGAGGCAACCTCTGAAACTTGACGGTTTTGACCAGGCAACCCTATGCCATTTTAAAGAGCACATTAATCTCTATATTTTAGCACCGGTTTCATCTTTACACTTGTGGGGTTCGAAAATCGTTTAAATTGTGACCGGAAGTGAAGTTGTTTCTCTTAAACTTGAGGGTTTTGACCAGGCAACCCTATCAGATTTTCATTGTAACAATGAATTCTATTTATAGAAAAAAAAATCAGCTTCGCACCTTATAAAGTCAATTTTTTGCAGCCGCCGCTTGGACTATTAGTTCTTGAGTACAAACCAAACGCAAGCACAACTGATCAATTAGGCGTCATTTGTTGGAGTCGTTTGATAACAGTTTCTCCTAAGGCATTTTGATGATGGTTGAAGAGTTAAAAGAGACCTCGTTGCAATAAAAAGCAGCGTAGCTACGCAGTCTTTCAACTGTTTCAGTTCTTCTGAAGGGTTCAACCTCAGAATATCTGTCAAACACAACTGACACTTTCCTGACAAATTGGTTGACTGTCTATTGGGTTGGCAAGAAAGTTCCCTCGGTTTGCACAAAGAAATAGCAATATATTTGTTTTGTTATTTTTCTATCAACGTTATAATCTTTTCGTACGAGAGATTGCAAAACAGTTAAATGTATCACATACAGGATACAGCAACTAAATGTCGCATAAGATGTCATGGATTCATTAAAAAGCTCGATATTTAGTTTCGCACGAACTAAAAGAAATTCACTTAAGACAACGAATCAAAATTTGTGATACGCATTTCAAACGTAATGCAATAGATCATCTTTTTGAAATGTATCATCTACAACAATTATTAGAAAAGTAAGTATAATACTAATTTCTTTCTTTAACAAAATGAATAACACATACAGGGATGAAACATTAGAGTGAACTCATGCCAGGATTTTTTAAACAAATTTCTTTCTCTACTTATAAAATCGTTGATTTAAGAAGAAGAGAATTTTATTTCATTAACCCCTTACCTGTCGACGAAAAATTACGAGCTTCGCTTTCCAGTGCCATCCTTTTTCACACAGGCGTGTGTAGTTATGCGTTCACGGTTCCAAAAACATTCCCTTTCCGATTCCTCCCACTCCACATCTTCTCTGAAATAAGTACATCCTTCGGAAACACTATCATGGTCATTTAATTGCACTCCAAAGCCGTGAAACTAGTTACACTGGTAGCAGCGTAACACAAAGGACCATACTTCGACAACACGTATATATACGCCCGGGCCCGGGGCAGTTTTTGCATCGACATAGCGAGACGAATATATACGCCAGGGGCAGTTAAGAGGTTAAAAATGGTATGAGTTTTGTACCAATGTTCCATCTCTGCACATACGAATAATTTTTTTCATTCAATGAAAAAAAAAAAAAAAAAAATCCTGTATTGGCTTTTTCAAAAATTTTTTTATTAGTTTTGACATTAAAATTTACATTATGATTCAACTCATATACATATATACATTACCATATTCGTGTGCTGTATTTGTATAAACCTGACACAAACATAAGGTTACATTACAAATAATAGGTAATCGATATGTTAATTCACAAAAACTGATTCTCAGTAATTTAATTTTTAATAATACCAGTAGCATTCAACTTTAAAAAGGAAATAATCTAAAGTTTAATTGCATACTAAACAGTAATTGAAACTTTAGCGATATAAGAATTTTTTACCATATAATAACATAAGAAAAATTTTTCAAAAAGAATTTGCATTCTATGAAATTGCTATATCGTGCAATAAGAATTTCTGATATGATAAAACTTTTCATCGATGGTTTGCTTTTATTAAGAGTGATAATTTCTTTTCTTTTGAACTGAAATAAATAAATAAAATAAAATAAAAGTCAGGATATGCTTAGGCTGCATAAAAAATTTTACTGACTAATTTTTAAAATATTCTTATATGTTTACCTAAATTTAAAAATATTCTTATGTATTAAGAAAAAAAGAAAAGAAAAAACCCTTACACGTTTATGAGTATAAAATAATCCTTCAATCACTTTGCCACTTTTTAACATTTTTTTAGTATCATCAGTAATAAATAATAATAATTATGATAATAAAAATAACAGTAATGGGAACATTTGTTGAACAACATAATTACAACGTATACACTCCTTTTTACTATGCACTATTTGAAAGAAGTTTTAAGTGAAGTATGCTTGTAAAGTTTTTAGTACCTTTTAGTAACATTTGTAATAAATAATAATAATAGCGAAAATATTTCTTGAGAAGCACATTGCAACGTGTACAATTCTTATTACGATACACTATTTATAATATGTGTTAAGCGAAAATACTTATACAATTCAGTGTGTAAGGAGACTTTAAAGACAGACTGCTATTGTTATTGTCTCATTTAAATGTTAAAAAGGAATATCGTGTTTTTCTCTGTACTGGAAAAGCATTTATTAGTATTAGAAAAGCATTAGTAAAAAACAGTGACGGCTCGTGAAGGAAGTTTTGGGGGTGTTGCATCAAAACGTTAAGAAAAGATACACATAATGGCATTTCTGTTTACGTTATTGGCTGATTCCTTTATTTCGATCAACGTAATTATGTTGACATTTCAACAGTCAATAAGAAGAAAAAGCTTTTTATGCTAACGAACTGCTTTTAGTCACTAACCTGCATCTCTCTCCATCTCGACTCACGAGCTGCCACTGGCACAAAAAAGCATTAGCAACTCAGAAAAAATATTAATATAATATCAAATTTAAATAATATTATAAAGGAAATAACAATTACAAGAAAAAGAAGATGCAGTAATGAAGAAAAATATATAACAGATAAGCCAAACAAAAGACAAATTTTACAAATTATTCAATGAATTAAAAAAAAAAAAAAAAAAGTTATTATTAAAAAAAATTTTTTTTTAAACAATATTCCAAAAGTCAGTCATTCTTAATAATTAATATGTATCTGATATGAAAGCAGACAAAAATTCTCGCGAATGGTTGGCGACAACGGCAACATATATGTAGTTCAAACATTGTCATTTCCAAACATTCGTTACAATTAATTATTACAGAGATAAGCGTTAAAAGAAAAGTTTTATTAGGATTAGGAAACAAGGTGCGATATTAGATAATAAAATGAAGGCAATTGAATGCATTTGGATAACTAAATTTAGTAAGTGATTTTCCCATTTTCTAAATTTTGAAATATTTTCTAAAGTTGTATTAGTATGGCATATTCTCTGAATTGTCTTTAATTTTCTTTCTTATTCAATTTCTAGCATAAATAATAAATAGTTTATAAAACTATATAATCCAGAATGAATGTCTGTAACTAATTAATAATGGTACTAACACAAGACAAAAATTTTATACAAATAATAATTATTTAAAAATTTCAACTACTTCAAAAAATATTTTGTAGTATAACAATTTAGTTTATCATGTAATAGAAATTTCTGCTGTGATATAAATTTTCATGTATGATTTCCCTTTTGCTAAGAATAATACCTCCTTCATCTAAAACATTCGAGATAATTTTCAACAAAAAGAAAACTGAGAACCAGTTTTGTTACCATTATAAATAAAAGTACACATTTTTATTAATACATCGAAGACAAAAGACACATAACCATATTATCCTGAGAAGTGGAAGAACACATCCTTTAGACTTCGCATCGGCCCTGTACATCAAATGTCTCTTCTTCAACGACTCTTATGGCGCTGAGAGATCCATGAGTAGAAATCTGTTAAACTAGATTCATCTCATCAAAAGGAAGTACCTCTCGCTAGGAAATTATCCTGATCTAATCTTCTCAGTCACGAGAAGATAATATCGGTGGTTAAGTTTGGTTCTAAGCCTAAAAAATAGAAGAAGAAGAAAGTGTTAAAAAGATTTAACTACTTACAAATACACTGAAAAGAAAATTCTGTAACTGACATCTAGAATCTAAATTGCGGCTCTAGAAAAAATAGTTCCATCTCATCCTTATAAATTCTAATCATATTTGAAAGCGAGTTCTAGAAACCTCTATGAGAATTCTAGAGCGTTTGCCTATATTCTCGAGGGCAAAGTTATTTAAAAGTCTCTGCAAATAAATTCGAATACAAAAGGCGGGTTTCAGCAACTATAATCTTGGTTTGTTACCCAATTCTAGAAAATCAAGCGAGAATTTCTCGCAATACAAAAGATTTAACAGGGAGGAGGTGCCGCTCACCACTCCAAGAGTGGTGTCGAACGCTTCTAGCTATGTTAGGCCTCCCCCCCTCCGGAACGTTTATTTAAAAAAAAAAAAAAGGAAGGAAGAAAAGAAATTACAAGGTTCGCCAGAATGAAGTTAACACACGACAAGGGGCGAGATATAAGCCGCCGAAACAACATTCTCTCACGACATATGGCGAAGAAAAGCATAGTAATTTGAATGTTTACAGTCATTCTAATTTCAACATATTTGAATAAGTACAGAGAGAGAGGGGAGGATATTAACAGAGGGTAAAATTCGCCAGAACAATATTCCCGCGCGACATAGGGGGAAGTATTACAAATAGATAATAATTATTAACAGACTTTAAAAAGTAATACACAAAGGTAAAATTCGCCAGTACAGAGTACTCGCGTGACAGGGGGGGGGGGGGGGGCGAAATAAATAAAATAAATCTTGAAAACTCAAAAGCACAATGAGCTAGAATTGAACTGGAAGGATGGAGAATTATTTACAAAGAAATCAGTTCGCCAGAACAAGGTTCCCACGCGACATAGGGCGAAGTTGGTTGTATTACGACATTTACAAACACATGAGGAAAGAATAGATATCTTAGGGCTAGTGGGTAAGTGAAAAAGATTATTTAACTTATAAGATTATTATTATTATTATTAGATTATGAAAGACTTTTAATTTATTTAACTGTTTAGGAATTAGATAATTATTAATGACTGAATAAGAATTTAATTTGTTCTATTTGAAAAATCTAAAAGCAATTCAAAAATTCTCTTTTTAGTTTACTGGTAAGTGAAGGTCTTGTTAAAATATTTGTCAGCCAATTGGCTGGTCTATTATCCGGATTTCTTAAGTGATAGGATATTGTAAGCGGACAATGGAAATAGTAATGAAGGGCAGAACCATCCTCTCCACAAGAACAAAGGGGCGAACGTCGACGACGAAATCTGTGCAGATAAGCCGGAAAAGGTCCATGCCCAGTTAAAAACGCTGTAATTTCTGGGGTAAGTGCCCAATCATTGAGAGAAACATTTAGTATTAGAGAGAAAGTAATTCTGCCGTAAAGAGAATCTTCCCACCAAGTCTGCCCTTCCCGAAAAAGGAGAGATTTTAATTTTCTTTTGACATAGGAAAGTGGGACTGGGAGAGAGTAAAAAGGAGTGTGTTCCTCTGTAGCGGCCTTGGCCAAGTCATCTGCACGTTCGTTGCCCACGACACCCCTATGGGCAGAAACGTGTGCCAGGGAAACTAAGGAATTAAGTGAAATTAGTAGTTGTTTTATTTTAATTACCTGAGAGTGTCTGCTCCTGTAACTAATTACAGCCTGCAGACCCGAGAGACTATCACTAAAAATGGGAAGAAAAGTAAATTGGTCTTTGTTGTTGTGAGCCCATTCTAGAGCTTTTTCAATAGCAAAGAGTTCCGCCTGAAAGACGGTATTATAGTCCTCAAGCCTACAGGCCCACTGATGGATAAAAATACTGCCCCTGAGGACACAGAATGCTGCTGCGACTACATGCTCAGTTTTAGAGCCGTCAGTATAGAATGCAACAGGAGCAGACGGGGAAAAACTATTCTTAGAACTATTAACTAATAACGAGGCTACATCTTGAGCAGGGTGAACGTTCCAGTTAGGAGAATGAGATTGTATTAACATATTTTCAAAGTATTTATTAGCGATTGCTGAGTTATTAAGTTGAAGAGTATTTACTTTACAATAACAATACTTAAGTTGAGCAAGTGGGACCTCAGTGATGACTGAGAGGGCGTCTGTAGACATAGTTCTATAGCCTCGCGAGATTTGTAAAAGAAACATTCTTTGAAAAGAGTTATTTTTAGCGTCTCCCAATTGTTTTAAGACCCCCCCCCCTCTTCCAGATGCCTGTGCCGTATGTAATAATCTTGTCTATAATAGTATTGTACCAGATTTTTAGTAAATTGCAATACAAAAGATTCAGAATATTCAAAATATTGTTTCATCATCTAGAAATGTGTAGACTAGAAATTATCGATCACTTCATCTATTCAGTTTATTTGCGCGCCTTATGCGCATAGTTCCGAAATCTATATTTCTAGTTAAGGGACATAGAAAATGACCACTTATTCATTCTAGATGAAGGTGGTATATATTTTTTCTTAGTATAATTGATATGAACTAAAACTGCGGTAATTTACAATAGTATTGTGAGAAGTTACTAATGCATTTAACCCTTTGCTGGCCCTAATGTTTTGAAGCGCTTTAAACAGTTTTGCCAAATTTAAGAATTCTTTTATTCAACTGTCACCAGTAATTTTGAGGAGTGATATTTGATATACATAATGGACGAATAACCTTCCAAGAGATTAGGCAGTCATCACAGTTAAAATTTAGTGGTGGATATTGAATAAAAAAGTCCCTAAATTTCGCAACACCGACCAGAGAAGTGAAATTAAATTAGACCGGTAAAGGGTTAATGTTACACTAAACTTAAATGTATAGTTCTGTTAGAACTGAAGTAGGTATATCGTTCATGTTTTTTGGCGCACCAAATGTCACAAGACAAGGAATTAAGTAGGAAACCACTAAACTTCAACTTGTACTAAAAGAAAGCATTTTTTCGATACCATGCTTTCTTTTGTGTCAAGAAATCGCTTGTAAAACCCATTCCTGTATCGTCAGCGTGACCTTTCTTAATGTAGAAATAGGCATAAATTCAGTTCGCCTATTGAATTTTTAAATTGTGCCTTTTTCTTCATGGACACACGGTAACTGTGTTTATGACTCTTGACTAACACTAAACCCGCAGTGGCGCACCCAGAATTTCTGTCTGGAGGGGGCTGAAGAATAATTGGGTCCTGTATAATATGTTTATGGGCATATACGCACACATATACAGTCGGCAGCAAAAGCATCCGAGCACTAGCAATAATCTCTGTCTAAAAAAAGTACACTTAATACTGATTTGTTAAATAAATCCTTGTCGAGTGATATTTTTAGTCAGTCTAAGAACATGATTCGACAAAGATATGTTTAACAAAACAGTTTTAAGTGTACTTTTTTGATACCGGAATTATTGGCTAGTGCTCGGATACTTTTGCTGCCGACTGTATATAGTAAATATTCTGCTTTAAATATTTCATTTGAAATGAATGAATGAATGAAATTGAATTTAAGTTTAATAGCAATCGAGGAATTTATATCAGTATATAACATGCTAATTTACAGTAGTTCGGTCATTTGGGGTTGGTACTGAGCTTGAAAACATAAAGTTATAGGTTCATTTACGATAAAAAAAAATGTTGTGTACAATATGACAAGCTAGTGAACATAAAATTCACCCGAAATGAAATGCCCTCCCCCCCCCCCATATTTCCATTGAAAATAAAATTTGATCAAGTTTAATACTCTTTTGCGATGTTTTACATGCATATGCAGTAACATGTAAGTACAGTCGGCAGCAAAAGTATCGGAGCACTAGCCAATAATTCCAATATCAAAAATGTACACTTAATACTGTTTTGTTAAATAAATTTTTGTCGAATCATGTTCTTAGACTGACCAAAAACATGACTTGACGAGGATTTATTTAACAAAGCAGTAATGAGTGTACTTTTTTTAGACAGGGATTATTACTAGTGCTCGGATACTTTTGCTGTCGACTGTGATTAAGAAATTATAATAATTATAGCTAAATAAAAGCTACATTTGTGATATGTATGAATTATAACAGAATTTCAGTGTAAATTTTTACATGGCTATTTTTATTTAATTATCTGGAGTATGGGGCCGATGATTCTTCTAGGTTCGGTTCGGAAACAGAAACAAGTCGGACTCGTAGTGTACGTGGGTGTTAGTCAACACAGCGAGCAGGGGGCAGAACCTCATAATATTCTAAAACATTAATTCTAATATATAATATATTACTTAGAATTTTAATTTATTCTGTTAGCAAATGTTTCAAGCGTTGCCATTCTGAGTTCATTACAGGATATTGTATTCCAGTATAATATATACATATATATATTTATTATAAAATTTGAATTTTTATAACAGAAAAAAATTGCATTACTTAAAAATGGAGCTTAGATCTCAGTGACATCAAAGGCAAAAATGAAAACTGTCCATGTACCCTACTGTATGTTCTATATACCGTGATAAAGAAAAGAAAAAAAAAAGTGACCCCACCCTCAGAAGCATCTGTAAAATATCTTAACATATTGTTATCGGAGTATTTTCCTATTTTGAACTGTAAACTATGCCTTTTAGCATTCCTCTAAATCGTTATATTTTTAGAGAAATAATTTTACGTATTTGTGATTAAATCAATTAAATTTTATCTTCAGCAATTGATGCAAAATTTTACTAGCATGTATATGTGCTAGTGGCATATAAAGTATTTAACAAATACACAAATTTCATTTTTTATTTAAAATATTGTTTTAGAGGAACGACTAAGAGCAGGGCTAATTTTTATTTTATATCAAAAGAGAATTTTCATTTGCTAATGCGAATGTGTTAATTTTGCCCAAGGACAAAACAATCTTTCACAAAGATGCTATAAATACTCGTGAATTAAAATATAAAATTGTATGAGCCTAAAATTTTATGAGTCTATTGTATGATTGTATTGAGGGATCCCAATTATCTGACAAATACAGCCATGTTTACGTCCCCATCAGTTTGCTTCTTCTGCCTGACTTTTTAGATACTCCCTCGATTTCATGATAACAGTATATGCTTTAGGACCTTAGAAGCTCATTTCTAAAAACTGCAATGGAATGTCTAGAGTATCTTTCAACTGAAAAAACAAAACTAGTTCATTGTTTTTGTGTTTGAATGTAAGGATTTCAAAAATCTCTAATATTTAATGTTAATTTATAAACTTTATTTTTACTTACAATATCTGTGTTTGAATAATATTTTTTTAATGCATATCTAAAATTTTTTACCATGTCAGCTCGTTCTGGAGGGGGCTTGAGCCCCCTAAGCCCCCTCCGTGGGTGCGCCACTTAAACAGCATTAATGACAAGTGATAACTAGTTTTGTCATCTCAAAATGGCATTTCCCGAATTTGCCAAGTGTTTACGATGTAGTTCTTTGTAACAAGCTTCTCGCAAATATAAAGTATAATTTGGGACACCTAATAAATTAGTAAAATCTAAGTGTTGTTATTAATATCTGAAAAAAAAATAATTTAAATTTTAATATTTAGATGGCCCATAAAGCTCAATTCATAAACACCGATAGATATTATTTAAAGTCGATTGATATTATTGTTATTTTTATTAAATGGTTTGAGTTAGAATAAAAGAGAGTTACAAACAAGTAACGCAACTGCGCAAACCTATTTTATAGTATGCTCTTTTCATCTTCCGTCCGTTTCTCAAGTACTATATGTAAGATTAGTTCAAACATCAGCAACATTATGTCACAATACTTACAAGTTGAAAGAAAAAAAATTGTTAATCTACATTAGTCTTGAATCTCTAGACTTGAATCATTAGCAACATCGACGGTCTTTGGCCGGCTCGAGTACCGAACCCGCAATCTTCCAATTACGAGCCCGGCCCTCTACCGACTGGGTTACCACGGCCCGCTACTCCAGGAGTTCTTGAAATAATTATATGATAACTGTAAAAGTAAAATAAAGCATAACAGAAACTTACAACTTTTACTAAGCTGCTTCAAGGTAGCTGCTTGAGATGCGAAGCTCTGTAAAAGTTTTCAAAAGTTGTGCTCGGGAATGAAATAATGGGGAGGTGCCGGAGCCGGTATGAATTGAGCCATTTCGGTAACAGCGGGACCTGGTGGATATGGAGCTCCCTGTAATGGATTAAAAAAAAAAAAAAAAAAAATGGAAAGAATCGTTAATATATAAATCTAATAAATAAACATTATTTAGATACTATGTTTGAGCTGCTAAATTTGAAAAAAAAAAAAAAAAAAAAAAAAAAAATTGTTTAAAGCAGTAATAAAAATTATATCGGCTCTTTCACGCGAAACAGAATAAAGAATAGAAAAATAATGCCTTTTTATAGAAAAGGCACAATAGAAAAACATGCACTGTAGTTGAATAGATTTGAATTTGTGTCAATATGCTGGGAGCTATTTTTAAGGTTTTCCCAATCCACGAAAATTACGCTGCTCTGCAAAAAAATAATAATAATAATAATAATAAATAAATAAATAAAATAAAATAAAAATAAAAATAAATAAATAAATAAAATTCGAGATCTGATACCATTCTTGCAGATTCTTATGTAAAATGACCTCGTGAATCCGAAGATGACCACCATTTTGCCCAATCACCCACCGTTTTCTAGATACACACTCTTCCTCATTTTTATCATTGTTTGGTAATTTTATATCCATCAGATTGATTTGGAGAGGAACGATGATTATTTTAACCGTTAAATGTTTTCTGACCTGAGGAGCTACATATCTAGAAAGTTCTAAAAACACGAACGTTTGTTTTGTAGTAAGGAGGAAATTAGAGGGGATTTGTGCCCAGAAAACAAAAGAAAATCAATAAAAACAATCAGTTTCTTTTTCTTTTCTTTTTTTTTCCCCCGCAATATTTCTCTTATTTTTTACATATTCCAGCTTCCAGTTTGCCATTTTCTCACCAAAACACCCCAAATAATAAAAATTATACAGTGAAATTTTTTTTTTAAATGTTGGTGAGTGGAATAAAGTCTCAAATCCCTCACAAGAAAATTTGACTGATTCACTGTTCGACGTTTGCTTTCAATAACTTCCACGTTAAATGTTTTGGGCAGTAGAACATGAACAGTAACATATCCTCCTTTGACACGTGTTAAAGATCACCACACAAGATCATCACCGTCATGAACACCATGAAGTTCACTCTCTTATCGCGAAACGTGTACTAAATGTAGATAACGACTGACGACTACAATGATAAAAACCATGACCTTTAACGCGTGTCAAAGCAGGAGATTTTACTATTCATGTTTTACTGCACAAAACATTTAACGTGGGAGTTACTGAAAGCAAATGTCGTACAGTGAATGAGTCAAACTTTCTTGCGAGTGCTTTGAGACTTTACTCCACTCACCAACATTTTGAAAAAAATTTTCACTGTATAATTTTTATTATTTGGGGTGTTTTGGTAAGAAAATGGAAAACTGGAAGCTGAAATATGTAAAAAATAAGAGAAATATTGCGGGAAAAAAAAAAAAAAAAAAAAAAAAAAAAACAGAATCTGATTGTTTTTATTGTTTTTCTTTTGTTTTCTGGGCACAAATCCCCTCAAATTTCCTCCTTACTGCAAATGTTCGTGTTTTAGAACTTTCTACCTCTGTAGCTCCTCAGGTCAGAAGACATTTAACGGTTAAAATAATCATCGTTCCTCTCCAAATCAAACTGATGGGTATAAAATTACAAAACAATGATAACTAGTTGGCATAGGTGGACTCTGCTCAGTTCCCCATCATATTTATGTTCTCATAAATTTCTAGTGCGAGACATATTATAATTATGTTAAAAGAAATGAATATGACCAAAGCTTGATACAGTGACAAAATGAAATCCCCGCCTAATAGGCTATCCACCGTTCACTTCGATATATTTATCTCATTCTAATCTATTAATTTAATTTATCAGGGTCAATTCCGTTGTTTAGTTTTCATGCTACTGTTTCCAATGCTATAATCCTCGAAATTCATATTTGTATGAAAAATTTACAATTTCGATATGTTGATAAAACCGTAAATTATGAATTATTTACGAAAATTTCCTATTAGAATATTTGTATTCAATCATGTTCAAACAATGATCATAAATGTAATTTTGAAGTTGTCTAATGTATTTATGATCCTCAAAATGGAAGTTTATGCTTAATTTTGCCATATTCTGACATGTTAAGTAAAGCGTAAATTCCAAATAACTTACGAATTTTTTAAATTGAAAAGACCATAGTCTACGATATTCATGCCAGTATCCTAAATAATATTTCGAAAGTGGTTTGACATCTTTACGATGAAAATATCCCTCAAGATTGACGTTTATGTGAGATTTTTCTCTATTCTGTCATGTTAAGAAATTCGTAAATTTCCAATAACTTACGAAATTTTAATATTTGAAAATTCATAGTCATTAATATTCATGCCAGTGTCCTAAATAATATTTCAAAAGTAGTCTGACATGTTTACGATGAAAATCTCTCTCAAAATTGACGTTTATGTGAAATTTTGCCCTATACTGCCATGTTAAGAAATTCGTAAATTTCCAATAACTTCCGAAATTTTCAAAGTAGCATATTTATAGTTACTGAGGTTCATTCCGGCATCAAAACCGATATTTAAAACTGGTTTGACATTTTCACAGTAAAAAGTTTCCATTTAATGCACGTTTAAGTGAATTTTTGTCCTATTCTCCCATGTTAAGAAAATCGTAAATTTCTCATAACTTACGAAATTTTTTAGTTCGAATGTTGCAAATGAATAGGGTTCTTGCCAGTATCAAAAGTAATATTTTAAAACTGATCTGACCTCTCTGAGATCATTTGTTCGTGAGATATCGTGTTAACAGACTAACAAACTAACGGACTAACACACTGACACACTAACGGACTGACACACTAACGGACTGACACACTAACAGACACCCTACAGTAAGACACCATACAAATTTTGTCATTTTTGGATTCCTCACACCTGAAAACGTATAAAAAAGTCAAAAAACCGAGGTCGAAATTTTTCACGATTACCTAAGTTCCCCATACCTATAGTATGATGGGGAACTAAAAATGAGGGAGAGGGTGTATCTAGAAAACGGTGGGTGGCAAAATGGTGGTCATATTCGGATTCAGGAGGTCATTTTACATAAGAATATGCTGAAATGATGTCAGAGGCAATTTTTATGCCGAGCAGTGTTATTTAAAAAATTTGATTTCTATATTGGTTTTTATAATTACAGATTTTTTGAATGAAATTTCGACCATTAAATCAGGACAAATATTCTAATTTTCAGTAAATTTGATCTTGAAAACTAGCAGATTCATTTCTTTTGATCAGTTATTGGTTTATTCGTTTGTGCCGTGTTAGCCATATAACATTTATTTTCTTGGTGTTCTATATTATAAAATTACAATTTAATGTTTTCCGATTTTTAACCACTTCACTGGCCACAGTAGTGTGTGATAGGCTAAATTTTCCCCGAGCTGGTTAAGGATACAAATCCATATTTTTTTTTTTTTTTTTTTTTTTTTATCTCAAATAGCTTTTTTTTTTTTTTTTTTTTCCATATTTACCGGGTGAACCAAAAGTCCGTTAACATTTGAAAATTCATTAATTCCTGGAATATTATAAGTAGGGAGGTAAAAATTGACACACATGCTTGAAATGACGTGGAGCTATATTAAAAAAAAAAAAAAAAAAAGTGCAAAAATGGCCAACAGATGGTGCTAGACAGCAAAACGTCAGTGACTCTGCATGATAATCGTGTATAAAATGAGCTGTAGTGAGAGAGGAAATCAGATCAGATGCACCTGCAATCGGGGGATGTTGACTTTAGTAAAAAAGGCACTGTTAATGAAGTAAGGTTTTTAGAACTATCGGAATGGAGATTCTGCTTATGCAGCTTTACGATCCTGGAGCCATAAGAATGGTATCCGAACGGGTAAATGTCCTGTAACAAGTGTAGCTGTGAAGAAAATGATTGCGAAGTTCCAAGCCACGAATTGTTTAGACTTTAGACGATCGACCCCGTAGTGGGCGACAAGACCTATGTACTACAGCTGCTCGACCTATTCAGGAAGAAACGGAGACTTTAGCGATTTCGTCTACGCTCTACGCATGAGAAGTCAGTACTCGCGAAGTCGCGCGTTCACACTGGTGTTGTAGATGAAAGACGCCTGACATATTGAGCATTTGTTATAAAGAACACCATCTTAATTCTTATGCTAATTAGTGCTTTTCTTATCGTATGAAACCCCATCTGTTCGCCAAATGTCCACTTTTTTTTTTTTTTTTTTTTTCGATTGCGTGTTTCAATAAACCCCTGTGCCATTTCAAACACGTGTGTCAACTTTTACCTCTCTACCTCACTGCCAAAAAAAAAAAAAAAAAAAAAAAAAAAAACTGTTAAAAGTACAGGAAAAATCTGGCAGCTGGGGTGCCAGTATTTTTCCGTCAAATATACAATTTAAAACCGTAAAATTGTATCACTGACATATATTTTACACAGAATCCTGTGAATCAATTTTTTTTTTTTTTTTTTTTGTTAAAAGTACAGTTTTGTCCTGTATATTTGACGGAGAAATACTGGCACCCCAGCTGCCAGATTTTTCCTGTCTTTTAACAGTTTTTTTTTTTTTTTTTTTTACAGTGCTGTATTATTCCGTGAATTACTGAATTTTCAAATGTTAACGGACTTTTGTGTCACCCCAGTTATTTTTCCCAGATTGGTCCTTGGTATTTTTATTTCATTAGTTTTAAAACACCTAGTGATAATTACAACAGAATGGCATTGGATTTATATTAATAAATTTATAACAGTGTTTTGGGGGAGAAAGATAGAGTGGTGGAAAGAACTTTAAGACCACCATCGAATTTTTTTTTTTTTTTTTTTTTTTTTTTTTTTTTTATTCAAAAATGAAAATTTCTTTGTAAGTTACCTTTTCGTTTAATATATAATATGTAAGAAAATAGAAAAAAATAGGAATTTAGAATTTAAAATACGTTTGTTTTCGATATAAAGTAAAAATGTGTAATGTAATCAAATGGAAAAATCTTTAAGTGATTGTTTGTGTGGTGAGATGACATCATATTTGCACGGTTTTGCGCGGAACAGTTGTTAAAATGAAAAGGAACATTTTTTTTTTTATCATTTAGATGAGTGTTAAAGCAACTGAGTTTATGGATAGAGGAAAATTACTGAATGTAATTAAAAAAGAGAAAATTTTGACATTTCAAGAAAGTAGTATGAGTGAAAAGCAAATCGCTTGTTAAATCGAGAGGTCTAAAACTATAGTTCACCAATTTCTCGAAGACCCATGCAGATATGGTGCAAAAAATAGAAGAGGAATGATTTCAAAACTATCAGCCAGAATGAAAAGAAGTGTTATAAGAATGTCTGCGAAAGACAATGCATATTCTTCAACAATAAAATTGGCTCTAGAGCTTCAAGTAACAGTTAGAACTGTTAGAAATGTCCTGAATCGTGCGGAAAACATCAAATATTCAAAATTAAAAAGCAAACCTAAGCTTGAAAAAAGGCATATTGAAGCAAAATTGAAATTCACATCATCTCATGTTTTAAAACCCAACTTTTGGCAAAAAATAGGGTTCACAGATGAAAAGAAATTTAAGATAGACGGATCTGATGGGTTACGAAACTACTGGCATGATTTAAAACAAGATCCTACGTATTTCTCAAAGCCAGTGGAAGGACGAGGATCTGTCATGATTTGGGCATTTTTTTGTGCTCGAGGTGAGTCTAATATTGTATTCACTAAAAGTAATATGAACTTTTTTAACTATCAAGATATACTGGCTAACAATTTTGTTCCATTAATAGATAAGCTTATGGATCGAAATTGGATTTTGTTGCAAGATAATGCGTCTGTGCACATGTTTGCTTGAACCATTTCTTGGCTAACTGAAAATAATGTAAGTTTTGTGGAATATACAGTCAAAAATCCAGACTTAAACCCCATAGAAAACGTATGGGTATCGTTGCACGCAAGGTATTTGAAAATGGTAAACAATACCATTCTGTTTCTGAGCTCAAGTCTGCTATTTCAAAAGCATGGGATAAAATATTGTTAATGCAAACATCTAGTAAAATCCTTCTAAAATTGTCTTTTAGAAGTAATTAATGTGAAAGGAAAACACATGAAATACTAAAAATTAGAATACAATATTTTTCAATAATGTTTAACTTTGTGGTCTTAAAGTTTTTTCCACCCTTTTATGTTGTGAAAAAATAATAATAATAACCTTTTTATAATAAATAGTTACAATCATTCTTTTATAAAGCTATGTGAAGATTTATTATTTATTATTCTGTTTCTGCTATTTGATGATTCTTTTGTTTAGTAAAATTAAAATTTTTACAATTTCATCGGTGGTCTTAAAAATTTTTCCACCACTGGTATATTGTTATTACTCTCCTATGTGAAATAGCCTAAATTTAATATTAAATAAGTTTATGCGCGCATGACCCAAAATATTGCTCTACACAAAATCTTTTTTACCATTTTGTAAAGTAGAAGCTTATCATCTCCAGTTTCAAAATAGGTAATGAATAATGACGGTACAACGACGTAACAGAAAATAAATTTAAAGAAAAGAAAAAGAATATTTCAATTATAAAAATATGATTAATTTTATCCTTATAAAGCACATTTTAACAAAAATAATCCAGATATGATCCAGATTACTATAACTTATTAAGTTTAGGGAGAAAATTATATATTTAGTAATAATTACCGCAGTATGGCACTGGAAAGTTTGTTGTGGGAGGTAGACTGACGATGGATATATCACATTGAAGTTAGCCTAAAAAAGAAGAAGAGAAAATAATTATGCTTTTACCTTAATAAAATATTTCGATTTCAATATGTAAGCCGTATTTACAAAATAAATAAATATTAATTTTATCTGAAGTTATAAAATTTACTGTATGATAAATAATACATTTGTTACTGTTATCTATACATATAATAAAATAAGATGTTTGTGCGTGTGTCATTGTGTATGGTTTCCAGAGAGTTTTAAGAAAACGGCTGATGGCTGAGCTACAAAAATTTGCATGGTGGTTCGTAATGACCTCCCCTGATGCACCTCGAAGCCGGATTTTCGAATTTTGTTTTAGTTTTTTTTTTTTTTTACTAATTAAAATGTTAAAATAAAAACCTTCTAATTACTGATAAATTAGCCATTTAATTTTAATCCTTAATTTAATTGTTGCCAAAAAAAATTATCATTATTTTTTGGACAGAAAAAAAAAAAAAAAACGTGAACAATAAAAATTACATTTATTTAAAATATTTAATTTTATTCCTTAATTTAATTGTTGCCAAAAAAATTATCATTATTTTTTCGACAGAAAAAAAAACGTGAACAATAAAAATTACATTTATTTAAAATGAGGAAAGTGAATTAAAAAAATTAGAACTATCAATCGTATCGTTACAAACCAAATTGAAGTTCAAATTTCATCAATATTTAAATAAATAAATGAAAATAAAAAATATGTTTAATGGAAAATATATATAACCATTAAAAGTTTAGTTGTCTAAAATATGGCAGAAATAATGCTCATAGCATATTGTTACTTGTCTCAGGTAATAGAGACAAGCGCCCGAGTTTTAGCGGATGACCAAATCGCTAACGAAGGCAGCAGGGATCCGAAGCGAGCTTTTGAGCAATTTTAGTATTTTATTTTATTTTTATAAAGCTATATAGAAAAGAGTTTCCTTTAAATTTAGTGACCAGCGAAGCGGGCAAAGCCTGCTAGTTTTAATTAAGACTGTTTGAATAGAAAAAATAGAAGGATAAAAAGTCTTCATTCTTTGCCAGCCATAACGCTCTAAATAATGTTGCCAAATTTAGGGATTCTTTTATTCAACTACCACCAATAACTTTAAGGAGTGATATTTCATATATTTAATAGACGGCAAACTTTCGAAGTGATCAGGTAACTGTTGCAGTTAAATTTTAGTGGTGAATAATGAATATATATTTTTTTTTTTTTTTTTTTTTTTTTTTTTTTAATTTGGCATCGCTGACCAGAGGAATAAAATTAAATTGGACCGGCAAAAGGTTAAAATAGAAGTATATGAGCAGAAATAACTTAAAATAGAAACAATTTTTTTTTCAAATATAAGAGAATAATGTTACAAAATTGTGATTAAATGGTGAATAGAACATTAAAATAGGATGACAAATTTATTTAATTCACTGATATTAACAAAATTTCTACAAAGGAATATATGTTGATCCATTTTCTTGCTCAGAGAGGTGAAAAAAAAATCATCAAGGGATGAAATACACCTATTTAAAGAAACCAAATTTAATTTTTAACAGCCCGCAAAACAAACGATACAACAAACCAACTCAACCAAATCCCAACAGAAAAACTCAAACTAAACCGAAATCCAGGGGGAAAAAAAGGAAGAAAAGAGGCAAGCGGCAAGACTTGTGACTTGCCTGTGAGGTTAAACTAGTTTTACGCCGGCAACACTCCCCCAGCCTGCCAAGACCAGATTAGGAGACACATGGATGAAAAACAAAAAAGCAAAATCCCATAGCAAATAAAGAACAATGAAACCATGAACTTTATTTATTTTTTACAAACCCATAATAAAAAAGAACCCCGAAATGAATCAAATGAAACAATGACAAATTATTTTCCAGAAAAACAAAAACACACCATGAACCTAAAAAGTAATAAAACCAAAACCTAAACTCGCGAGAAAAAAAATCACCCCGAAATGAAAGAGAGGCAATTTAGACACAATCCATCCTGATGTATTGAAACACCAACCAGAAAAAATAAAATAAAATCAAAACACGAGCCACAAAAACTGAATTCAAAACACGAGCAAAACAGAGAACTTGACAGGAGAAAATGGCATTTTAGAAGTTGAGTTGTATCATTCCGTGATAACTTATTTAATAACCAATTTTCAACCAATTACTTTTTGGAATAAAATTAAATGCAGCAATCCTTTCTTCTTCTTCTTCTTTTTTTTTTTTTTTTTTTTTTTTTGAGTTTAATTCAACATCCCACCCAACTATCCAACCAACAACGCCACCCAACCTCCTTATATATATATTTATTTGCAAATTTTTACGTAGACATGCTGTTCTTATTTTTTTTCTCAAAAACTAATTAATAAATTTCAAAATCAATCTCTAATTCTTTTAAGTAGGTTCCAATAAACACCCCCCCCCCCAAAAAAAAAAGGTCTTCTTTTAAATGCCAGTAGAAGTTATAGCATTTTGACGATCCTGAGTTCATGAGAAAATTCAGACTGAGGAAACGCAATTTAGAGACTTCAGATCAGTGAAAAACGTATTAAAAGCCATAAGAATTGTTGCCTGAATATATGTTTTATTGAAAAAATCTGATATAGTTCAATTTATAAATATTAAATGGAAATATAAGCTTTTATGTGAAATCTTCAGTGGTGCGAAGTCAAAGGTGCCAAGTCCCTTAACAGAATATTCTAGGTCATGAATATGATAAAAAGAAAACCATTCACTGTTTTTTTTTATTTATTTTAATCAGTATATTTCCGCAGGTAAATGTATCATTTCATACCTCTGAAGTACATTAAAAAATCAGCAAATCAATTGTAAAAGTTCATGAATATTTGCTAAAATCGACAAGTTTTTATAATCGCACAAGACTCGTTTTCAAATCATCAGATGACTTTAACTAATTTTACAAAACCAAGGAATTTTCGAGGATTCAAAATAGGTTTGACGGAAATAACCCCTGTCTTTGGCGGGCGAGAAAACACGACTAAAAGCAAATGACTTTAACCAATTGTAATAAATAATAAGAATTATTACCACCTGTTGTGATAAATTAACGTAAGCCTTGAATGTGGTATTAAATTAAAATCTATCAAAAACAGATACAAATGTGGAACAATGTTAAAAATAAATAGTAATAAAAAATAAAATAAAATAAAGCTTCAATAGTGTAACAAATTTAAACTAGTTGGCATAGGTGGACTCTGCTCAGTTCCCCATCATATTTATGTTCTCAGAAATTTCTAGTGCGAGACATATTATAATCATGCTAAAAGAAATGAATTTGACTAAAGCTTGATACAGTGACAAAATCAAATCCCCGCCTAATAGGCTATCCACCGTTCACTTGGATATAATTATCTTATTCTAATTTATTAATTTATTTTATCAGGGTCATTTCTGTTGTTTAGTTTTCATGCTACTATTTCCAATGCAATAAACCTCAAAATTCATATTTATATGAAAAATTTACAATTTCGCTATGTTGATAAAATCGTAAATTACGAATAATTTACGAAAATTTCCTAGTAGAATATTTGTATTCAATCATGTTCAAACAAATATCATAAACATAATTTTGAAGTTGTCTAATGTATTTAGGATCCTCAAAATGGAAGTTTATGCTCAATTTTGCCTTATTCTGACATGTTAAGGAAATCGTAAATTCCAAATAACTTACGAATTTTTTAAATTGGAAAAATCATAGTCTATGATATCCATGCCAGTATCCTAAATAATATTTCGAAAGTGGTTTGACATCTTTACGATGAAAGTATCCCTCAAGATTGACGTTTATGTGAAATTTTGCTCTATTCTGACGTGTTAAGAAATTCGTAAATTTCCAATAACTTACGAAATCTTTATATTTGAAAATTCATAGTCATTAATATTCATGCCAGTGTCCTAAATAATATTTCAAAAGTAGTCTGACATCTTTACGATGAAAATATCTCTAAAAATTGGCGTTTATGTGAAATTTTGCCCTACACTGTCATGTTAAGAAATTCGTAAATTTCCAATAACTTGCGAAATTTTCAAAGTAGCATATTTATAGTTACTGATGTTCATTCCGGCATCAAAACGGATATTTTAAAACTGGTCTGACAGTTTTACAGTAAAAAGTTTCCATTTAATGCACGTTTAAGTGAATTTTTGTCCTATTCTCCCATGTTAAGAAAATCGTAAATTTCTAATAACTTACGAAGTTTTTAAATTCGAATGTTGCAAATGAATAGGGTTCTTGCCAGTGTCGAAAGTAATATTTTAAAACTGATCTGACCTCTCTGCGACAATTTGTTCTTGAGATATCGTGTACACAGACTAACAAACTAACGGACTGACCCACTAACAGACTAACACACTAACAGACTAACAGACACCCTACAGACAGACACCATAGAAATTTTGTCATTTTCGGATTCCTCACACCTGAAAACATGTAAAAAAGTCAAAAAACCGAGGTCGAAAGTTTTCACGATTACCTAAGTTCCCCATACCTATAGTATGATGGGGAACTAAAAACCCGGAGTGACTCAATTCAACATTCGGAACATTAAGTAATTAACTGTTGTTTAATAAATAAAAGTAAGAGAAGTCGTTAAATAAACAAAAGAAAAAATTATAATTTATGATTGATTGAATATTTTTCTCCAAATAGTATATTCTTTAATTTAACGTTACTGCGCTACAAATAATTTGAGCCTGTAAGTCATAATGACAAAAAATTTTTCGTTGTTTTTCTGTAAAAATATATAAGTGCTAGATTCACCAAAATCTGTACAGTTCCTGCGGCAAAAAAATATAACATGTATATAAATTTCAAGCTCAATCGAATAAGGCCTTTGGACTTTATCACACTTTGAATAATTTCAGCCCATAGACAATAATGATAAAGAATTTTTCGTTGTGTCCCTGTAAAAAAAAAAACTATTAGTGGTAGGTTAACTAAAATCAATAGAGTTCGTGCTTCGGCGACCTATAAGTTACTACCAACTTTCAGCCCATTCGACCAAAGCGTTTAGACGTTATCATGTTCACTCACACACACACACACACACATATATACATAATCGCCGTAAAAATAGCAAAAATAAACTTAGGAGACCTCAAACGTATAGGTACACAAAAATCTCAAAGACGAATTTCTGTAATTATTACAATACTTTCCTTATATATGTATGTTCGTAAAACAAAAATAATACATGTGATTTTTAAAGAGAAGATTATTTCAGACGATTCGTTTCAATAAAAAACAGGAAATATTGATAGATATGCCGAGTTAAATAACAAATATTATCGAGAGATGCCACGAATGTTTGGTAATTTTTGGTAATTATTGTGTATACATATCATAAAATCCGGTGTGGAACAACCACAAGACTTCCATTACCCACTATTACACGTATTATATGTATTTTTGAGAGATAATGTGATCAGAAAACATAAAAGTGACCTAAAGAGAAAATCGTTACAGCCGTTTTTGAGATGCCAACTTTTACAAAAAATCAATTATTGACCGGAAAACAATAATTACATACAAAAGGATATTTAAAAGTGAGTTAATATGGCGAGTTTGAAAAAAAATCCGTACAGCCGTTTTTAAAGGAACGCGCTTGCAAGTTATGAAATTGAGCTATTTATACAGGACGCCTATCAATTTTCCTGAACTAACCAACTATATCATTCAAAAGGACATCTAATAGAGTGTTTATATAGAAAATTTGAAGAAAATCGTCGGAGCCGTTTTTGAGATACGGACTTACGGTCCTACTTCCGGTCTCCGATGTCCTACTTCCGGTTTTTAAATTTTCACCAAAATTTGGAAAATTCATCTATACACCAAACCTGTCTTAATTCTGAAGTTTTGTAGTTCTATCTTTATTAGTTTCGAGGATATGATAGCCAGAAGATTCCACACATGCATACACACATACACACACACTGACCATTTGCCAAAAACCACTATTTTGGACTCAGGGGACCTTAAAACGTGTAAATCAGGTGAGATCTCGATATCGAATTTTTGGACCAAATACAATACTTCTATTACCTACAGCAGTAGGGTAATGGAAGTAAAAAAAGCATAAAACAGGTAATCAAGGAAGAAAAATCATGCAATTTAAAACACTTGTCAGTGATACTTATCCGTTACCATAGCTTCCACCATCATAATTAATATTCAGCAATGTTAGTGCCCTCCTTTTTTTTTTTTTTTACAAGACTTTTTTTAAGAGTATCTTTCTTTTTATTCAGTTGTAATCACATTTGGTGAGAATTACTCTAAAAATAAGTGGGTACTGACAGTACTACCGAATATTAATTAGGATATTGGCAACTATACCCGTTACATTAATTAACATTCATCTTTTCAAAATTCTTTCGCATAGAAACAACTAAAACACAATACAACTGAAAATGCACTTCGAAAAATTTCCATTTATACAGCAAAATATATCTAAATATTTTTATGTAGCATTATAAACAAATTATTAATACTAATCATATCTCATATTCTATAGTAAACATGCTTTAATGCACCACTGAATAATATGTTAAATTAGCTATATGTTTTGTTTAATAAAAAATTATTAAAATATGCTTTAAAGAAATACTTCTCATAGACTGTAAGGTATCCAAATTATTTTGTGACTTCCAGTTACACTAATTAGTGGTGTAATATATGTACCATTTATTTCAATTATGGAAGAAGAAAATTAACGAAAGTTTATAGTTATAATTTTACTTTTTAAAAGAAAGTCTAAAATAGAATAATTTTGTGTAGTATTGTATTTGTTGTAGCGTCCAAAAATGGAATACATCCCATACATTATAATATAGATTTTGAAAAGAAAATAAAAGAAAATAATAATAACACAACTGAAAATGTTCACCAAGATATTTCCACTTATATGTCATAATCTATCTGAATAATATGAAATGTATGTTGATTCGTTATGTCTTGTACACTCCTTCTCATATTTATAAGGACACTTTATATTTTGAAATAACTAACGTAAAAATTATTGTGAACAAGGTTATATACTAAGTGCACTTAATATATCTAGTATTCTAAAAACCAAAACTGCTATAATTTTTTTAATATGAAAAAAATTAATAAAAAATTATGCAAAATATTTTTTCTCCACGTTTTTAGATGTTCATAATTATAGGGACAATCAAGATTTTTTCGTTTTATTTAACTTACAAGCGGATAAATTACAGTTGACATGCGAATTTGTTAACTACTGGGCAAGATTAATTCATACATTAGCCTTCAATTTTTATTGGACGGACATTACTGATAATTCCCCGAAAAAAAGAACGTTCATGTGGTGAAGTATGATAAATGTGTTTTTTAAGTGGAAGGATAATTTCAATCCGCCGAATTTCTAATGAAATTCGAAGATCTAAAATTGCTGAAGGAAATGTGATCAAACGTTGAACTGCTGGTTCGATTGGAGAGAGATCTGATGCAAAATCAGAGTTGTTATATAGAATTCGAAGACTCATAATTCCTCTTACTGTTCTACTCATAATGACTGCTGCTGAATTTGCTCCTAATTTTTAACGAAAGGTTGGGGTCCACATTTATGCATGTTTAAAATAATTAATAATATGTTAAAATGAATAAATATCCTGTAATAATCAATAAGCATTTAATGGGGGAAAGAACGTCTGTGTTAAAGTTGAATAAAGACAATATTAAATGGTAAAATGTTACATTTTCGGATGAAAAACATTTTATTCTTGATTAATAAAATGGTTTTAACAGTTACTGGCACAATCTGAAGATAGCGAAAGACAGAGCAGATTTTTTAAAGGCAGATATGAATCGGGCATTTTAAAGGTGGATCTATGGTGTCCTTGGGAATTGTTTCTACTGAAGGCAGAATGAATTTAGTAATTTTTTCTATTATTATGAGAACATCAAGAGAATATCCGCAAATTTTAAACTTGGAATTCACAGATTTTTGTTAGATTTTGGGGGATAATAATGTTTTTTTCAACAAGACTTGCATTTTTGCTCTACTTCTAGAGCAATAGGAAATAGTTTGCAGTAAGAAACTTCTTTATTGTTACCTTTCCCGTGACCTAAAAGTTGAAAAAAACCTTAACTTATCATATTAGAAAAGTGCATGCAAGTGAAAAGCAATTTTAAATAGTTTAAATGTATTCAGAATATCATCTATGCTGTATGAAATGGTATTGAAACTGAATATTAAAGAAAATATATATGTATATACCAGAGAGAATGTCTGACTGTTTCACCCTAAAAAGAGACCCCCAAAAATATTAATTTAAAGAATAATTGAAAAAAAAATTCTAATATTCGAGCTGTCCTTATAATTATGAACACCTGGAAAATGCTTTTTTTGATCGTATTTAAAGTTTTAAGATAGAAAAACGATAAAACTTTTTAAATATCGTCTATTAATGAAATTCAAATTAATAAAAAGTATATTTGTTTAAATAAAAGTGTTCAGTGTTTAGTTAATATAGAAAAACGGGTGTCCTTATAATTATGAGAAGGAGTGTAGAATATAAAGCTATTAAAACAGGCTTTAAAAAAACTTTTCATGCACCGTAATGCATTCGAATGTTTTCGTGAGCCTTTGTACACAATTCACCAGGTTTTTATCCCATCATCTACAAACCACTATGTTACAGTGAATCTGAATATCACGTATCAGTTTCAAAGCTTTAAAAAATATTTACGGAAAGTAGAGTGCAAACAAAAGACGTACCAAGTCAAAAATACTTTTCAGCTTTGCTAGAAAGTGTTAAAATTAGGAATGATAAAAAAAAAATTGGATGCAAAATAGAATTTACTGCAATCGCGAACAAATGTGTACTTACCTGGGGCGTACTGTAAGGACAAACACTGTCCGGCGTGCTGTAGAAGGTGACTCCGTTGGGATAGGTGAGAGGAATCCCGCCGGGGTACATTATGGTCCCATTAGGCACCACCGGAGCAGGTTCTGCTTTGAATTAAAAATAAATAAATTAAAATAAAGGAGAAATGACTGACCAAAGAATTTTTATATGGAATATAAGAATTATGGAATATTAATCTTCTTAACTCTGGTCTTTAAAATTTGCATTTAAAAGTATTTCATAATGTATTACAACATTTAAAATTTAAAGTACTGAGTCGTTCCAAGGTGATAATTATAACATTTAAGCCAACGTAACAAGAGCGTAACAAGTTATGCCAATTATGTTAATTCTAATCATAATAAAAGCTGCATATTGAAACAACTTTTCTATCTTTGCACGCGTCTCATTTTAAAGCTAGTAACATTTTAAATATATAAACAGAATATGAATTATTGTCAAACATTGACTAAAAAAACGCAATAATCAAAAGTATAATCAAAATAAGTACCAGTTTCTTTCAACAAAAAATTAAGTAAAAATAAATAAATAAGTAAAAAGGCATCGCCAACATGGCAAAAAAATCGCCATGGGGGCCCTATACTAAAAAAAGTCGCCATGGGGGCCATATACTAAATCTGTACTGCCTGCGCAAGTATGAAAATTGGGTCGTCAAACAGGAATTTTATTGTGAAACCTTTCTTTGAATGGTTTTGTTTTCACTATTGCACAATATTAATTTGGTTCTAATAATAATTTTACTTCTGGTGAATTACAATTCAAATTTGGTGGGGAAATTGGTATAAGATTTATGAGTTTCAAGTTTTAAATGTAAATAAGAAGAAAATATATAAATTAAGTGCAAAAATTTCGCACGGGTTTGCATTATCTATAATAATCTACATTACATATTTACATTATCTATAATAATCTATCGTGTATAATATGTAAACACACATGAATTGATGTGTAAATATTTAAATTTACATTTAAATTTATATTATAAATGAATTATTGAAGCCTATATCACAGATTGTTAGTTTCCGAACATTATAGTGAGTAAAGTATTGCAATCATGTCAAAAATTCGAATTTCAGATTTTGGTGTTTCTACACGTTTTGCGGTCCCCTGAATTCATATTTACTACTTTTACGCCGATGTATGTGTGTATGCTTGTGAGTGAACACAATAGCGCCTAAACGCTTTGCTCAAATGAGCTGAAAGTTCGTATATATGTTATAGGTCACCATAGCACGAACCCTATTGATTTTTTTTAATCTAGCGCTTATAGTTTTTTCACAGGGACACAAAAATTCTTTTTTGTTATCGTTTATAGACCAAAATTTTTTTTTAAGTGCGATAGCGTCTAAATGCCTTATTCGACTGAGCTGAAAATTTATACACATATTATGAAGCACCGTCCCACGAACTGTATGAATTTTGGTGAAACTAGCATTAATAGATTTTTACAGACACACGAAGAAAAGTTCTTTATCGTTATGGTCTACATATGAGCCCAAATTCTTTAATCTACGATAGCATCTAAACACCCTAATCAATTAAGCTGCAAATTTATACAATGCTATAAGTCACTGTTGCACGAAGTGACTAAAATTTAGTGAATCTAGCACATATAGTTCTTTTACAGGGAGACAACGGAAAATTCTTTATCATTACGCCCTAAGGGCGAAAATTTCTTTATCATTATGATCTAAGGGCCTAAATTTTTTTAAGTTCGATAGCGTCTAAACGTCTTATTCGATTGAGCTGAAAATTTATACACATGTTATAGGTCACCGTTGCACGAACTGCGATGATTTTGGTAAATCTAGCCCGTATAGTTTTTTTTACAGGGATACAAGGAAAAATTCTTTATCATATAGGCACAAATTCTTTAAAGTTCGATAGAGTCTAAACGCTATATCCGATTGAACTGAAAATTTATATGCATGTTATAGATCACCTTCATACGAACTGTATCAGTTTTCTAGAATATAGCACTTATAGTCTTTTTACAGTGACACAAATAAAAATTCTTTATCATTGTGGCTTGTGGGCTCAAATTGTTTAAAGTGCGATCGCGTGTGAACGCCTCATTTGATTAATCTGAAAATTTATATAATTGTTATAGGTGACCGCGACACGAACTGTATAGATTTTAGTGAGTCTAGCATTTATAGATTTTTGCAAGGACACAACGAAAATTTCTTTATCATCATGATCTGTGCTCAAAATATTTGAAGGGCAATAGCATTAATTTAAAGAACATACTACATAGAGAAAAAATATTTATATACCTTATTATAATTTTTTCTTTTGTTTATTAAATGACATCTTTTACTTTATTTATGCACCCGTTAATTACTTAATGTTCGAAAAGTCGAGTGGAGTCACTCCAGATTTTTTAAAATTAATATACATGAATTTTTTTATTTTATGTTAGATTCAACATATTACTGAAATAATAATTAAAATTAAAATTAAAAATATAATTTAAATAGCAACAATCGATAAAATAAAATAATCAATCTAATAAAATAATTTTAAACGATTTAAATATTTATATAATACAAAGAAGCTTAGATAACTTTCTAAATTGCGTTGGTGTTTAAAATTAAAGCAACGACCAGTTTTCTCAATGTCTTCTTTTGCACATAACATTTAAATAAATGAACTTACGAACATCAAATTTAGATGGCATGATCGTTATCATATCATTAATTGAATTTTATATAACTTTAGAAGAAGTAATAATTTTTAAACTAATAATTATTCAATATTTTTCAAAAGTAAGTTTTGGAAAAAATGACAAATTTTAACAGTTTTAGAAAAGAAAACTTAATGAAAAATGATGTTAAGGATGTATTACAGATAGGTGAAGACGCACATGCGGTCAAATGTCAACATAAATCCTGATTTTTATTTCTATATACATTTTTCTTTTATTTTTATAACGGACTTTTTGAAAAATGTAATTGCTAATTTATAAACTATGAACATCATCAGAATAATAAAAATTTTGGTAAATAATTTTATAATGAGCGTCATTTCCAATTTTCCTGTCTGTATGTATATTTTCACTTTCTACTATATTCAATAGAAGAAAGTATTCGATTCGTAAACATTTTCGACATCTGGTTTCGATGGATTTACACGTTTTGAGAGACCCAGAACACGATTTGATTGTTTTTAGGAAATGTCTGTCTGGGTGTATGTGGCAAAAATTTGGTTCCAACTGCATCTTAGAAACTACTGCTCAGAATTGCATATAAATTTATATGCAGTTACACCTTGGCATAAATTAGTGCCTACCAACTTTTGATGTCATCTGCTTAATAGGTGGCACTGATATACAGTGATTTCTGCAATTTTAGAGAAGACAATATCTCAGAAATTACTGCTCAGAATTGCATATGCATTTATATGTAGTTGCAACTTGACATATGTTAGTGTTTTTCAACATTTGGTGCCAATAGGTGCGACAGGTGGCTCTGCTATACAGTGATATCCGCATTTTCAGGGACAGGTATATCACAGGAACTAATGCACAGAATCACATATAAACTTATATATATATATTTCCCTAGACATAAATTAGTGCCTATCAGCTTTTGGTGCCAATCGCTCAACAGGTAGCGCTGCTATACATTGATTTCCACAATGTAAGAAAAGGCTATATCTCAGGTTCTATTGCGTATAAGCTAACAAAACTTGATATGAGCAAAAGCCTTTATCAGATATTATGCTGATTCAGTTTGGGAGCATATCAGCCGACAGATAGCGCTACTAGAAATTTCCCCGACAACGGGAAGAATGCCATCCGTACGGTAAAACGTCACTTCCGCTGTACATTTCTTGTAATACCGCTCTGAGACAAAAAAAAGTTTGCATTCATAATGGAGATAATAATAATAAAGAGTTTGTATTGCGTAAATTTGTATAGGAAAATATAAAAGAAAATTTTGTGGGTTACAACATATTAGTTTAAAAAGTTATTTACATGCAAAAAATAGAAGAAACAGAAAAGTTAATGCAGGAAGAAAAATCTTAATATAACACATGGATGCATGTGCATCTTCACCTATCTGTAATGCATCCTTATGATCATTTTTCATTAAGTTTTCTTCTCTAAAATTATTGAAGTTTTTAACTTTTTCCAATGCTTACTTAAAAAAATTGAATAATTTTCAGTTTAAAAATTATTAAAATTATTACTGCTGCTAAAGTTATATAAAAATCGATTAATAATGTGATATCGAACATGTCATCCAAATTTTATGTTCATACGATTATTTGTTTGAAACAGGGCCGTGCCTACACTTTTAGCCGCCCTGGGCGAAAGATTTTAACCGCCGTCCTAGGCAAAAGATTTTAGCCACCATACTAGGCACTAAAATTATTTCCCTTCTTTCTGCTTCTGAAAACTATCCTATAAAGCCAAAAACTGCCAGGTTGCCACAGATAAAAAGTTATCATGTTTTATTTTCTCTGTTTTAAAAATAAACCTCCAGCGACCGAGTGGTTATGCGCTCAAAGATGGTAGACATTAGGTGCCGGGTTCAATCACAAGTCACGCTTGTCGGCCTAGCCGATCGGAGTTTTCCATGATTTTCTCCGAAACTTGTGTAATTACGGGCTAGGACCCCTTAGAAAGACCCCCACGGAGGGTACTCCCACTCAGGTCTAGGACCTACAGCAGTACATCGGCCTTATTCCCAAATCCAATCCAATCCTGTTTTTAAAAAAATCTAACAATTTTAGTAAACCTAATTTTTAGCTGAAATTTTGTCATTTTTAGCCGCCCCTAGCTGTTAGCCGCCCTGGGCGACCGCCCCGGTCGCCCCCCCCCCCCCCCCCCTAAGCACGGCCCTGGTTTGAAAGTTATGCGCAAAAGAAGAAAACGAGAAAACAAGTGGTTGCTTTTATTTTTAACACCAGTGTATATAATTAAGAAAAATATGGAATGTAAAAATACTTACCAAAAACCCTGGCAAATGGCTAAAAGGGAAAAAAAAAGCATTATTATAATTACCGAAAAATGTTATGTTTAATAGCAAAATATTACAAACGTGAAAGGTTTTAAATTTTCTATTAACTTTTTAATGGATTAGTTAATGTATAAAACAACATGAGTCACGAATTCACTCATATGTCCTCTCTCGCATTTACTAACTTTTAATTAATTAAATAATTTACTTATAGTACTTATGAAGTTTCTGCTAGAATGTATTACAATGCATGATTACATTAGTTAAATGAGTTCATACTGTGTCCGTGAATTCAACAATTTAATACAACTGACCAATATTTATTTAATGTAACGTTGGTTTTGTTACGTTTATAAAGCAGTCTGGTAATAATTTTATCATGTCTTGAAATTTTACAATAAAAATTTTAATAATCGTTTTTTACTATATTTTACCAACAAATGAAAAATTAAGTCCCAAAAAAAATTTAAATTATCTACTACCGTATTACATAATAGAAGATTTTAGAAATATCATTTTAGAAAAGTTAAATAAAAAAAATAAGAAAGAAAGAAAGAAAGAATGAAAATTAAAATTTATAACAACACTTTAAATCGAAAATAAATAAATAAAAAAACATTCAAATTAAAAAATTTAGTGGCTCCTTGACCTGGGCCTAATGTTCTAATGTAAATCCAGGTCTTGGTCATTTAGTCATGCACTTATAAAGAAAATGATTAAGAGTTAAATAAATTCTTAGTTTTGTGGAGAGCAGCATGATGCTTAGACTTTAAGTTAAACTGCATGCGATGTCTTTGAACTGATGCTTAGGAAAACGTTTCTAGAAATTTTAATGTATTACGTCGTTATAGAATTGCATTGTAATGATTTTTGGCTCTTGTAAGTTTTCATATTTCCCTGAGCAAAAGATCATGACGTATTAATGACTCTTTCTATAAATGCCAGGGGTGAAAAAGACATGCACAAAAGTAAATAAAGAGAAGAAAATAATAAGCGAATGAATATGTTTTTCTGATTTAAATAGTTCTAGATAATCGCTCACCAATTTTTTTATGACGTTGGGGTTGAATGGATTTTACGCTGTACTAAAGCTACGTATTAGGATCACTGGCGACAATGGTTTATTATTCACTCCCCCTCCCCCCCCCCCTTCCCCCCAAGTTGTTCCGGAGACATGCCGTCACAATTCTGATCTTTCGTAGCAAAAATGTGAGGATAATTCTAGTTGCATAATTAGTTTTAGAAAAATAGAAAATTTTGTTTTGCGAACGTTCTTTAAAGCATTTATTAGTATATAATTCGAGAAATCACATAGGAAAAAAATATGAAACTTTATGAATGAGATTTCACTTATTACTTTAAAAGAATTCTAAATATTAATGGATTTCTTGAACTGAAGTAAAATAAAAATTAGTCTATATACATGAAAAATGTACCTGTTTTTTGATCGCAGGCGCAATGTTCAGCTTTTTGTCTTTTAATATAACATCAGCCTAAAAACAGAAATGAATAATGAATATTACTCTATGTACATATTATATACAAAGCAAACGAGAAAATATTGAGACATATAGATAACTAGTTTCAATACATTTGTGTTACGCATGTTACATAGGATTTAATACAAAATCTAAAAAATCTTACTGTTATAAAATTTATATTATGACAGGTATCAACACGTTAGGTTTATATATTTTTGACAGCCTCTTTTAGGCATGACAATGAAACATTTATGTAAAATGTCAAATAAAAGAAATTTACCAAATATATTTGCAGTGGCTGGGAGGTTGTGCTCTCAAAGCTGGTAGACAGAAGGTGCTGGTTCTGCCCTGGTCATGCTCGTCGACCTAGCCGTTCGAAGTTTTCTGTGAATCTCTCCGATATTCGAGTAAAAAACAGACAAGGACCTTTTTGAAAGATCACTCCCTTCCAGGCATAGAAAAGCATCCTACCCTACTGTTTAAAAGGAGTCTGAACCACTAGGAACATTAATGCTTGAACTGGGATTCGAACTAGGAATATGGTAACCAAAGGTCAAAGCGTTTACCATTCGACCACCAAATACGCTAGAAAAGGGGTGAGTGAGTGAGGGAATAATTAAAAAAATTCAAGGAATAAATGAGGCCAATCACACAAGAATGAAAAACCGAGAGTTAAAGGGTTATGAAGAAGTTTGCATAACGAAGAACGATATTTAACGAAGAAAGCCAAATAAAAGAGTGTTGTAAAAAGAAAGGGGAAAAAAATCATATCGAAAATGAAATACCGAACAAAAAAATAGAAAGAAAGAAAGAAAGATTAATGAACATAACAGATGAAGTGTCCTGGATGTTATCAAGATATCAGTGTCGGTGTTCTGTGCAAAGGTGTCTCGTATTCGCGCGAGTTTTAGGCAAAAACATAAAAAACTTGGAATAGCTGCACCGCCGAGCACGAGCTGAATTCGAACTTAGTGCTTATCATCTACCTGCTTTGAGAACCAAAATCTTACAGCTACTAACAAGAATTAGAAGCAATAGAATTATTTATCGTTTCTCGGATAAAATTCTTTATATTATTTTCTCTAAAATACTGGGAAAAAAATCTTAAATAAATTCAGTTTAGCAGATATTTAATTTCATCCAAGATCAAGTTGTTAGTAAGTTTAGAGTCCACACACAATATTACCGAATGATAAAAATAAGCTTATGGTAAAAAAAAAAAAAAATGAAAAAAAAAAAAAAAAATGCGGGATTTCCGAAAGTTATATCCTGCCTGCCAACATTCCAATTAATACTGCGTAGTATTGTTAATACTCGGAATACTTTTTTCCCAGCAGTATTTTTGGAGAGTATTGTTTAATCGTAATTCAGGCCTCGTAGCGTTTACTAAAATTTTACGCTCATTTCATTATATTGTCACCATTATTTTAAAACAACATATTACATGGTGTTTACACATGTTATAGCATTAAAATATTCAAGAAAATTTTCTTATTTACAATAGTGGTGACAATATATTAAAACGCGAGTAAAATTTTAGAAACGCTGCGAAGCCTATATATAGTGGGATATAACCAATATATTAGCCTATATATTAGCCTACATATAGTGGGATATAGCCAATCATAGCACAGCTTTTTCCCACAAATATTGGGAGCTCCACCTCGTTCTAGTCGTCCATTGCATTTCCAGAGAATTTCACTACAAAAAAGTTGTGTGAAAAAAGGGTGGATACGATAATTAATTAGGATGTTGGCAGGTATGGTTATACACAAATAAACTTGAAATAAATGTTTTGTCGCCGAATTGAAAAACCTTTCTTCTTATCAATTTCCATTTAAATTCTATTTATTTTTGATACCAGTAAAAAATATGAATGTCTGTGAGAGAATTAAATAAAACGAAAATAAGTTTAAAAAGTATATAAATACAAAAATTCCCGTAACAGAAGAACTATTAAAACTGGAATATTTGTCCAAATGTATTCCTTGAATATAAGCTTAAAAATATTTTTGATTCTGAAAAATGTCTTTCTCTCATACCAGTTATGAAGAATTAAACTTATACAAGTTACTTCGACGAACGCAGACATATTCTTCTGTTTTGTTTCCACATTAATAGCTGTTGAGTAAATCATTATTGAAAAATCACAACAAGGTAAGACTTTAAAGAAAAATAATAAGTTCTTCACTTACCTTGTATTTAGTAGTGCAGTAGGAGCTTCTGTCTCCGGCAATTAATATTGTAGTCCAAAAAAGGGTCATCTTCAAACTGGTGAATTAATCCTAATTTCATTTGTAACTTATTATTCTAACGAGGTTTGACTAATAATGAAAAGAATGTTCATTCAAATTAGCTAAAATAATACTGCAAATAATTTGATCTATAAATGTCTTTTTATTTGGATAAAGTTTAAGGGATGCATTTTTATGCATCCTTACTAGTTGAGGAAATGTTACAGACTGCAAGAAGAATTTTTAAATTACAATTTTTAAGTATATCATTATGGATCATAAATTGTTATATTATATTATATTATGACATTTGAAAGGAAAAATTAATATCTTATTTTGTTTATACTATCATTAAATTACATTGTTGAAATAAATAAAACAGTAATTTAGAATAACATGATTTCCCATAAAGTTTGAATTTAATAGTTCTGTAAAATAAATAATGGTTTGAAAATGTTTATTTAGAGAAGAGAAAGTCATTATGAGTCTATAAATCTTTCACTCGCGGTGTTCAAGGTCAAATTTTATTATAGTTGATATTACTTTGTTTATAGTTCTGAAATAAATGACAGTAAATAAATGAAAAGTTTATGGAGATGATAATACATCTATCAATTCCCCCTTCAGCTCCATAAATCTTTTAAGTTCCACTAATCAGTTTCAATTTCTCTCGGTGTTTTATGTGAATCTGTCTTGGAAGTGCCTTGGTGAAGATATCACCAGTCATTTTGTCACTTGGACAATATTCGGGTTCTATCACACCTTTTTCTTTTAAATCCTTTAAGTAGTTGAATTGCAGGTCAACATGTTTCAGTTTTCCAGTAAAACCGATGTCTATCAGTTTTATACACGAAATATTGTCTTGAAAAACTTTGATAGGTAACTCTTGAGGCAAGTGCAAGTCTTTTAATAATTTTAGTATCCACATGATTTCTTTCGCAGCAGTCGTGGCAGAAATAAATTCGGCCTCAGCCGACGAAAGAGCGACACAATTTTGCCGTTTTGTGATCCATTGAATAGGATTATCTCCTATCATGAAAACACTGCCTGATGTTGATTTTCTGTTGGACTTGTCTCCTCCCCAGTCCGCATCTGCGTAAACTACCAGTTTAGGTTTTTCATTGGCACTGCTAACGAAATTTAGATTTTTTGTGGTATTTAAATACCTGACAACTCTTTTTACTGTTTCCCAGTCCTTTTTTCTTGGACTTTCATTTCTCCTACTTAATATGTTTACGGCAGCTAATATGTCAGGACGGCTAACTGTAGCCAAATATAGCAAGCTTCCTATTGTTTGTCGGTATTTAGTGTTGTTTTCTAATGGGTTATCATTATCATCAAATTTTAAGTAATTTGTTTCCATTGGTGTATATGTTGGTTTAGAGATTTCTAAATTTAATTTACGTACTAACTCTTCGATTTTCAGTTTTTGATTTATTTCGAAATCCCCTCTATCATTTCTAGTTATTTTCATGCCCAAATAGAAACTAACCTCTCCTAAATCCTTAACTTCGAATTCTTTGCTTAATTTCCTTATTATTTCATTAATTTGCCCGTTATTTCCGGCAATTAATATGTCATCGACATATACTATAATAAATGAAATGTTGTCTGACGTATTGTTTACATAGAGGCATGAATCAGCTTTGCTCTCGACATAATTTAGGGTTTTTAGGAAACTCCCAATTTTTAAGTACCAAGCTCTAGCAGCTTGCTTAAGCCCATAAATTGATTTGTTCAACCTACACACTTTATTTTCTTCCCCTGGATTAATAAAACCGTCGGGTTGTTGCATATACAGTTCTTCGTTTAAGTCACCGTGTAGGAATGCTGTTTTAATGTCTATGTGTCTTACATTTAATTTGTGGTAAGCTGCAGAGTTTAGGAAAGAACGTATTGTAGTATAGGACACCACCGGTGCAAATGTTTCATCATAATCTTCCCCAAATTTTTGGAGAAATCCCTGAGCTACCAGTCGTGCTTTAAATTTTTGTATTTTCCCGGAGTCATCATATTTTGTTTTAAAGGTCCACTTTGAACCGATAATTTTCTTTCCTTGTGGTGGATCTACTAATGTCCACGTGTTGTGTTCTTTTAACGATGATATTTCATCCTCTGCTGCTTTTATCCAATTATTTTTCTCAACGGGATTTGTGAGATTTTGAACTTCCGCCCAACTTTGCGGTTCATGTATTGGATCATGTTTTACCATGTAAATTAGTCGATCTGGAGGTACACCGATATTAGATCTCGAGGATCTTCTAGGTTCATTGTTTATTTCAAGTGTTTGTTCGGTGTTATTTTCAGGTGTGTCATTAAGTTCTACATTTACAGTTTCCTTTTGACTAATATCATTTTCTGGTTTTTCTTGTGATGAGAGTTTAGAGTTTTGATTTTCTATAAATTTAACCGTTCTTGCGATAATAATACCTTTTCCTCCCGTGTAAATCCTGTATCCCTTTGATCTATAGTCATAACCTACGAAGATTCCCTCTTGCGCTTTATTGTCTAATTTTCTTCTTATTTGTTTATTTATGTACGCAAAAGCTTTACACCCGAATACTCTCAAATGAGATAAATCAGGTTTAATTCCATTCCATAATTCGTAGGGACTTTTATTATTTCCTTTTGTGGGGAGTCTATTAATAATATAGTTTGCTGTGTTGACAGCTTCCCCCCAAAATTGCTTATCTAGATTTGCTTCTGATAGCATACTTCTCACCATTTCTACCAGTGTTCTGTTTTTCCTTTCAGCCACTCCGTTTTGTGCTGGGCAATAAGGAACTGTAAGTTCGTGTTTAATTCCCATTTGATTTAGGTAATTTTCTATTTCACTTCCCACATATTCTCTCCCGTTATCAGATCTGACTCTTTCAGGTAATTTACCAAACTTATTTTTGACTAATGCTATATATTGTTTGAGCATGGTTAATACCTCGCTTCTATGTTTCAAGAGATAAATCATGCAGAATCTGGTGTAATCATCGATGAACGTTAAAAAATATGTTTTCCCCCCTATGGTGGGTGTTTGAAATGGCCCACAGATGTCTGTATGTATTAATTCAAGTACTCTATTAGTCCTGTATTTAGATTGCTGTGGATATGGTAAATCTGTCAGTTTTTCTTTAATGCATGTTTCACATGTTTTGTCATGTTTGCAGAAATTTATATTAATTCCCACTGCTAGTTCCTTATCCATAATGTGTTTTATGTCAGCATAATTTCTATGACCGAGCCGCTTGTGCCAAAGCGTGATACAATTCTTATTGTTACATTCGTGAGTTAAATTAATATGTTCATTTGAACTGTTTTGGGGTTGTTTTACTTCATATAAGTTACCCTTTAGTTCCCCCTCAAGGAAGGTTTTTCCGAATTTTTGTAGTATACATTTATCATTTTTGAAAATTAACGTGCAGCCATTTTTGGTGGCTTTACTAACAGAAATTAAATTTGTTTCGAGGTCTGGTACAAAAAGTACGTCGAGTAACTTTATTTTGTTTATTTCCCCCTCAGATGTTTCGGTAGTAATAACTACATCACCTGAGCCCTGTGATGTTAAAATATTTCCGTTTGCTATGACAACATTTGAATTGTCATAATTTTTTATTTCACTAAATAAATTTTTGTTATTTGTGATATGCGAGGAGGAGCCGCTATCTACGATCCAATTGTTTTTGTTTTCTTTACAGGCGATGAATGCTAAATTTTTTAATTTATTTCTTGTATGAGTTTCATCGTCGGATGCATTTGATTCATCCCTGTCATGTTTCATTTTTGGTTCACTATTTTCAAAACATAAAGATGAATTAAAGTTTTTATTTTTATTGTTATAGCCACTTGATGAATAGTTTTGTTTTTTGTTTTTGTCTTTTCTGTACCAACAGTCGTTGGTATTATGATTTTTCATCTTGCAGTATGTGCAGAATTTATTCACTTGTTTTTTCGGAAAGTTTTGTTTGTGTCTTTTAATTTGATAAGCTACGGCATTATCATCAACTTGCAACGCTTTGTTATTACTAGATCTTCTGTTATATTCATCCATCAGCTTACTTTGGATATAACTAGGTGTAAGATCCTCTTCAGATTTTGCTTCTAAAGCAGTAATAAGAGGATCATATGACGGAGGTAGCGAACACAGTAAAAGTGCTGATAGATGAGAATCATTTATATTTTCGCCGATGGCAGTAAGTTTCTCTTTGATTTCTAAAATGTTTGTGATGTGTTTAATCATGTTGCCTCCTTCGGCTAATTTGCAGCTATACAAATTTTTTAGTAAGTATAACTTGCTTGAAAGGTTTGTACGTTCGTGTAAATTTTTTAGTTTGACCCATGTCTCTTTTGACGTGGACAAACCCTTTACATGTACTATCTGATCATCACTAATAAATAGGTTTATCATGGCTTTGGCTTTTTTGTCTTTTTTGGACCAATCTGAAGTGATAGGCTCTGGTGGAGTTTCAGTTATGGCGTCAAAAAGATCTTCTTTTATCAATAACATTTCTAGCTTAAAAGACCACGTAGCATAATTAGAAGCATTGAGCTTCTCAATAATTGCATTGTCTTTATAAGACGCCATTGTTAATTTTAATTTAATTTACAGTAATAACTTCCACCACTAATAGCCTATGTAATATGAATTTAATTATTGTATGCCAGAGATTTTTAAGTCGGTCTTCATAATCAATGTTGAGTAAATCATTATTGAAAAATCACAACAAGGTAAGACTTTAAAGAAAAATAATAAGTTCTTCACTTACCTTGTATTTAGTAGTGCAGTAGGAGCTTCTGTCTCCGGCAATTAATATTGTAGTCCAAAAAAGGGTCATCTTCAAACTGGTGAATTAATCCTAATTTCATTTGTAACTTATTATTCTAACGAGGTTTGACTAATAATGAAAAGAATGTTCATTCAAATTAGCTAAAATAATACTGCAAATAATTTGATCTATAAATGTCTTTTTATTTGGATAAAGTTTAAGGGATGCATTTTTATGCATCCTTACTAGTTGAGGAAATGTTACAGACTGCAAGAAGAATTTTTAAATTACAATTTTTAAGTATATCATTATGGATCATAAATTGTTATATTATATTATATTATGACATTTGAAAGGAAAAATTAATATCTTATTTTGTTTATACTATCATTAAATTACATTGTTGAAATAAATAAAACAGTAATTTAGAATAACATGATTTCCCATAAAGTTTGAATTTAATAGTTCTGTAAAATAAATAATGGTTTGAAAATGTTTATTTAGAGAAGAGAAAGTCATTATGAGTCTATAAATCTTTCACTCGCGGTGTTCAAGGTCAAATTTTATTATAGTTGATATTACTTTGTTTATAGTTCTGAAATAAATGACAGTAAATAAATGAAAAGTTTATGGAGATGATAATACATCTATCAATAGCAAATAGCTAAACATTTGTTTAAAAAGAAAAGCGAGTGGTAATATTTTATTCAAAAGGCTTAAATTTATTTTTTCGTTTTATAAAAACTTTTTTGCATTATTTTTTTCATTTTTACTTCCTCCAATTTATTTTATATTTATTTTATTTTATTGTTGTAGTAAAATTTTAAAGTTCAGAGAAACTAAGAAAAGTTTTTTTTTTCTTTTTTTATGTAAATGAAAGTTGCTTTTATCATCAACATTTTACAAAAAGAAAGAAGAAAAAAAGACTAAAATATGCAACCATATTTAATTTATTACATTCATACCTTTACACATGAATAGTGAGCGATGGTTAAAATTTTTACAGTGTAAATTGAACATGGTTTGTTTACTTACTTCTTTCTGTATTCTCTTTGCTTCTTCTTCTGTTTCAAAAGTGACAAAGCCGTACCTATTTTTAAAAAAATTGATGAAATCACATATTAATTTAAAATAACAAACGCAGAAAAGATAGCTTAGTAAAAAGAAAACATGGTTTAATCATTTTTACCCTTTGGAAACGCCAGCTCTGTCCAGAATGATTTTTGTTGCCTTTACGTTGCCGTATGCAGCAAATATGGAGTGTAGTTCAGATTCTGTTGTCTATAAATTCAGAAACGATAAACGCTCATTTTAATAAATTCTATATTAATAATGCTTATGTTTCAGTTTATCGAAACTTTAGAAAGCAAAAGCCATTTATTTAAAATGAAAGTTTAAAGCAAACGTACAGATATATTTGACACATTTTAGAAAATAGCATTAACAAACCAAAAGCATGCATAAAAAACATAAAAAAATAAACATAAAAACTTCTTCACACACTATAAAAGAAAGGGAAGCACTACCAGTTTCGAAAGTACGTGGCCTTTCTTCTTCAGGTGCAAAAAAAAAAAAAAAAAAAAAAAAAAACACGTGCTACTACCTTGAAGGCACAAGCAAGACTGCAGACAGTCTTGCTTTTACCTACAGTCAGTTTTTTTTTCCCCCAGATAGCTAGTTTTATTTATTTATTTTATTTTATTTTATTTTTTACTTTCCAAATGTTATGTGTAAGGGGAGTATTGTAGGCATGATTTACGAAATGGATTTTGTATCTCACATAGCACAAAAAAGAACAGTCCTAGAATGTTTGCAAATTTATATGTGAGACTGTTATAATATCCAGTAATATATCTCCAACTTTGGTTTCGATACGAGTTCCCCTTTTAGAGATATTTACGATTTTGCACGAATTTTCGGGATGTATGCATGTGTGTGTGTGTACACTTATGTTGAATAAGATTATCAAGTACTTAATCAGGTTTGTCATTCTTAATATACTAACCATAGATATAGTAATTTATATAGATCTATCATCCCCATGTTAACGAGCAAAGATTTTTGATGCCGAAAAAGTTTTTCGGCATCAGCCATTAGAGAGTTAAAACTCGAAAATTATAATAGAATAGAATGTTAATGAATGTTGAAAATGCCGAAATGTTGCGTGACTTTTAAGTGTTCTAATAAATATATGAAAAGAAATGGGATAAGTTTTCATAAATAGGTTATATTCAAGTAATTTATGAAAAATATAAATTTTATAATCAGTTGTTTTGTTATTATTATGAAACAATTACTGTCTTCATATTTAGTGGAATGCTTTTTTAAATTTTAATATTTTTTAATATTTTATATTAGTAATATGGAATTCTCAAAATTCTTTTAAATGTAGTTAGCAGCCGCAGAAGTTTTAGTATATAACTAGTATGTTGTGATTACCACAATACTTTCTTCTATATATAATCCTACACAAATTTACGCAATACAAATTATTTATTCAATTATAATTTATTAAAATTATTTTTCATGATAAATGCAGACGATTTTTATCTCAAAGAAGTATCTATATATTAATAGGCAAGCATAAATTTTTTGTTGTCCCTTTTTAACATATTAATTATGGGAGTAGAGGGTTGAAAATGGTATCATTCGAAATGTATAGTTAGCCGGAAGGTGCGAATACAAATATTATTTTCTTACGATGTCAAGAAGGTATTTAAAAATACGTTTATTTTTTATGCATTTTACCCCATTTTTCCCTTTTATACACGTATTCCTTTACATTAAAAAATACCTAAAAGTAGAAAGTTGTTAAATCTGGCAATTTCATAAAGCTCAAATAAAACCATAGACACAGTAATTTGTATAATGTAGCATCACCATACGCAAGCGAAGTGATGACGTCACTGTCTGTCCATGGAGCCATGAAAAAGATTTTCTGTGTTAATCGAGTTATTTTTTCTGTAAAATTGGTAAAATTTTAATTTAAAATCACAAAACTCCGGAAAAAAATGGCAAATTTCCAGTTTCGAATGTAAACATAAACATTTCATTTCAAAGGGTGATATTTAAACAATAAATATTCAACTAATATACTAAATAAAAGGAAAATGGATTTGTTACTAACTGCTGCATGTATAAGTAGACGATACGGAAAAAATTCCGATTTCCGTTTTTTGCTGAATTTACATGTTTTGAGCTTTCTTTACGTTTTAATTAACTGAAATTGGCTACTTAGTTTTAAAAAAAGTGTCTTTATTGCTAGCTTTTGTGGGTAGAAGAAGCAAGTAGAAGATACATAAAAACTTTTGATTTCCGGTTTTCGATGAATTTACACGTTTTGAGATTTCCTTGCATTTTAATTAAGTGAAATTGACTACTTATTTTTATTTTTTTAAATATGGATTTATTATTCTTTCCTCTGCATACATAAGTAGAAAATATACGATTCAGAAAAGTTTTAGATTTTTGGTTTTCGATAAAGTTACACGCTTTGAAATTTCCCGAACTCAATTCGACCATTTTTGAAAAATATCTTTTTTTTTTTTTTTTAACACTGTACTTTATGAACCAATCGAATTAATTTAACAGAATTTGATAGTTGGTTGGGCCTTGGTTTGACATGGTACCTATTAGCTTCTGGGCTGTATCACACAACAAGGGGCGTTTTCACGTTGCATTTTTCTCTCATTTCAGGAAAGGCTAACATCTACAGAAAGAAATAATTATATTAAGTAAAACTCTGTTGATTCAGTTAGAGTGAATATCGGCAGACAATTGCATTCCGTTTAGGACAAGTCAATAACTTTGCTTTGCCTCGCTTTGCAAAAAAAAAATGGTCGAGTTTCGACCACTGGGCGATACTAGTAATAATAAATACCGAAAGGAAGGAAGTCAGTTTTGTGCAGATATGAGTATACTAGAGTATAGTATTAAAAAAAAAGAGAGAGAGAGAAAGGAAAAAGAAAAGAAAGAAAAAAAAATGGATATCTGAGGTTTTTCATTCTCTTTTAGTACATAAATTTTATTTGCTAAATTATCTTTGTCTATTCCCGTGTATATTCACTCGGGAAAAGACATCCATAAGAGAGTAAAATGGCCGTCTTTTTCCAAACGAAAAGGCATCACTTTTCCCCCCTAATTGATCAATCTATGTCTTATTACTATATGTATGATACTAACAAAACAGGCGGCGGGGAAAAAAAAATTAAATTGATTGAGATTGAGAGGAACACGTACAAATCTTTCTTTCCACCACGGATCATTAGGGACATTTAAATGAATTAATAGCATTTTCCCATCACTAAAGATTACTTCAACTTTAATGCACTAATAAAATTTGCTCCTTCTTTAGCTGCGATTTTCATTTTTGAAATCTTTTAAAACTTATTTCACTCTCTTAAAGAACGAAAAGTTCTGGAAATATTCATAAAAATGCCAAGGAATTTTATAATTAATCTGATTTCAAACTGAATATGGTATGAACAATTACATGTTGGTAAAAATATTTTTGATTTTCCCTCCCCTTCACTTTGAATATAGATACGGCTTACTAAATCTTTTTTATTTATATAGATTTAAAGAAAACACTGTTCTCAATCGTGCAGAACCTCGCAACTCTTTAGGTAATATGTTTAAAGTAGAGAATGGCTGCAGATTATACACGCATATGACTTACATTCATTATCTTACACATCTTTAGTATATCTTCACGCAAATATCATTAACACTAGATTGTCCAAAGAAGTCTTTTTAACTTCTGCTTAATTTCGTTTAATATATATATATGTGTGTGTGTGTGCGCGTGTGTGTAAGAAAACTTATAGAAAATTACTAAAATATGAACAGATGTGAAAAGATAAAAAAGAAAAAAAAAAAAAAAAAGAAAGAAAGAGGGAAAGGAAAGAAAAGAAAGAACATCTATATTAAAATTGTTAAAATACTATATTTTTTTTTTAAATAAAGAATTTAAGTTAAATAAAATATTAAATTTTTAGTTTAAAATACTGTCATAAAGTTATAATTTTTTTTGTTCAAATTACTAAAATATAATAATTAAAGTACTTTTTAGTTCTAAATACTATAATAAAGTTTCATTTTTTTAGATCAAATTACTATTCTAATGATATAAAATTAACATCACATTAAATTAAATATGTATACAAATTGAGATAGAAAATAAAATTATTTTTGAGATTAAAAATTGTTTAAATTATTATTCTAAAGTTATAAAATTAACATAATTTAAATCAAATTAATAAACAAATTAAGATGAAAAAAATTTTAAGATTAAAATATCAAGCATGGATTATGTTTTAAAAGTATTTCTTTTAATTTGTGTCTGTAATTTTAATGTAACTAATCTGTATAATATTTATCACTTATCTACTTAAGCAATAATAAATTTGTTTTGTAAATCTTTAATAACTAGCTAAATTAATTCCTTTAAAATTATAGCATTTCATATTCGATAATTTATTCATTCCATGTACTAAATCTAATTTGAATTTATCAAGTAAAATAAATTTCTAAGCATTAAAATATTCTACAGGTTTAATATAATATATTGCATTTTTATCTATACAAATAATATAAAATCTTTTTGTAAAAAAAATAGAACCGACTCCAAAAAGCAACTACTATTGAAACAATTAAAAAAAAATTGTATGAAATGAAACTGTAAATTGCGCCTAAAAGTATAAAATAATTCTGTTCGCCAAACAACCTATAACACTACAATTAATCGTAACTTTTGAAGTCTACGCAAAATCAAATAAAATTTAATTAGTTTTTAAAAGTTTGTTTTTAGATCGGTAGAAACAAAAGCTGTTGTTTCGAATGATCCATTTTCATGTTTCCTTTATTATTTTATCACTGTATACAATTGGTCCATTAGTAGCATCTACATAGAACAGTGAACATTCTTCACAATCCGGTATTTATGTTTCTACGAAGTTAGAGTTTCCTTTGCAAATTTGGTATAACTTTGGTAACTATCGTCCTTGGTGGCTTTTAGATTTGGCGATCAAAACGTAATACAAAATTTATACACGCAAGATGTATATTTTCATAATATATATTGTACGAAGTATTGTTTCATATTCTTGATTACTCTCTTAATATATCTTATCAAAATACTCATGATATCCCAAAGAAATTACATATGTTTGCCAGATAATTTTGGGATTTTTCTTTCACCAAGGACGTCAGATACCGGCATCTTCGCCAACTTTTGCTGTTTACGAAATCTTATTTGTTTTCTTGAATTAGAGTAGTTTTCGGCTGCGTTTTGCAGGTGACAATATGCGATGTGTATTTTGAATAGGATTTTATTTCTGTATTGAATAAAGGCATCAATTTTTATTTAATTTTGCGCCGACTTCAAAAGTTATGATTAATTGTAGTGTTATAGGTTGTTTGGCGAACAGAATTATTTTATACTTTTAGGCGCAATTTACAGTTTCATTTCATACAATTTTTTTTTAATTGTTTCAATAGTAGTTGCTTTTTGGAGTCGGTTCTATTTTTTTTACAAAAAGATTTTATTTTTCTCTTTTCAGTGAAAACTTATTCATATAGCAGAATATCAGTGACGTTCGACGGCAGTTTCACAAATCACAACTTCCAAGAAAAGTGACATAACTCAAAAAATGGTTTATGTCACTGAAAAATACATGAAATGCACCCAATGTGAACAAAAAAGTTACATTTCCATCTAGATAGTTATCCACTCGAGAGACAGTTGTGCCAATTTTATTCTAGTCAAGTTATTTTTAAGTTGATTTTTCTGAAATGCTGCATTTTTAAGTTGTGTCATTCTTGCCTTTATCGGATATGAGCAAAAAAAAAAAAAATCTATTGAGTAAACATACGTTAAATTAAAAAGTCTTTAGAAATGTAAAGAACGGATACGCTGTATTCGTAACCAAAAATTCTGTTAGGCATATATATTGAACTTTACAGTGAATACGTATCACCCGCTGCGCTGGAAATTGCGCAGCATTAAGTTCAAACAAAGAGCAAAATATGCATTGCAGCTGACGGACAGAAGTTTCAACATCGATACTTACATACTGCTTTTACCAGTGTAGCTGTAAGCAATCAACAGTTAGATTGAGAACAGACTTTTGTGAGTATCCTGTAATTTGTTTATATCTTAATGAAATCATAATGAAACCTATTTCAAGCCGAGATCATTACGACAACAAAAAAAGTATTAAAATTAAATCATCTCTTACGAAGTTATAAGCTAACAAATTTCAACAACAACAACAATGAGAAACATGGTTTGTATTGAGAACCTCTTCCTTTATGAAGTCGGTTTAAAACGTCTATGCGTTAATCGATGTGACCGCTTACAATAACCATAATTTGAATTTTACATAGCATAAATGTCACTCGCTACTCTACAACGTATGCAATGTTGTTCAAGTCTGCACAAAATAGGAAATTGTGAACAAACAAATGCACGTTTTAATCGTTCTGTTTTTACCATTAATGCCTAAACTATCTTTTCGTACTTAATCGAAGATGCGCTGCAATTTTATAATTCACTTTTTTTCCCCTGTCTTGTACCGCTTCCGAGATAGGACCGCTAACTCCACTGTATTCCACCAGGTTGTGCTGTAGGCGGTTGAATCGCGTAGCTCGTGTCCATTTTACTATACCTACATACCCCTTTTATGACTATAGCTGCAGCTGTTCAGCGGTTAAAAGATTCGGGACTGACTTTTTTGGGCAACCTGTATTTTCTTTTGATCGTAAAGATGTTACAATGGGACCTATTTCAGACCAAGACCTTTACAATAAAACAAAAAGTATCAAAATCGAATCATTCGTTCAGAAGTTATGAGCTAACAAACAAAAGCAAAAAACATATGCTTTGAATTGAGAACCTCCTCCTTTTTGAAGCTGGTTAATTAGAGCATCTCTTACGAAGTTATAAGCTTAGAAACACCACCAACAACACACAGCTCGTATTAAGAACACCCTCCTTTCTGACGTTGGTTGAAAATGACTTTGCGCTAATCGATGTGACCGCTTACAGTAACTGTACATTGAATCACAGAGTATACGTGTCATCCACTACGCTGCAAAGTGTGCAACGTAGTTCAAGTGTGCACAGTGTAGAAAATTGCGAAGAAATAACTGCACGTTTTAAGCGTTCTATTTTTAGCAATAATGTCTAAAAACTGTCTTTTCGTAGTAAATCGATGATGCTCTACAACTTCGTAACTAGCTTTTCTCCCATCTTGAGCCGTTTCTGAGATAGGAGCGCTAATTCCGTTGTTTTTCCCCAGACGGCGCTTTATTTTCTTTAGATTGTAAAGATATTGCAACGGGACCTACTTCAGACCAAGATCTTTACAACAAAAGAAAATGTATCAAGTAACCGTATTTTGAACTATATAGCGTATGTCTCACTAGCTACGCTACGACTTGTGCAATGTAGCTCAAGTGTGCATAATGTAAGAAATTGCGAACAAAGAAATGCATGTTTTTAGCCTTTTATTTTTAGCATCAATGTCTAAACTATCTTTTCATAGTAAATTGATGATGGTCTGCAATAATTCACTTTTTCCCCCTGTCTTGAACCGTTTCCGAGATAGGAAGACTAGCATGAATGTCTAAACTATCTTTTTGTACTAAATCGATCATACTCTTCAACTTTGTAATTCACTTTTTCCCCCTGTCTTGAACCGTTTCCGAGATAGGAACGCTAGCATGAATGTCTAAACTAACTTTTTGTACTAAATCGATCATACTCTTCAACTCTGTAATTCACTTTTTTCTCTAGAACCGTTTTCGATATAGGACACAAACTCCGCTATTTTCCACCAGGTGGCGCAGCAAGCGGTTTAACCTTGTACTGCATGGCCACTTCGCTATACTTACATACCATTTTTATTACTATAGCTGCAGCCGCTTAGCAGTTAAAAGAGTTGGACTGATTTTTTTGGACACCTGTATTTTTTTTAGATCGCAAAGATATTACAATGGGACCTATTTCAGACCAAGACCTTTTCAACAAAACAAAAAGTATCAAAATCGGAGCATCCGTTCAGAAGTTATGAGCTAACAAACATAAAAAAAAACATACGATTTGAATTGAGAACCTTCCTTCTTTTTTGAAGTCGGTTAAAAAACAGCTGTACATGTGTGTATGAACTTATATTTATAGGTAAACGGCTGATCGCAGAGCTACAGAATTTTTCATGGAGCTCCGTTTTGACCATTCCTGATGCACCTCGAAGCCCGATTTTCGAATTCTTGATTAGTCTCTTATTATTATTATTATTACTATTATCGATTAAAATATATAAATTTCTGAAACGAACGACTTTGCAGATAGAAGTGTAAATAAAGCAATTTTTTTCTAAGGCCGTTGGCTAATTTGGTTAGAGTATCATGCTGATGACGGACAGGTTATGGATTCGACCCTTCAAGGGGTTCTGTGTTTATTTTTACAGATTAATTATCTGCAATTGATAAATCACGGTATCAGTTCATAAAAAAAAAAAATCTTTCAATGTCAACACAGTATCCTAAGAGTTTATTATTATTATTATTATTATTATTTTAATTAATTAAATTTTTGCAGATAAGAAGCTTATCTGGTGCTGCCATATGTAGCGTGAAAATGATAATCTTTCAGAGAAATGTCTGACCAAAAAACGCAGTTCTTTAATAAAAACAGTGCCACTTATCGTCCAGTAAACACTTAAACTGAAATGTCCGCTTAAGGCTGTAAATCAATCAGATTTCTTCTTCCTTTCTTCCCATATTATCGTATGGAATTTTTGTTGCTTCGTTTCATCATTTTAAACACTTTCGTTTTATCTCATTTAAAAAAATAATTTTTTTTAATTCTGCTCTTTTTTTTTTTTTATTATTATTACCACCTTTAGTGAGCAATTATTTGGAAATAAATAAATAAATAAAATATTTTATTTCATTAAGTAAATTTAGGGTTCTAAATTTGGATTTCTAATTGATATATTTAATTTTTTTTTTTTTTTTTTTTTTTTCGCTCACTAAGCTAATAGGCGACATATTCAAAGAGTAATATCCAAAAAATAGAATTGGAAAAACTTTATTTTTAAATGAGATATTCTTATACAACAAAGCAACAAAAAGCCCTTTAGACATGAACCTATAAAGAGGACGGCGATCGCGATGTTTTAAGAATAACCCCAATTTTCTCCCTTCGCTTCTCCCCAGACATCTCGGGTCTTTGCAGCGCCATCACGCGGCAGTATCAGAAATTCCGTCTTTCGAATTATTGAAAGGTAAAAGAAAAGATAAGGAAGGATTGCGCAAAAAATCGCGGATTTTCATTTGGAATAAGTTAATAAACTTTTATTAAATCCGCATCAACGTATACTGTTGTAGATTCCGAAAGTTCGATAATTTTAAAATCATTCTGCAAAAACTTTTTTGAGAAATCTAAAATAAATAATAATAATAAATTAGTCTTGTATTTCGTTTAAATAAATAAATAAATAATAATAATAGAATGGAACAATCAATTTGAAATGTTCCAAATAATAATAATAATAAGTAGGAAAAAAAGAAAAGAAAAAACCCACCAAGGAACTGTATATTTAAGGAATATTTATTAATTGTTCTTGAAATTATTTTCAATGTTTAATATTTAGCATTTGAAATAATTTGTTTTTAAATATCTACATTTTGAACTCGCACTAAACATTTTTCCTTTATATAAATTAAAACTTTCTTTCAATTATACACACACACACACACATATATGTATATATATATATATATATATATATTCCACACATGTGCAATGAAATATTATAATAATTATTATATTTACATTTCTTGAAAATTATTAAATAAATACTCCCTGCAAACTAATTATTATTATAATTTTCTTTCCTACAGCTCCACTAGTAACTGAGAAGTTCTGCCCTTAAAGCTGGACTATGGGAAGTGCTGGGTTCGGTCTCAGGTCACGCTTGTCGACCTAGCCATTCGGAGTTTTCCGTGTTTTTCTCCGAAACTCGCGAATGATATGGGCTAGTACCTCTTAGGTAAATGTCCCTAGTGTAGACAATTTACCTTAAACCGAATACCAACATTTTAGAGGTTTGGTTAAGTTAATAGGTCCCACCAGTAGCCGAGAGATTCTGCATTCAAATGTAGTGGCCGAGAAGTGCAGGATTAGATCCCAGGAAGCACTTGTCGAACTAGTCGTTTAGAGTGTTACGTGGTTTTCTCCGAAACTCACGTGAATACAGGTTAGGATCACTTAGAAAGACCCCTACAGAGGGCATCCTTTTTAGGCTCAAGTCCCTAGTACTAAGTCCCCAATAACTTTAAGCCAATAGAGGAAAGTTGCATGGAGCATGGTTCAAGTCCATGTCATTTGTCTTCCTAGACGTTTCTTATCTTCTACAAAACTCGCATAAATATGGGCTAGGGTCCCTTAGAAAGACCCAAGGAAGCAATCCACTCTGGCCCAAGTTTCTAGAGCAGACAACTGGCCTTAATATAGATTTAATACATATATATAGATATATAAAGTAATACTTGAATATACTGTTAAACTATAAGAAGGTAGAATCAAGGTGAAAAATTAGAAATTAGTGAGCAGTAATCATTTTAAATATTTTGAAAAAAAATCTGAAATTCTGAATTATTTATTTTTAAATAATTTTTGAGAAAAAATAATATACTTAATAATCTCATAATTTAATGCATATGTATGTGCATTTTCATAATTATAAACAGGGACCGATTTACTCAGTTGGAGGCCCAGGGCACTCATGTTCAATGGGCCCCTTTTCCTCGTACTTTAATATTACAACAAACAAAACAAACCGCATATTTTTGATTCACGTGTCGAAAAATTTTCTCTTCTTTTCATTTTATTGGTAAGACTTAACTAGATCCGATGCTTGTCTATCGGATCAATGTACATCGCACCCACATATCTGCACTGTGGTGTTAGCCTCGGATTTAGTTAGCCTTAGTAAGACTTTGAAATGCAGTATCGGTAGTATGCAGTTGTATTTGCGTTTAGCAAAAATATTGCAATTTTTTCAATGAACTGACAGTTTCCTTGAAAGATTATACCGCTGATTTATATAACAGCGCATTAATACCTCCATCTATCGATGAAAAAACAAAAAGCAATGATCATTATAGCAAAATTTGGAAATTTTTCATTTTAACTATTTTTTTAAATGTATGATTGAATTTGTTGGAGGCCCCCCTCAGTGAGAGGGCCCAGGGCACATGCCCCGAATGCCCTGCCTTAAATCAGACACTGATTATAAAATAGTAATTTATAAAGCGTTTTATGTAAGTTTACCACCCGCTTTCATAATAAATTTATCTAAAAATTTTCCAGTTACAGAGCGCAACAAATTTATATACAAAGATATTCAAAATAATTTCAATATATTTCGTTCAATAATAGAAAATATTAAGAAAAATTTTTTTTTAATACCTTTGTACTAAACAACACATAAGGAAATTGACCTTATTATGGTTAAAAATATGTTTTCTGTGAAACAGGGTATGAATAGCAAAGATTTACTGTTAACGGATACACAAAAATATTCAGATGCATTATGGGCTGTAGTTGAAAATTGTTAGAACTGCATTTTTAATTGTGTTAAGCGTTTTTAATAATTTAAAACATTGCTAATGCATGATTATAACTTTAATTGGTGTGTCTGTTCTTTAATTTCTGGTGGTATTAATAAAATACCTTAAAATTAATATATGTTATTTAAGTGCCAAGTTCTCTACTGAAAATGATACAATAATACTCTACAGGATGGCTAAACAAGTTTTAGTCCATATATAGGCTATACAAATGCAATATTTTTCTCAATTTTTTATTTAGACATAAAGCTGTGAAGAAGCTTTTGTGAGATTTTTTCCTCTATTGCTAAAAATAAAATATATTTTTGCAGCCTTGTTTTTCGAAAATATAAAGGAGTACAGAAAAACAATCTGTCTTTTAGTTTTTGTTTGAAATTAAAGCCATAAAGATATTCTTTACTTTATTCTATATCCAATAGAAGAAAGTATTAGATTCGTAAAAATTTTCGATTTCCAGTTGTCGATAGATTTACATGTTTTTAGAGGTCCAGAACAGGATTTAATCTTTTTTAGAAAATGTCTGTATAATTTCAACTGTATCTCAAGAGCTACTTCAGAGAATTTCATACAAATTGATATGTAGTTGCACCTTAACATAAATTAGGGTCTATCAACTTTTGGTGAAAATCGTGCAGCATGTATTGTTTCCCTCCCGTTTTCTCTGAACTTTTAACTTGGCGGTATAGGACAAAATTTCTTATAAATCTACACAACTGAAATTGTTTTAATTGAATCCTTATGAAATTAAAAATATTACTCATAATACAAATAGGGAACTAGAAAAAAAAAACGAACATGTAGGGGCAATGGCAAATTTTTAATACTGATATCTTTCATCAATAAATTTTCTTCCTCAGTATAAGAAAATACAAATTATATTTTAAAGCCTCATTACAGAGAGAGACAATTTGTTTTAATACCATACACCACATCCTGAATATTTTTAAGTTTGAATACTCAAAAATTATATTACATTTCATCATTCAGATATTTAAAAAAATTCATTTTACGATGAATCAACAAAGTAATACCTGAATATCGTTAAGGGTATGCTCTTAAACTATAATATTGTGAAATCCAGGAGAAAAAAAATGAAAAACTAGTAATCATTTTAAGTATTTCCAAAAAACTGACATTTAGAGTTTCAGTTTTAAAATTTTAAATAGTTTTTGAGAATATTTAATATGCTTAATATTTTATATTTCAATGTGTACGTAAATTTTCCCAACCCTAAACCAGTAATTTACAAAAAGGTTTATAAAATTACTGTCTTCTTTCACTGTAATAAATTTACTTAAGAAATTTCCGATTTCAATGTTAAAACTTCTTTTTTTTATTTTTTATTTATTTTTTTTTTTAAATCAATCTTTACAATTTTACCGTTATCTTGCATGGGTGGATTCTGGGAAAAGCAAATTTATTTTAATTTCACAAAACTTTGAAATACTATTTCATACACATATATATATATATTCATATACACATACACGTACATAACGTATGGTTTGTCTTGATTTTATTACAAGCTAATCGTTATTAATTAAAATGGTTAATTAGACATTAAAAGCAAGCTATTTTCACTAAGAGATGAAAAACATTAAAGTATTATTTTATTTTATTTTTTTTTTAATTCAAAAAATCCTTTATTTATTTATTATTCTTTTTAATTTTTTTGAAATTTTTGAACAAACAACCCCTCCCCCCCCCCCTCCACACACACACACACTTACCTTGTTAAGAATTTCAGATTTTGTGCATGTATTATTGACCAATATATACAGGGTTTAAACTGCCATTAGTTTTTTTAGCATTTTGCTAAAAGGTATCATATTTTGCTAAAACATGTCGGTCAGAATTTCGCTAAAAAGCTAAAACTGGATAACTGTATAAAATATCTCTATATACAGTGCGTTGCATGAATATAAACGCACCCTTTTCAATAACCAGAAATATAATTTTTTAAATTTTTAAAGAAGGAATGTGACTTGCAGTTATTGCATATGACTAACAACTGAATAAGGTGCTTTGAGCAAGTATGTTTAGGCTCATGCAAGCTTATGTAATGAATGTTTAAGCATTTTCTTATTTTTCACTGTTTTTCGTTTGTTGCACGAAATTAAACGCACTCTGTATTTTGCGTTTAAAATTTAACAGAGCCGCCTGAATTAAATTAAATCATTAATAGTCGTGTTGCTAAAATTCTCTAAAATCAGTTTTAATGCTTGAGTGCAAAATTTACGGAGTTTGTACAGGATGGCAAGAGGAAAAACATTGACAGTAGACGAGAGGATAAAAATCGACTTTTTGCGTGGTAAAGGCTTTTGCAATTGCGAAATAGGGCTCTGAATCGGAAGTAGTGAGAGTGTTATGCGAAATTATATAAAGAAAGGAGCAAATTATGGGAAAAAAGCGTATGGGAAGCGAATAGGAAAGCTCACCAGTTACGACAAATTTCGAATATGCAACGCTGAAAAAAATAAGAATATTTCCTGTGCGAAGATAAAGGCTCAATACAAACTGGGTGTTCATCGGACAGCCATATGGAGAACTATCAAAGCTGCAACATTCATTAAATTTAAGAGAATGAAGGCGAAACCACCCCTCACTCAAAATCACAAGGATATGCGGTTGGAAAGGGCAAGAAAATAGATTCTAGATCGACTAAATTGGGAAAAAGTCATCTTCTCAGATGAAAAAATGTTTAATCTCGATGTCCAGGACGGATTTCATAGCTACTGGCACGATATGATGACCGAAGAAATGTACTGTTCAAAACGTCAATCTGGAGGTGGGTCTGTCATGGTGCGGGTAGCCATAGGTTTTAAAGGTACTTTCGAATTAGAGTTCGTGGAGAACAGTATGAACTCTGTAGATTATGTCCAGATGCTCACAAGGAACCTCGCCGTCAAGCAGTCGAAAAATCTGGAAGAAATTATATTTTTCAGCAAGATTGTGCATCTGTACATACAGCACATATCGTGAAAAAATGGTTCCGTGACAATAAAATTAAAGTTCTAGATTGGCCCTCAAAAAGCCCCGATTTAAACATACTGGAGGAAGTGTGGGGTAATCTGGTTCGCCATGTTTGCGCAAACGGAAGGCAGTTTAACACGAAAGATGAACTAAAATCGGCAATTCTGTTAGCTTGGAAGACAATCAGCTTGAATGACCTCATGCCACTATATCAGTCAATGTAATGGCGTTTACTGGCTCTTCTAGAAGCCCATGGTGGCTTTATCAAGTAATAGATACTGTATTTGTTACTAAGTTACTTATTTTTTACATGTGCGTTTAAATTCATGCAACATGTATATTTGTCATAAATTCAATAAAATTATTTTTTTTTTAAATCATATTGGTTTTTCATTGTTTTGACTCTTAATTTCATTTCTTGAATCATACATTTACAGTTTGCATCAAGTGTCACCTAGTCACATTTTTTTATTACTCTTCTATACCATTCTAATTCCTAAAGCTAAGGTGCGTTTATATTCATGCAACGCACTGTAATAAATAACTCAGATTTTTTTTTTTTTTTTAATATTTGCAGGCAAAAACTACGAAAGGACAAATTTTTGGGAATCATTATTTACATAGTAATTTGGATTTATTTTTAATTTTCAATGATTGAATTTAAATGCAAAAATATTTAAAAGTATGTCAGAATTCAGAATTTGCTTCATAGAAGCATTCTTAGCACTAGTATTTCACGATTATCTACCACTACACTTTACTTAATTTTTAAATTGCTTCTTTATTTTACACATATGATATGAATACCTCTTTTTATATTGTTAAAATCAAAACATAGTTTCCCTGATTCATATTTTTAAAGTCACAAATATGGATGCTTGGTTAAAATCATCAATGAACGAAAGGAATAGAAAACAAAACTGAGGATAACAAAGCTAAGTAAAAGAAATCAATGGTATCCAAAGAATTAATTAACTTTCGAAGAAGCTAAAATAGTGCTTGCCTATTTTCGCTAAAATGCTAAAGTAATTTTTTTGCCAGGTTAAATCCTGCTAGGGAATATAAATAAATCAAATATATTATGGCAAATGTAAATAATTCTAAATCTAGGTGAAGTTGTGTAATAATATGACTTACATTTTGTTTAGAATATATGCGAAATTTAGAACCAAACTTCATGTATATATAATGATGATATTTTTTTGGATTTTATGTGAGTTTTTATACATGATGTAAGTGCATTTATTAACAGTTATATTTACCACTCTGCCCTCTTTGTTTCTCATACCTAATATTATCTAAAAACAGTCATTTTGATGCTTGGTCAATCTATTGTTAGTAAGAGTCTCTGTCGTCGTCGACAGTTAAAGTTATGTTGATTTATGTGAATTTTTTTTTGCATAATTACGCATTGTCTAATGAGTTCCTTTTTTTTTTTTTTTTTTTTTTTTTTACATTCAGAAAAATTATAACCATTTAATTTATTCATGTCTTCTAAAAACTGTTTTTCTTTTTTCGCTAAATATATTTCATTCCGATGATATAAGTTGCAAAAAAATACACTTAGTTCATTTTTTGCATTTTTTACTTTAAAAATGAAATACTGAAATTATTAAAAAAACAATATTTGTTAAACAAGAACATATTTAACGGTTGTGATTTTTCTGAGTTTTGAAACATAATTTTTAAAAATAGCACATTGGGTAAAGAGTAATTTTATTAACATATTCTCTATAGAATAACGTATCAACTCTACGACTAAAATAAACGAAAAGAATGATATAAACGAAAAATAACTTACATTGGCAGCTATGCCACCTACAAATATTCTATTTGGAATGAGTGTTCCAAATTTGGGCGCATTCGGTGCGACTGGGGAAGGGGACAGGGAACCTGACCCTTCCGCACTCGAAGTTGACTAGAAGAGAAAAAAAAAATAATAATTATTATCTCATTCATTGAAATCATTAATAATCATATAGAAAAAATATCATACTGTCATACTTAAAATATCAAACTTAAAAAATATCATACTTAAACTCAAACCAGTTCAATTTAAGAATAAATATTATGTTTCAATAGAATTGAAAAATTTCATCATTTACGAAATTTGAAAATTTCGGTTTTAAGTTTCTCGCCTGTAGCTGGTAAATCGTTTAAATTAACTCGCGAATTTTTCAGCTGATTAGCGAAATTGAATGATGAAATTAAAGAACTAATCGAATAATTTTCTTGCTTGATTTTTTTTTTTTTTTTTAAGAAACTTTTTTAGACTGCCTAATTTTTGTGATGTGTCCGTTTTAAGTTAACCGATTTTTATTAAGCGTTTATTTGAATTTCATGGCAGGGATGGAACACGGGCGCAGAATTCATACCGGAATCCGTTTAAGAAATTTCTCTGCTTATAATATCGTTGATTCAAGAAGTAGAAAATTTTCTTACATCGATAGTCATAGTGGTATGAATTCTGCGCCCGTGTTCCATCCCTGTCATTAATTTCGTGGTATTCGCTAACTGTTGTGTAAGGTCAGTTTGCTAATTCGAAACTTTACTAGATACAGGTTGGGAAATGCCAAGGTTTCGACAAGCGTCTCTTTGCAGCCAAAAATCCCTACAGTACAGAGGGGTGTAATTTGGCGTGAATCTGCGCTTGGCGTATAGATAACTAATTATATGTGGCTTGATGCTATGCGCCTACGCACCGAGCTCTTTTTTTTTTTTTTTTTTTTTTTTAGTTTTGTTGGGTTTATGTTTATTATTGTTTGGCTGTTTGATGAGAAATCATAGACAAATAATACGAACAGCGAAATCGGAATCTTTGTTCTTATTTATTAAAAGCCAGTATTCTGTTCACATTAAAAAATAAATCGTTCGTTTGGAAAGCAATAGAAATCTTACTTAATGCGAAGGATATGTAGCAAAATTATGCCTTTATGTTAAAAAAAAATAAAGAAAATGAATCTTTCTTCGTCAGGTAATGATTGTAAACAAAAGACTGACATCACGTGACCTTTTTACTAGACGTTGGCAGGCCGCAAAGTCCTTTACATATCTGATGAGGAAACCAATCAGAAGAAGCGTTAGATTAGTGTATATGAAAAAAAAAAAAAAAATCCGCCAGATCTGATAGCACTGATCCTAGCATAATATGTACACGAATGCCAGAAAGAAATGTTTATCGCCGATGATTCCGTGGACTACAACATTTAATATATATATATATAGATATAAATAAAAATTCTGTCTATGACAGAATTTAATTTAATGCAACAGGACTACTTACATTTGTATTTTAATACCCTTTCAAAAAATAAATAAAAAATAGAGGACGCTCAGTAAAATTCTTAAACACATATTGATTCCAAATAAATTAATAAAATTTGAATGCATTAATTGTGCAGTATCTTCCCCTAATTGCTTAATACTCCTTTACTAAATATTTTAATCAGTAAAATAATCAGAAATTTTGTCTTATACTGCCATATTAAAAATTCTGAAAAAAAAATTATTCACAGCGCCATCTGTTGAGCGATTGCTCCCGAAATATAATCAGCACTAGATTAGGTCAAGTTTACACTAAATACCAAGCTTGGTTAAAATTTGCTCAATGGTTCGTGAGATACAGCGTTCGCAAAAGTTTGGGAAATTCTAAAACATGGACATTTGCGACAAGGGAAAATTTTTGGGAGGGGGGGGGGATTTTTCCACTGAAATTATGCATATCATATTTTTTTAATCTGTTATTAATGTTATTTTTTAAACTTTATATATTTTTGTTTTTAGGTGTTAAATTTATTATTTTTCATTCTTCAAATCAAATTCATGATCATAATATTATCGACCAGGGAAAGAAATTGAGGGAGGGTGTGGTGTATCTAGAAAACGGTGGGTGACTAGGCAAAATGGGAGTCATATTCGATTTCAGGAAGTCATTTTACATAAGAATCAGCAAGAATGGTATCAGATCTCGAAATATATTTTTTTTCTTTTTTTTTTCAGAGCAGTGTAATTAGTACAGGATAACCAAGACTTTTAATGGACATTTTTTTTTTAGATATTTTGTACCTGTAATGGATTATCCTTTATTGGATATCAGTGGAGTGACTGTATGGGTTCAGTAAAAATGAGATAAGGAAGATAAGAATCCCACACAGCCACTGATATCCATTAGCCATCTAAATTACGTCCAATGGTCCATAGAAGGTACAAAACACCTTAAGAATGTCCATTAAAAGTCCTGGATAGCCTGTACTAATTAAAGGTATCCATTAGATGTTTAAATAGAGACGAAATTTAGATGTGACTTTTTCGATGTTTGATAGATGTAAAATATTAGATCAAAACAATATTTAGATTTTTTTCAGTATCTATTAGTTCTAGCAAGTCCAATTATTGGATATTTGAAGATTTATTGGATATGTAGTAAACATCTAATGGGAAAAAAAAAAGAATGATATTTGTTGTGCTAATAGATACCTGTAGGATGTTTGTAGAAGTTTAATGGATCATTTTAAAACTTTTATAGATGGCTTATGGATGTCATGGCTGTGTGGGAACATAGATCACAATGGTTTAGAAAATGAAGACACAGGAAAAAGGCATTTCTAAATTTGCATTGATCTGTTATATTAAAATTTGCTAAAAGTATTTTTTCTTTATAAATCCCTTTTTCATATCAGTTTTTTTTTTTTTTTTTTTTTTTTTTTTTTTTTTTTTGGGGGGGGGGGGGGGGGGGTACATTTTTTATAAGTAGAAAAAGGTGCCTAATGAAATATCTCACTATTAATTATAGTAATTTCATGTTGCTAAATTTATGTTAAAACTTTATTTGTGTGAACAAAGTAAGCTTAATTATTAAATTTAAAGCTGTACAAACATGCTAAAAATAATAATAATAATAATCCACAAATTAAAACTATATAATAAAACTAAAACTATAAAAAATAAATAAATAAATAAATAAAATATTAAACTAATGCCAAATATCTCTATGAAAATATTTATCCACATACAAATTCCTGATTTAAAAAAAAAAAAAAAACATTTAGGAAGGAACAAATATAATAATATTTAAAGGGGACTAATGTGCAAGTTGTACCTGACGGGACTAAAGTGAAAGTTGTACCTCAAGGGACTAATGTGAAAGTTGTACCTCACGGGACTAATGTGCAATTTGCACCGAACGAACAAACTATTTCTTTCAACGAAAATGCCTACTAACTCTTGACGATAGGTCTAATATATCGCATCATATTATATATCGTATTTATCGTAATATAACTCAATACTTATTTCGCTTCCTTCTTCGACTCGTTTTAATACGAAAAACAAAAACATTAAATCATTAAATTCATTTTTTTACTTATTTTTATTTCATATTACTTCACGCGCACTTTTTATTTCCTGATTCAAAATTATTAAAAAAAACTTTTTTGATATCGCTTGTAACGATACTGATTATTATTAATTTTCTTTTCTTTTTCTTTCAATAATAATAATAATAATAATAATAATAATAAAATTTTGATGAAATTCTGGCAAAAGCAGAATTTAGTTTAGGACGGAGGACTATTAGATTTTTTTTTTTTTCTTTCTTTTTTCAAATTATAACATCGCTTTCAAATTATTCAATTATATTTTCGATAAATTTTAGATTTCGACAAATGTCCAACTGTCGAAATCGAAAACGCAAAAATCCCAGATTGAGACTAATAGGCCCTCAGTCCTAAAAAAAAAAAAAAAAAAAAAAAAAAAATTCAACTGCTTTAGCAAGGAAATGCACGATATTGATAGAAACGAAATATAAACAACAAAATATAAATGAGAAACATTACTATTATAACAATGCAAATAATGAACACGTTATACGATTAAAAGTCGTCTCATATATTGCTGAACAATTGTTGTTATTTTTGATTATAAAATTTCATTGTTGTGTCCGTTGTTGGTATAACAAATACATTTGCATAAATTTAGTTCTAGTAAAAGTCTTTTTGCTTGACGTTTGCTAAGAGCTCATAATTTGCTAATTTGTTGTTTAAAACGTTTGATAATTACTAATCTGTGACATTTTTCATCCTGTGATATTGTGAAAAATGTGTTTCAAAAGTTTCTTTCAGAAATTTGCGTAAGTAGATGAATTTTGTGATGCACTCTAATTTCTCCATTATATTTCACTAAACCTAATGTATTCAAAATTACTTTTAATATATTAATGTACTATAAGCAATGTTTTGCTTTCACAAAAAGTATCAGTACATTTAATATTGTATACAAATTTAATGCAATAGTAAATTTTTTGTCAAACATAACTGTATATATATGAATATATATATTTGTATACGATTGGAAGATTCAATAACAGATAGTACTTATTTATTATTCCATGTACATATATCAGGGATTGGAGCAATCTACATTTTTCATACATTTTTTTTTTTTTTTTTAATAAAAATTTAGTAATTGTTTGCAATATTTTCCTTCTATTGAATATTTTGAATATTTATAGTGATACTTAAAATAGAAACTGCACAGAGCTCTTAATTATATATCTATCTATATACATATATACATATACTTCTTCTTGTAACGTGCGTCTTTTATTTCAACGTCATTTAATTTAAAGCAATTTATGGTTTGGACAAACTTCTAGGAGTACCCTGAGAGTGCACCCTGGTAGGTTACACCCTGATGATTCAAAATCATAAGGTTATCCCATCCGGCGTGGGAAACGCGTTCCTCACACGGTGGTACATACAAAATCCTCAGAAATAAAAAGTCGCCACGCAAATGATTATTTATTTTAAGGATGAAAGGACATGGACAAAAGGAAGATGGGCCAAAGATAAAGTTCGCGATTTATCCACCGACTCCTATGAAATACTCACTAATTGTAAAAATAATGTATATTCATTATTAAAATGAACAGAATGCAACAGAATCTTTTTATTTTTTATGTATCTTTGTATGCGACATATTTCAACATAATAATGGTCTAAAACCAAAATGAAAAAAATTTTAATTAGCAAGTTACCACTAATGTATAACATATGGAGATTAAAAATCATTATACAAATTAGGAAATATGGAATTTTTTTATAAATGAGGGGAAAATAACTTTGACATTTAACCCCCAAAAAACTGCTATATCTTTATCGGGGGCATTTATAGTTTCAGGCTAAAATATAGTCAGTTGTTTCATATATATATATGCATGTATATATATGGCCCAATGAAATTACACTTTTTGTAACAGTTAAGTAAAAAAATTACACTAAAAGTAACAATACTGCACCAAAGTAGAGCGAATTTTAATAATAAAATTCTTTTAATAACAAAAAACATTTAATGTAATATACTGTTTCAGTTTACCAGCAAATGCATAAATATTTTTTTTTTTTTTTTTCAGATTGCGCTCTCGTAAGGACTTCGATTATGATCAGGATATTAAGAAATACGAGAAAAGTTTGAAAATTTTGAGGAGAGAGTTAGCAGTAGACATGTAAGTGTATAAAATACTTTTCTATAACTTCATAATTTTTCTTGCAAATTTTTGTATCCTAAATTATATTTTACAGTCCGCATTTTTACTCTTTCACCTGTCTTAAAATAATTTAAATTATAGACGGATGTTAAAGCAGGTTAGTAGTATTTGCTCACATCATTTTGCATAAAAAATGCAAAAATAATCGAAGATGTGTAAAAATTATTTTATTAATTACAAATACTTCTTGCAGTAAAAAATTAGACAGATAGACAGACGAACTGTAGTCATATACACTGTTAAATTTCAATCTAAAGTATTAAAAAACGAATCGAAACTTTTCTCAAACAATGAAAGTTAAATTACATATACAAGTGAAAATAGATTTTTAGAATTACAGCATGCATTACAGTAATAATAATAATAATGAAACAAAAATTGAAAATTTTCAATTACTCTAACAGTTTTCACTCGTATGTATTTATATTATCACAGCTGCCAACTTTTATCCTTTTTGCCTACTAGTAATATACATCAGGAGCATTTTATAACTTTCCGTTATAGCGTTCAAATAAAATAAAATAAACAGTTCTACTCATATAGCGTGGTATTGGGAAAAAGAATAAAAGTTGAAAGCTATGATATCCATTATGCTTATACATAATACAATTTATTTGAAAAGTAAATATTTATAATACATTTATATTGCATACATTAGAAAAATGTAGTTTCAAAACTTTTTAAGTCAACATTACTGTTACCCTTTTTCTAATGGGCGATAGTGTCTAAATGCCTTATTCGAAAGAGCTGAAAATTTATAAACATATTATAGTACGCGATCGCAGGAACTGTATAGACTTTGGTGAATCAAGTACTTACAGTTTTTTTACAGGAACATAATGAAAAGTCCTTTATCATTATGGCTTATGGGCTCAAGCTACTTAATGTGCGATAGTATCAAAATGCCTCCCGATTTAGCTGAAAATTTATATACATGTCATAAAACACCATTGCACGAACTGTATAGATTTTGGTGAATCTAGCACTTATAGTTATTTTACAGGGACACAACAAAATTTTCTTTACCAATATGGCTTATAGGTTCAAACTTTAACGTGCGATATGTTTTAAATGCTTTTTTCAATGCTGAAAAATTATATACATGTTATAGGTCACTGTCACACGAACTGTATGGATTTTGGTGAATCTAGCCCTTATAGAGTTTTACCGGGCCGCAACAAAAAAATTATTTAACATTAAGATCTATGGGCTAAAATTATGTGAAGTTAAATAGCGTAAAATTAAACAACATATTATATGGAGAAAAATATTCAAACACACTATTTTAATTTTCTCTTTTGTTTGTTTAACGACTATTCTCCCTTTAATTCATTTAACCTGTAATTACTTAATGTTCAGAAAGTCAAGTAGAATCCCTCCAGATTTTTCAAATTATAAAAATTATTTTTAAGTATTTTTGTATTTTAAGTTTTTTGTGAGATTTCTTTCAAATAAACCAAACTCTTCCAGCTTCATGTATGACAGTGCTTCTTATGATTGTGAAGTCGAAGCAGCTTTGAGGCGAATGAAAAGACCATCTGCTGTCTGCAAAAATGCTATGATATGGTTCAAAAGCCAGCTAAAATCAGAAAGAGAAAAGATATGGACAAAATTGATGACTGAGAAAAAGATCGATTTGTCCAATGCCATGATCTATTTGATAAGAATCAACGAAACTGACGCAGTTTGGCAGACTCTGGAAAGCAGAGTTAAAGATTACGTTGTCGAATGGCTGCGAAGAGCTAATTTTATCATATTGGAAATGTTTATCCTTAGACATAAAATGTAAGTATGAATGTAAATACACGTATGAATATATGGATATTTTGGACTTTCATTTACATTGTAAAATATTTAAATTGATTATATATAGAGGAAAAGTATAAAAATTGCACCCTTTTTTGTTCCTGACTTAAATTTTAAAATAGTCTACGTTTTTTATCTTCATTAACAACCATAACAAGATTGTTAAATGAGAGGGGGCAAAATAACGATTAATACCAATTATTTCAATTCTAAAACGAAGATTAACAAAAAGCATTTAAAAATGAGGTACAAATATGAGCCTTTTGCAAACAGGACACAAAAGATAATTTAAAATGCTTTAAACTGATAAAACAATACAAAAAGATAGAAAATTTATTTATTAACGAAAAGAAAAAAAAATTATATAAATTGCAGACGGCTCTTTGAAACCCGCCATAATCTAAGTGTGCTCACATTCGGGAGAAAGCTTCATATCACTCTTCTTTGCGAGTGTGTTCAGAGAACATTCAGTCACAAAACATGCAAGTTGCATAGCTCGAATTTTGTTTATCCTCGTCGTTGATATCCAGATTGATATCATCATCGCTGTGGATAAGGGGAGAGACACAGTAATCTGATATATGTGATGATGAATCACATTCATCGTAGATCGAATCTTCTTTCGTTGAAGGCCTTTGGTCTTCGCACCCATGCCAGTCTTTTACCTTAGCGGACCGTGGTGGTATCTTACCAAGGGAAATGTCTTCTTCTGAGCACTTTTGTCAATCAATTTAGTCAATTGTTTCTTGTATGGTCATCAAATGATGAGGTTGGACCTTGATGATTTGCGTCCATGTGTAGTTTTTTTTCCCTCAGTGTTAGGAATAGGTTATCGAACGGTGAAACTACATTTGAAGTTCCCAGGGTCTATATTTAGTTTCAAAGATTGACATCTTTTATTTGCATCACGAAAGGATATCCATCTTTGCACCAACCCTACCAAAAAAAGATATCCTCTACCACATGTAACTTAAGGCGAGCGAGACTGAAAACTTGCTTATAAAAATAGCTTTGAATCTCCGCTTTTCGGATGCCACTATGGAATTATTTTAAACTAACCATAAGAACACGAAAAGAGAACGATTTTAGATACTTGTCAAAAGTTTGCAGTCGAGAACAAACACCAATTGGCACTGCATCCATGGAACTTGAAAGAACGGTTCCAACTGCTCTTTACTATCTTATATCAACAAGTGGCGCCATCTACATTTCTTGCCGCCAACCTTCAGCGTCTCCCATAGTCAACTGTGGAGGGGTGCCCGTATTTACACCTATGCCCATTTTTACACCTTCTTCTCATATCGGTTCAATTCATATCTGTTATATTATGCGAACCTAATTAATATCATTTTACGTCCTCCTTAACTGCTACAATTAAAATAAAATTATGTTAAAATGTGCAGTATATATTTAATTTCTTATATGAAGAACTCAAATGTGAATGCTTTTCAATACTGTATATTCTAAATGAATTATTATTTTATTAATGTAATTTTTCATTGTTTTAGGTTGTCATTCTCCCAAAAATTGAAGCTAACTCTCTTCAAAAGGAAAAAATAATTTTTAATATCACTGATTATTTTTCGAAATGTAGACTCCATGATGTTTTAACATCTTCAGCATCCAAATACTGATATTTATGACTTACTTTCCCGGACTTGATTTTATTTACCCGAAATGTGACTTTTATTTAACCGAAATGTGACTTATTTATTGCCATTTAACATCAACGGATATGTCTTGAGCTTCTTCTTCCATGTTGGATCTTTGTCATGTGTATCTCATCCTTCATCTTCGGCCATCTTGAACACCATCTTCTCGAGCTTCCACCTTCTTCTCCACTCAGTGCCATCTTCCCCACTTTTATAATCAGCAGCTCCATAGTATGTACTTCCGCATTTTCAAATAAATATTTTCACAAGTGAACGACTGTGTTCTTCTGCTTTAGTAGATTTTCTATCGTTTTAGACTTTTTACAAGACAAAAGTTCTGTTTTGTTTTAACACACCAGATTTGGAAAAAAAAAAAAGATAGTTGACTATTGAACCCTATTAAACATAGTAAAAAAAAATTTAACATTGTTAACCTTTAACGTTCACATTTTATTTTATTTATTTATTTTAATTGCTAAACTAATTTCAAAAATGGCTATTAGACACGTAGCTGACCATAAATACGTTAAAAAAAAAAAAAAAAAAAAAAAAAAATATCCCGAAACATTTTTGGTTTGAAACATGTCTATGTTCATCTGATTAAATTCAAATAGCATTTAATTTAACGAATTAATAAGTTTTTAAATAGACACTATAAATAACATAAAAACTAGAAACATTTGTTTCAAATCATAATAACAGAATGTGCCTTTTATCAAATGAAAAAAAAAAAAAAAAAACTAGGCACGAGTACATCATCAAAGCATTAATGGGCACTCGTGCCCCACTAGCAAATTCATAGTAACTGTTGCATGTGTAGCTTCTTCTAAAACGTCATTTCTTAAATTTCGGAGTAGTGATGCTATTCACCGAACAGAGAAAGAACACAAGTTTAAAAATCGATTTAAACAAGGAAAAATATTGAAAAAATTGTCACATAAAAAGTTCTAAGCGTTCGGTTTCAATGCGAACACAGTGAACGATAAAGGGTTAAAAAGGAATTAAATAAAAAGTAGCTTGAGGTCGGGAGTTGGAAGTTCGTGTGGGTTTTAAACTTCAATACTATTCCGTGTTAGAGCCCTCCATTGGGTTAGTTAATCCGATTTTTCTATAATCCGATCCTATCCGTCCCGCGAATCGGTTTTGGGTTGGGTTGGTTGATTTATTTTTTTGTGCGGTCGGTTTCGGAATGAGTTGATTGATTTTTTTTTTTTTTTCCTGCGGACGGGTTTGGATCGGGTCGACTTGAAAACATCTTTCAAAAATATTTTACGATAATAATCAGGAATTTATCTGATATAATTAAAACTATATAACTGCTGTAAACATATATGCACTAAGCGACAAAAAAAAAAAAAAGCCGCACTTGGATATTTTCCTTTTCGCCTTCTACAACCGCCAATTTTATCGTTTAAAAAGCAAATTTTCGAACAAATTTTATTATGTTGCCCTCCACAAATACTTTAGCTTTGAGTCCAGTGTTAAAAACAAAATGCAATTGTCAGGAAAATTGTAATTTTAGAAATTGTTTCAAAAATGGTAAGAATAAGGCAGTTAACGATGCCACAAAAAGTATTAATTATTGGAGGAAAATTAAAAAAATATTTTAATACGTGAGATGGCAAAATAATTAAATGTTAACGAAATATTGGTAAAATGGTTTTTAGCAAGATATAAAATTTTTTAACCGTTTAAACTGGAAATTTGGTTTTAATCTGCCATGTTGCTCATCCAAGCGAGATGACCGTAAGTTAAAAAGCCATTGCTTATAAAATCGGTTTGTATTACATTTAGAACATAAAAGAGATTCAGAAAAAGTGTTTAGCAGCATAATTTCTTTAATTATAGTACAGCAACTATTAATCGAAGCAGGTTTAAATGACAGAAAATTTGAAAAAATCCCATTCTTAGTGAAGATAATTAGAAAAGCAAGACCTCAGATGGCTAAAAAAAATAAAAATGATTACTAAATTATTGGGAGGAACTGGTTCTCTTTGATGAGTAAAGTTTAACTTATTTCGAGTTAAAGAAAACAAGCAGATCTGACAACGAAAATATGACTGACTTAATGAAAATCGCACTTTTAAAACAGTGACACATTCTCCGTACATTATGGTACGGAAGTGCATAACTTTTCAATCACTCGGGCAAATTTTTATGCTCAAGGGATCAATTAACTTGAAATAAAACACAATCTTCATAAAAGTGGTGCCTAACCGACTATTTTGGAGGTAACTTTTACATTTCCGCAAACAGCATTTCAAATGATAATGCATCTTACTACACGGCGTCTGTGGTAAGTTTATTCACTTCAAATTCTCAAAATATCCTATCCATTCCCATGAGAACCTATAATTATGTAAGTAATCATACCTTTTTCACTTTAAGTTAAATCCCACAAAGGATATAGTAGAATTTCTTCTTTACCAGACATGGAAATAGTCCTAATCACGCTCCGTTCGAAAATGTTTCGTCTATAAAAAGGCGGGGGAGAGGGAAGATGGTTAGAAATTCGTAGCCTATAACTCTGCCCGAACTAGAAAAAATTATTTGTGATATTTGGCACATTGAAATTTCTGAAATTTATATTAAAACACTGTATAAAACTATGATGCCATTGCGTATTAAAGCAGTAATTCCATATAAAAGTGGAATTAATCCATTGCAGAATACATATTTTTAATTAAAAAACTGCTTAGATCTAACAAATAAATAGTTTTATTTCATATATTAAAATATAACTTGTTTATTTCATATAAAAAATCATAATAGAATACAAAGTGTACGGTTATTACATTATGTTCAAAAAGAAAATTTTATGCAGATTTTTAAAAAGTACTTCGTAGAGTGCAATAAAGCAAATTATTAAATCGAAAATGTACATAGGTATCGTTTCATACCTTTGGTATTATACAAACAAGACAGTTTTATTTGTTTCAAACATTAATTTTAAAGTTATTACAAATAAAAAAAGTCTGCAGTGCGGCCTTTTTTTTGTCGCTTAGTGTACTTATGATTAAATATAAGCGTACCCAAGACATTATAGTAAACATCCATATGGCCCAAATGCAATTAACAAAGAAACAACAAATTGTTATCATCATTGTTGTTATTATTATTATTATTATTATTATTTAATATAAGCAATAAACAATAAGCGACAAACTGCAAACACTACACACGAATCCCATTCCCGAACACTTGAAGTACACAACACCCATAAAGGGTTAAAAAAAAAAAAAGACTATTAATCTATTTTTGAGATTTTTAAATTTTTAACTTTGTGTATTAGTAATTACATTTTTAATCCTTTTTAAAATGATTTATCGATAATGTGGCAATAAAAAATTATTTTATAACTTAAAAAAGTATTACATGATGTTTAGATGAATTGTTACATACTTTTCATTTAGTTTTCATTTAGTTTCGGATCGAGATCGGATATAAAAAAATCGGATTCGTGTAGGTTTTCAGGTCAATGAAAATTGTTCTGTCGGGTTCTGGTCGGGCTTCAAGTTAATTTAAAATTCATTTGTCGGTTTTGTGCAGAATTTTATTTCATGCTACTATTCGTCGGTATTTGTGAAATGGCAAGTGGTGTGAAAACAATTAATAATAAGAATGATAATCGTTAAATGAAAAACTATAATGATTCAGTAGCAAATTTCATCATTTAACAAATGCACTGGCTACACTATGATATTTTTACTTCCATTACCCTACTACCGTAGGTAATGGAAGTATTGTATTCGGTCGGAAAATTCGATATCGGGTTTTCACCTGATTTACGCGTTTTAAGGTTTCCTGAGTCCAAAAAAGTGGTTTTTGGCAATTGGTCAGTGTGTATGTATGTGTGTGTGTGTGTGTGTATGTATGTGGAGAATCTTCTGGCTATTATAGCTCAGAAACTAATAAAGATAGAGTTACGAAACTTTAGAATTGAAGTACGTCTGGTGTACAGATGAAATTTCCAAATTTTGGTGAAAATTGAAAAACCGGAAGTGGGACATCGGAAACCGGAAGTGGGACCGTAAGTCCGTATCTCAAAAACGGCTCTAACAATTTTCTTCAAACTTGCTATATAAACACTTTATTAGATATCCTTTCGAATGATATAGTTGGTTAGTTCAGGAAAATTGATAGGCGTCCTGTATAAATAGCTCAATTTCAGGCCTCGCAAAGGCGTTCCTTTAAAAAAGGTTGTACGGATTTTTTTCAAACTCGCCATTTTAACTCACTTTTAAATATGCTTTTGTATGTAATTATTGTTTTCCTGTCAATAATTGAGTTTAACCGGAAGTAGGACATCGGAAATCGGAAGTGGGACCGTAAGTCCGTATCTCAAAAACGGCTCTAACGATTTTCTTCAAATTTTCTATATAAACACTCTATTAGATGTCCTTTCGAATGATATAGTTGGTTAGTTCAGAAAAATTGATAGGCGTCTTGTATAAATAGCTCAATTTCAGGTCTTGCAAGCGCGTTCCTTTGAAAACGGCTGTACGGATTTCTTTTCAAACTCGCCCTATTAACTCACTTTTAAATATCCTTTTGTATGTAATTATTGTTTTCCGGTAAATAATTGATTTTTTGTAAAAGTTGGTATCCCAAACACGGCTCTAACGATTTTCTCTTTAGGTCACTTTTATGCTTTCTGATCACATTATCTTTCAAAAATGCATATAATACGTGTAATAGTGGGTAATGGAAGTCGTGTGGTTGTTTCACACCAGATTTTTTTTTTTTTTTTTTTTTTCTTTTTATTAAACATATTAGCTGTATGCCAATGATGTTTCATGTATACTGTCTGTCTAATATCTGTTAGACATTTAAGTCAAATATAAAAAAAAAAATAATCATAATTTTGTTCTTACAAAATGTGCCACAAAGCTTGCAAATCAATATGAATTAATGTAACTTTTAAAAGACATCTTGTAAGGACGGAGAATTATTTCTTTTAGATAAAAAACAGATCGAATAAAAAAAGTCTTGTTTTTCTTTTTAGTGGATCCCCCTCCTCCCCTTTTTTTAATCTCTTCAGCATCAAGTGAAATGATTCATATCTAATTCTAAAAAGAAAAATTTATGTTATGATCTCTATAATTGTTATATAAAATTGAATTTGTTTTGGACAGAAATTACAATTTTTTTTTTTCAAATGTTTATTTTATTTTTTTTTTTCAATTATCTTTTTGTTAAAAATAAAATAGTGAGAGTTTTAAAACACATGCGTCATAGATACAACAATTTATTCGAAAACAGAAATAAGAAAGATAAATTAACAGAATATATGACGTCATAATCGCTACAAAAGAAAATAATTTGTTATCCATTCTGAAAAATAAATAAAGAAAGAAAAAGAAAAGAAGGATAAACAGAAAAGAAGTAAAAATAAATAAATAAATAAATAAAATAAATTCTAGGCTTCTGGGAACTTTTGGGGAACTGAATACTTGTGGGGAATTGTGTGGGGATTTTTGAAATTTTTGAGTAGAAACATGGGGAATTTTTGAGGACATCTTCAAAAAATCCTGATAATGAAAAGACATCTTACGAACATTCTCAGCGCCTCCCGCTGTTATACACATACGGAAATTAGTATAAATACAATCGATTAGATGGTTTAATAATACATTTTCACGAATAACCTAGGGAGAGCTGATGAAACTAGATTCAGTACTTCACACAGATTTAAAAATTTTCTATAACTAATATGTATAAAAAGTTAATTAGTGTAAAATTAATTAATTAAAAAATAATTAACAAGTGTAAAATTAATTAAAAGTTAATTAAGTAGTCTCTCTTCATACTAGTGATTCACTAGTTATTAATAAAGTTAATATCTAGTGTGTATAAAAGTTATTCTTGTAATTGGGGATTTTTTTTTTTTTTTTTAATAAGCTTTATTTGGGGAAAAATTTGGGCTTAAATCTGCTAATTATTTCGAAATTTTTTAAAAAAAATTTACTTTTTAGTAGAAATTGAGTTGGGAATTTTTTTTTTTTTTTGAGAAAACCCCCTGATTTGGGGAAATTTGAAAGACTGTTTGGGGCAATTGACTGTCGAACATCTGGCAACACTTGTTTAGATTTAATTACTATTATTCTCGTAGTGTATTTTAATTTCTGGAAGAAAACGAAAAACGGGTTATTAAAAAAGAAAAACAAAAGCGTCGTCACCATTTTGTGATATACCACCCTAAATAATGCAGTTGTTTTTTTAACTGATTGTCCGGCAACATCCAGTTAAAAATAACAAAAATATGTGTCTCTTCAAAAAACAAATTCTGTTTAGGAAAATACTTTAATTCATGAATTGTGCAAGAGAAAAAAGAAATTTCAAATAATCTGATCCGGCTCTCAGATAGCACTATCGTTGGGTCTCAATGGACGTTTGAGTTGCCAAAATGCACCAAATAGTGTGATAATTCTGAAACTGATTTACTTTCTGAACGTAAATTATATCATTATGTAATCTCTCTCTCTCTCTCTCTGTATATACCATATATATATATATATATATATATATATATATATATATACACAAACAAGCTCAAAATTCAAACAGAAATAACGAAAGAAGGAGCAGAGACCACCACGGCTTAAGACGTGTAGAGCGGCTTAAAATAAATTGTCGTATATATAGTGAAGAATTTAAAACTTCCACTTTTTCAAATGACAATATTAATAATGTATCTGGATCCTGCATTTTGTTATCTGCTGAAATTGATTCTGGATGCCCATCAACATCAATGGATTTTCTTTCACTCAATTTTAATGATCCAGCCTCAGGGACGTATCCAGAGGGGGGGCTCTGGGGGCTCGAGCCCCCCCCCCCCCCCCCCCCCCCCCCCGAAATTTTCTGAGATAACTTTTTTCATGTTCTACTGACCAGAAAAAAAAATGTAAAAAAATGAATTTTTTCTCCACAATATCTTTTTTTTGTTGTTGTTAATTTGTTTGCTTGTGAAACCTTATTTATCAGCAATTTTCTGTTTTGTTAAGTCCAAATTGCCGAATGCATATTAGCTTTTCGTAAAAAACACTAAAAAGAGAACTTTATGATACTTATTGTTGAACCCTGTAATGTGTCTCCTTTCTCTTGCCAGAAATAGCGTTTTAATTCCTTCCTTTGAGACAAAAGATTCGTCATTAACAAAGATCACAGTTGCAAATGGAACTTCTGGTTTTGTCAGTTATGCACGTAGTATACCTTCCATTCCTTCTTTCCTTCATTCCTTTCTAACATAAAACAGCCAATATAAAATCTACTTTACAGAAAGACATGTGATGAAAGGTAGGCCTTAAAAAACCAACACGTTATGTAAACATCTTTGTTACGATCGTCATAAAGCAGACATATCTGAGTCTGATGTAGAACGGGATGATGGGCCATCGCTTCACCGGTAACTTTCCAAACGATAACCAATAATAACGTGCAGCCACAGTTGAAGATACGCTGTGTCACATGAGACACCTTGTTGATACACATCCTGGGTACATTTAGAAACGCTAGATAGTTCGATACGTACGCCATGCCAGAAGATTTTCAACAACTACAACGCGTATAACCATGGCCCCAGGGTCTGTAGAAGACACGATAAATGATAAGCCATATAAGAAGACCTCAATGTGTCCGCCCAACATAGACATGTAATATATCTAGGTTTAGTAGACGCCAGCACACAGGTCCTCATGTTTCCAATAATATGATCTAAAGTAAGCAATATTATCTAATTAGAAAACCATGTATATATATTATTTTCTTCTACACACAAAACAAGAGAAAAATGCATTGGATTCGGAAACTTTTAGACTTCCAGTTTTGAATGTATTTACATGTTTTTAGATGCATTGAACACCATAAGACTATTTTTTGGAAACTTAGATATAAATATTTTCATAAGATTTTTGGGTATATCGCCCAGCAGATAGCGTAGCTGCACTAGATTTATCTTTTTATGGAAAAGATATATCTCGGCTGTATTAAAAAGAAGCTATATCTGAAAAAAAAAAAAAAAAAAAAAAAAAAAAAACGCAAAGTATTTGAAACATGGTTGTGCATGGCACATAAATCAAGCACCGTACCACTGAATTACGACGTCAGCCAGTTTTTGGTATGTTAAATTTGAATGGACTTAACATTGCACTAAAGCTAGACAGACAACAAAGCAACGGTCTGGAATCCATTTCTAGGGTAATCCGGAATCGTGCCATCACAATTTAAAACCTCCACGGAGAAGATGCTTCCCCAATTTCAGTATACCCGAGCTATTGCATTTACAAAACATGGAGGACACAACGGATTTTACGTGCAACTGATATCATTAATCTACATGGCCGTATTTGGATGGCTCCAGTATCGATCACTCAATCCTTCAATTACGAGCTCGACTCCTTATTAACCAGACTACTGTGAGTCCAGTTTTTGGTGATTTTCTCCGTTTGTCAGTGGTTTACAACATCACGGATTAAAAAACTCTCTAGCTGAGACTTATGTATTTTAAAGGACTAGTTCCATCAGTTTTAGGCCCAAGGCACTTTTTAGAATTATTATTATCATTAAATCTTTTCTTGCCATTTCTGATTTTAGGAACATTAATTCCATTGTTTACCGACATGTGGCGTTGTAACTGATCTTATTTATAGCGCATAACCATTTTACTATGCCTAGATATGAAGCTTAAGGTAACAACTTATATTTTTCTTAAAGTGATTGGGGGGGGGAGGACAAACTTTAGCGTACACGCTCTTGGTGTGTACATGTGCGGGTACACGACCGACATCTTAGTGAAAGTTGGGCCCCCTCCGAAATTTTTTTCTGGATACGCCCTTGTCCAGCCTTGTGGTCTCCAGTTACTGATACTTTAAGAGAATACTTTATTTTCAATAAACCTTCCCAAAATATTGATGCTTTAGAAACTTCTAAACAAACACTTGGTGGAAAGGAACGAATGTGCTGTGATACTAATTTTTTCCGTGAAAAAAAAAAAAAAAAAAAAAAAGTAAAAGGTTCTAAAGAACTGGTTAATATATTCTCCAAGTACTAAATCACTATTTTGCTACATTTGTAAGTTGTACAGCTCAAGTGAGCAAGCTCTTTCTAAAAGCGGTTTTTCCGGTTGGCGAAATGTTGGGAAAAGGTTGTTCCAGCATGAAACTTCTCCTACCCATAGAGAATCTGTATATTATTTCACACAACGCTCATCCGTATTGGGTCGTGTCGATTCCATAGATATAGTAATATATATAGATGTATCATCCCCATGTTATCGAGCAAAAAATTTTGATGCCGAAAAAAAGTTCTAAAATCAGCCATTAGAGAGTATTGAAAAAAAGAATAAAAAGAAAAATGAATTTGAAACTGTATACTGGAGTTTTTCATTCACCTTTAGAAAATAAATTATTCATAAAATTTATTTACTAAATTATCCGTGTGTATTCCTGTGTGTAATTTACTCGGGGAAAGGCAGCCATTAGAGTGACTTTTCCCGAAAAAAAAAAAAAAGCCTTACTTTTTCCCTCTCGCTGGTCAATCTATGTCTTATTACTATATCTATGGTCGATTTCAGTCTTGTTGCTCAACATAAGGAAGAATGCAATTACTGGAAACAAATCTTGCATAGAGTGGTAAAATATATTTCCCAAAGAGGACTTCCTTTCTTCGGTGCTAATGAAACTCTTGGTTCTGTATAATGGCAATTTCCTAGCGTTTGATCCTGGCGTTATAGGCGTTTGATCCATTTTTGGCTAAACATATCAGTAATTATGAAAATAAAGGAAAAGGGACAGTAATTTATTTTTCTTCAACAATTGTCAGGGAGTTTATTGAAATAATGTCAAAAAAAGTATTGAGTGAAATAATTAAGGAAATTAAACAAGCAAGATATTTTGGAATTATAGTGGACTCTACTCCTGATATTACGCATGCTGACCAACTCTCTCTGGTAGTGAGGTATGTTGATTCGAAAGGAAATCCTGTTGAAAGATTTCTAAAATTCATACCAATACATTGCCATAAATCTCTACATCTTCATGAAGTTGTAGTTAATGTACTTAAAGATCTTGGCATTGATTTGTAGTATTGTCGTGGGCAGTTCTATGACAATGCTAGTAATATGTCGGGAAGATATTGAGGCCTACAAGCTAGGTTAAAAAAGATTTTCCTCTAATAGAATATGTGCCATGCGCAGCCCACTCTTTAAACCTTGTTGGTGTAAATGCCGCTGAATGTTGTCCTTCAGCTGTTTCGTTTTTTTGATTAATTCAAAGTCTGTATAACTTTTTTTCTGCATCAACTCATATATAGGAATTGTTAAATACGAAAATAAACAATAAATTAACATTAAAATCTTTGTCAACAACAAGGTGGTCTTCAAATGCAGATGCTGTGAAGATTATGAAAAAAAATTACTCTGATATTTCAGACATTTTATCAGTCATCTCTAAAGATGTCAATGAATCTGCAAGTACCAGAAGTGATACAACTAAGTTACTTTCAAGGATGCAGTTATTTGAATTTGCTCTCATGGTTGTAGTATGGGATACTGTAATTCAGCGGATGAACAGTGTGAACAAGACTCTTCAATCAGTAAATTGTGGAATGGCAACTGCTGTACCCCTTTATGTATCATTGGAAAATTTTACAAATAATGTGAGGAATGATTTTGAAACTTATGAAAATGAAGCTGAAAAGTTAGCTGATTCAAAATATTATGAAAGTAAGCGAAAAAGTTCAATACCAAAAAGCAAAATACTTGATGATAGTGCAAGTGCAAGTGTCGAAGTTCAGTGGTCTGCTAGGGACAGATTTTTATATAAAACGCATTATGTAATATGTGACTCCATTATCACATAACTGAATAAGAAAAAATGCCTATGCACAGATGGAATCAGTATTTCGCTTTATGTCTCCAAAAAATATGACACGTGAAGAAATTCAGTCTGCGGCAAAACATTTTCATGAAATATATTCTGATGACATTATGAAGAAAATCCACAAGAATTTCTACAATTCAACGATTTTCTGTCTAAAGACTCGACGGTTGAAGAAAGATTAAAAATGATAAAATCATCAGGCATTATGGACATACTTTTCCCAATGTCGAAACAGTTCTAAGAATAATGCTGTCAATTCCCATTACAAATTACTCCAGTGAACTTTCATTTTCAGTGTTAAAAAGAATAATGAATCGTTTACGGACCAGCATTTTAGAAAAAAAATCTTTCTGATTTATCTCTTCTTTCAATTGAAAGTGATTTGACAGAAAAAATATCATTTGATGATGTTATTGAGCATTTTGCTTTTAAAGAGCAGAAAAATGCCTATGTAATGTTTTAGAATGTAGAATTTTCATTTATGGTGTAATGTTTACATGATTTGAAAAGAGGATCTTAAAAAAAAAAAGTCGTTGTGCTAGTGCAATAAGTAAAATGTTTTTATTTCAAATTATCAACAAAATGTAGCCCTTAATAATTTTAATTAATAAGATAGAAGTAAATGACATATTCTATGTTAATAAAAATTATATATTTGAATTTGTTTAGATTTAATCTTGTAAAAGTTTTAGAATTTATGCACTGAACTTTCATACATTAAATAATTGTCATTCATTCATTTTCTGAAGAGTGTTTTAAGAATATACTGTCCTGTCTTCTGAAAAGGCCCATAGAAAAAAAATCCTAATTTTTTATCATTTTTTATTATTATTAATATTTTTGTGTACTAAATAGTTTCTATTTACCAACAAAAATGTTCATTATATCCAAGTAGTGTTTTTGTTTTAAAGGAGTTAAAAATGCAGAATTCTTTGCAAAATGTTACATAAAAGTTAATAATAATGAAGAAGTAATACTCTGCGGTGTAATAATTTTATTTCCTTTGTCTTTTTACATTTTTTTTTTTTTTTTTTTTTTTTTTAGGTAACATGTTAGGTATTTTGGGAAATGGGAAAAGTGAGTTTTTTTAATTGGCTACATATTTTTAATGTATTGATGAAAGGAAAAATGTTCATCATTAAATTCTTAACCAGAACAAGCTGTGAAAATTTAGTCAGATTTGTTTTTTAATATTCTTTATTAGACTTAATATAGAGAAAAATGAAAAAAATAGGTTTTTTTTTTTTTTTTTTTAGGGCAGCACAATATAGATATAAGTAGGAGTCTTGTGTTTGTTTATAAAAAAAATTTTTAAATGACATATTACTTTCTATTTATTTATTTATTTTGAATTCATATTAATGCATTTCATGTTTTCTAAGTATAAAGTCCATAATTATAGTTTAAAATGGAAAGAAGTTTTAATTTTAATAAGATTTAAGTATTTAATGTTTGATATTGTCTAAAATTATCTGCAGCATCCACTACCATTCTGTTATTAGGATATTTTATATTTCTTTTTCACTGACTAAGTATAGTATTAGGTATTGTGTAATTACATGAGATTTGCGTGAATCTAAATACAATTTTCTTTTTGCACCGTATCAAATTAACTTTTAATTAACATTATATGTTAAATAATTATTGTTCTGACATCATTTGCTTAAAAATTAGACTATATTAACTTATAATTTTTTTTTTTTTTTTTTTAAATGTTTTATGGCGATTAGTCACATTTTTTAAGCTTGCATAAAAATCTGTAGGTATAATAAAGGAGAAATAATTCGTATAGGATTGGGGGGGGGGGGGGGGGAGCTGAATGACACCGGGCTTACCTCGCTTTTGAGTCTTAAACGGGCCCTGTCCGCAGATATATTTTAGACTCAAAATGGCTAATCTATCAAGGGCGATTAGCGATTTCTCTTGAAATCTGTCTAAAATTTAAGAAATTCCAAAACAACTTTTTTACAACCGAGTTCAGAAAAGAAAAATTGAAAAAAAAGAGCACTTTTATTCTGTTAAACGTAACTTTTGTCTCTTTACATTGAAAAATGAGATAAAAATGAATTTAAATAAATATAATACGTCTAAGTTTTTTTTACTTTTTAAGCTATACTTCAGACTTTTTAATTACAGACATGTGAGCCGTAATGACGGGTGATTTCCAGTTTCTGCTTAAATCGATTTAAATTTGAAAAAAATTCAAAAACTTCTTTTTTTATTTCCAGTACCTTGTCAAGTGGTCGAAAAGCAATTATTCCCGACCGGAAGAATAGTCACCCGATGTGTCTGGTAGAGGTCTGCACGGGCCGGGCTTACGGCCCGAGTCGGCCCAAATCTTTTTCTGTTTTTTTCGATAATTAACGAAAAGAGAAAATGATAAAATATTTCTTCAGTCATTTATTTTACATAATTTTATGGCTGGTATATTACATAAAATTTTATTTTGTTGAAAAATGTCTGTAACTTCAATTTAATTGCTTATCAATCTGTCTGTTCGCGATCTGATTTTCTGCAAATATTTTTCGCATGTCTCAAAATTAATATATTTTATTTCAAGTAATATTAAATGGTTTCCTATTCAAAATAGTATGCATGTCCCTACTAGTTTGCGCACATGTTCAAACAAAAAAAATTAGATACGTTACTGTGTATAAGGCTTTGTGTCATATGGTCTGTAGAGTTTATGTGGTATGAAGGCTATAAAAATCCTGCCGCTGTAACTTTTTCTCTAAGACTTCTTTTTCTTTTCTCCAATGCACTGAATGAAAGTAGTATCATTTTTAGCATGTGCAAAAGCCTCTTTTCTATTGAATATGGTTGTATAACTATTAAAATTTTGTTTACCGGATCACATGAAAGATTCGTATACATTACGGTATACAAGAGGAAATGGTTGAATGTGCATTTTTAGTAGTAATAACCATTTTAAATGCCGTCCTATATTGTTTGATGAGTGCTAATATTTTCTATTTGACTTTCTGTCTGTCTTTGTGCCTTCTGGATTGTAATAATGAACTTTTGTTTATACATAATTATCTTGTAAAAGTTCAGCAGTTTTGTTAAAGATGATTCTATTTCTTCGCTATATAAAACCTCTGCAAAACACATACTAAAAATCTTTTTCATAGAAAGGCATGCATTTTATTTTTATTTTACATATATTTTGAATCGGGTCGGGTCGGATAGGGCCTGATTTTATCGTTTTTTGTCCGGGCCGGTCCCGGGCCTCGAAATTCCGGCCCGTGCAGACCTCTAATGTCTGGCACTGAAGAATTGATAAATGAAATAATGAGGTGTTGTCACCTAAATTTCATACTTTAGTTAATTTTAAAAAATCTAATTGTCGCGATGAAATGCTGTTTGCACCCCTAGATTCAGAAAAATTGTCCTTTTCACTTGGTACCGAATTTTTAAAGTTTGGGCCGATATTTCTAATTTATTTGGGCATTTAACACAGCTTAAGCTCTGAATTGACTCATTTATTAATTGACATAGGTTAACATTTTAATGCCTCCGCAACTAATTAAAATTTTTAAATTCTGTTTTCAGTATTCCCTCGGGAAGGCTCCTGAGCATCCGTATATCGATTTTTGTACTTCTACGTTCAATAGGGACTGAATGTATAGATGCTTAGACAGACAGACATCTTCTTTTAATATTATAGATGCGGGGTATTCAACCTAAACAATCAATGGCAATTTTTTATTATTATTATCTTAAAATAAAAGCTAACACTGAAAATAATGCTGTGACTAACATTTAGAAACTAGACTGTGTCTCCATTAAAAATAGTTCCATGTCATCCTTATAAATTCATAGCTGTCAACCAAATCTAGAGGATTGTTAGTGCCCGTCCCTTTTACTATAACACTTAATTTTTATAGCAATTCTCTTTAAAGGTATTTACGATGAAATAAAAAGAAAAGTACTCTAAAAAAAAAAGACTGGTGCATAACATAGTTGCCAGCATTTTAATTTATGCGGGAGTATTTTTAGCCCCGCCTTTATTTCTCACCACTTTATTTATAGAATATTTTTCGCCAATATATGACTACTATAAAATAAGACAAAAAATTTTTAAATAAAAGTGGTATGAAATAAAGGTGAGGCTAAAAATGCTCCGGAATAAATTGAAATGTTGGCAACTCTGTTGGTGGGAAAAAAAAAAAAAAAAAAAAAAGCAGGTACTAATAATCTACCGGATTATTAACCCCTTAACGATCTCGTAATTTTCAAGAAAACAGTAACAGAGATGGAACGCTGGCGGCTGGCGCAGAACTCATACCGGTATTTGTTTAAGAAATTTCTGTACTTATAATATCGTTGATTTAAAAGGTAGAGAATTTTGTGTCATTGATTGTGATATGAGCAGTGCTGCCAGATTGAGGGAAATTTTCCTCAAAGTGGGAAATTTTGATGCGATTTTAGATATTGAGGGAAAAGGGGAAATATCTTCACAAAAAGGGAAATTTTACTTTGTCAGTTTTTAAAGCATTTTTTGTTCGATTTTTTTTTTCCTCATATATATAATTGATTTAGTTTTATTCGTCCTAGTCATTCAAAGCATTCCCTAATTTTCTCCAAAATACGCACAAATATTGATTGGGATTCCTTAGAAAGATACTTATGAAAGGCATTTTACCCAGGCCTAGGTCCAATGCATACATAGGGCTTTTAGCCATATCTTAATTGAATAACATACATTTTTAATATTGAACTTTAGTAATCATTTGCTGTCATTTTTTGTATTGAAAAATATGAAGTTTCCGATTAAAAAAGAGTGGTACTTAATTAAAAGACCGCTAGACGCCTTGAAATTGTGGATAATTTACCTTAATACACAATACCATATTCAGTGTAAGTTATTTTACCCTGAATAGCTTCAAAGCCTTGCATGTTAAGCAATTGAGAAATTTTATGCCAAAAAGGGAAATTTTTTAGCGAAATATGAGAAATTTTAAAATTTCGATCTGGCAGCACTGGATATGAGTTCTGCTCCAGTGTTCCATACCTGCAGTGAAAAATGTACCTTTATTTTTATTTATTTTTTTTTTTTTTTAATTTAAAACATTGTATAAAACAAAGTATGTGAACAATATATGCGTTCATTTTTTAGAATTTTTTTCAACTCGAAAATAAGAAAATTTCATTTGGCAGAAAAATCAACAATTAGGGTTATTATGACTGAATGTTAGTTTTCCAGTAAATAAGTAGAAAAAATAAAAGGTATGTGTTAAAAAACATTTAAAGAGAATTATAAGAAAAGAATTTTACGTATGATACAACATTATACCTACAATGTACTGTTTTCATATTCGCTATTCGAACTTTCATAAAGATCTTTTATTTCCGAATCACTCTCAGATGCATATATACTAAAATTAGAATCCGAGTCATTTGCTGATTCTAACTCGATAACCTACACTATATTTAAAAAAATATTTTTTACCAAAGAGTACTATAACACGTGCATTCAAAAGCTTAACTGAGCTAAGATTACAAAATAAGTATTACAAATATTTAAAATTAGATAGTGTTAATCTAGTTTAAAATAAACCAACTTATCTCGAATTAAATTTCAGATAGTCTGCTACTTCCATCTAGAATGTAAAATAAGAAATAAAAATTTTCCAAGTATAATGGTTTATTCAAATCATATAAAAAAATCTGGAGTGACTCCACTCGACTTTCCGAACATTGAGTAACTAACAGTTTTGTAGATAAAATAAAGAAAGAGGTGTTGCTAAACAAACAAAAAAGAGAAAACCATAACAGAGTGTTTGAGTATTTTTCTCCATATATCACACGAGGTTTTATTTAACGCTACTGAACTTTGAGCCTTAGATCATAAGGATAAAGAATTTTTCGTTGTGTCCCTGTAAAAATCTATAAATGCTAGATTCACCAAAATGCTTATAGTTAGTGCAACAGTGATTTATAATATTCATACAAATTGTCAGCTCAATTGAATAAGGCGTTTAGATGCTATCGCTGGTCTCATAGGCCATAAAGATAAAGAATTTTTCTTTGTGTCCCTGTAAAAAAACTGTAAGTGCTAGATTAACCAAAATCTATACAGTTGGTTCAAATGTGACCTATAACATGTGTACAAATTCTTTGCTGAGATTAATAAGGCGTTTAGACGCTATCACACTTTTAAAAATTTGGCAAAGAATTTTTCTTTGTGTCCCTGTAAAAAAACTATAAGTGCTAGATTCTCCAAAATCTATACAGATTGAGTATCTGTGACCTATAATATGTGTATAAAGTTTTTGCTCAATTGAATAAGGCATTTAGATGCTATCGCACTTTTAAGATTTTGGTCCCTTGGCCATAATGATAAAGAATTTTTCTTTGTGTCCCTGTAAAAAAACTATAAGTGCTACATTCACCAAAATCTATAGGGTTCGTACTATGGTGACTTACAATATACGTACCAACTTTCAGCTTATTCGAACAAAGCGTTTAGACGCTAGCGTGTTCACTCACAGACATACACACATACATACACACATACATACACACATACATACACACACACATACATACATCATAGTAAAAATAGTGAAAACGGACTCGTTGGACCTCGAAACGTATAGAAACATCAAAATCTCGAATTCGGATTTTTGACATGATTACAATACTTTCCTCACTATAGTGTTCGGAAAGTAAAAATACAACGATTACAATTTTGAAAAGTTCCCCTTTTGTTTTAAGACAATAATGCAGTAGGGAGAAAAAATCTAATAAAAATCTTTCCATTGTCATAGACTTTAAACGCTGGGAGAGTAATAGAAATTTTGACAATAAGCCAAAAGAGCGTATCTGAACAAACGCATCCTCGTATATTTTGAGCTTTTTCAAGAACAGATAGCCCTTTTCTTTTCTTTGAGATGAATCAGATAAAAGGTACATTAAAAAAAAAAAAAAAAAAAAAAACTTTTATTCGTCACTAGTTACTTTCTTCTTTACACATCAGAAGAAGGTATTGAATTGCTAAAACGTTTTGCTTTCTGGTTTTCGATGGATTTACACGTTTTAAGATGTCCTGAACATGAATTGATTACTTTTAGAAAATGACTGCCTGCTTCTGCCGGGGCCGACGGGGAAGTCTTCGTTCTCACCGGGCCTGATACAAGGTCAGTCGAATCACCTGTGATGTCACAAAAGGGATCCATCCAGTTCTCTCTCTAGTGCTCTATCGCGCCTGTTATATCTCAAATATTCATAATTAAAAGCTTAAAAATACCATTTTCTCAAACTTTTACATCTACTACTTCTTCAAAAAAATATTTTCCACCTTTAATTTCATCTAGTCACTCAGAAATAGATTTTAAAAAAGAAAAACACTGTTTATGTTTAAAAATTAAATATGGCTAAAAATAACTTGAATTTTGAATCATATTTTTTACTTTTTTTTTTTAGATATTATTTCTACGCCAATGGCTCTTTAATAGAAGTAAAACAATAAAGTTAATTTTTTTCAGATTTATTAATAAAATTTATTTGTTGGAAAATAAATTTTAGTATGGAAAAATATATATGTACAGATTTGATTTTACCTAGTCTTTCAAAAATAGACTGAAAAAACAAAAACGATGATATATTTTATTGTTTATCATACGGGGAATGAAAATTAATATTATAAATCATTTTTTATAGCTTTAAAATTAAATAAGGTTGAAAATAAGTTGAATTTTCAAATTTGACTTCTTTTAATTGGTTGAGACATTATTCATACATCAAAATTTTTTCTGCAGAAATTAATCTTTCATTAAATTTTTATAGAATAAGAAGAATAACGCATATCTTACTCCTCGATAAATGTTTTTAGTTACAAAGCACTTGTTTTGGCATTTATACTTTTTTTTTTCTTTAATATTCATGTTAAGATCCACGAAACTTTCATTATTGTTTATGCTTGTTTTAATTGACTAGTAGTATTAGATTTAGAAATTAAGCGCCAAAAATCATTAAATCACAATTGCTATATTAAAAAACTATTACAGTTAACTGAATTAAAATTAATTAAAATAAATTGCCATGCCAGGAAAAATAACAAAAAATATTTCAAACTATTTAGTACATTTGCTATTCTTAAAAAAAGAAAAGAAAAGAAATTAGACTGGAGCTTATGTGATTTTATTCAGTATCACTACTCATCACCTAAAAATTTTCGAAAATTATAAATAATTTATTATTATTTTGTATGTGGATACACACTACACAGTTTCAATATAAATATTTTCTTAGCGAGTAAATGATCTATTTTTTACTTAATATTGAAAAGAATGCTTATTACATACTGGTTCTGTAAAGTGCTATCTCTTATTCCATAGTTAAATACATGATTTCTCTGTAACTCTAACCCTGATATTTTTATATAATATACAAAGCTGCACAAAAGCAATTTTTTATCTGCGCTTTTTATTATTTGAAAAAAAAAGAAAGAGTGAAACTTGTGGGAATTTTTCTTTACAACAAAAAATAAATAAATAAAAATATACTTTACAATGTCTTCACTGAGGTAAAATACATTGACAATTTAAAAGTGCTCTTTAGAAACAGTCTATCTTTTTCTTTTCTTTCTTTCTTTTTTTTTTTTTTTATGTTGATAAAAAAACATTATGACTTATTAATTTAAAATATTATACTTATACACATTTAACATTTCAAATGCAATTATTGCATATTAGAATTATAAAAACAAACAGAATAATAAACACTTTTTAATTAATCACAAATTTAATCATGATTTAAATAATTTTGTTTGAAATTTTACTTTTAAAATACAGTACAATATATATATGGATTATTTTTAGTTATGAAAAAAAAAAATCTTGAAACACAATTATTTTAATTTAAAAATTAATGGATAATTTAAAATGAAACAACCATATAAAAACTAAAAAATATTTTCGGAATTTGTAATAAATAATTTTTAAAACTATCTTGGTAAAACAAATATCATAAATTCAAAATTCGTCTTCTGAATTAAAATTCAGGCACTCTTTTTCTTAAGCATTTAAAAATTACTGAAACTTTAGAGGCTTGAAATAATTAAAATTATATATAAAATTCCAGGATAAAATATTTAAAAATTACATCTAAACATAATTTTTGTGCTTTACTTTATAAAAGGAATATACATATCAATTGTTCCCAATTTTAGACTTTCTCTACATAATATAAATTCCGTTTTAAATGTGTTTCATTCTAATTAGAATTTTAATTACTAATAACTTGTATTTCATAAAATTTTCCCAATAAATATGATTTTATTTTATTTTATTTATTTATTTATTTTACGTACATAATTTTTTTTTTTTAACTTTTCTGCATTATATACTAATATATGTATATACTTAAAAAAAAAAAAAAAAAAAAAAAAGAGAGATTTTAAATTATAAATGACAGTGCAATATGCGTTAATGTAAATGTAATGCGAACACAATCATGTACATCTATATATTAATAGGCAAGCATAAAATTTGTTGTCCCTTTTTAACATATTAATTATGGGAGTAGAGGGTTGAAAATGGTATCATTCGAAAGATATGGTTAGCCGGAAGGTGCGAATACAAATATTATTTTCTTACTATGCCAAGAAGGTATATAAAAATACATTTATTTTTTATGCATTTTCCCCCATTTTTCCCTTTTATACACGTATTCCATCACATTAAAAAATACCTAAAAGTAGAAAGTTGTTAAATCTGGCAATTTCATAAAGCTCAAATAAAACCCTAGACACAGTAATTTGTATAATGTAGCATCACTATACGCGAGCGAAGTGATGACGTCACTGTCTGCCCATGGAGCCATGTAAAAGATTTTCTGTGTTAATTGTCCATTGAGTTTTTTGTAAAAAATTATTAAAAAATAACGGAAATTATCTGCCGATTTTAATTCTGATATTTGGGTATAGTTATATATAAGTTACTGTCTACATGTGATTGATTGAGTTATTTTTTCTGTAAAATTGATAAAATTTTAATTTAAAATCACAAAACTCCTGAAAAAAAAATGGCAAACTTCCAGTTTCGAATGTAAATATAAACATTTCATTTCAAAGGGTGATATTTAAACAATAAATATTGAACTAATATACTAAATAAAAGGAAAATGGATTTGTTACTAACTGCTGCATGTATAAGTAGACGATACGGAAAAAATTCCAATTTCCGTTTTTTGCTGAATTTACATGTTTTGAGCTTTCTTTACGTTTCAATTAACTGAAATTGGCTACTTATTTTTTAAAAAAGTGTCTTTATTGCTAGCTTTTGTGGGTAGAAAAAGCAAGTAGAAGATTCATAAAAACTTTTGATTTCCGGTTTTCGATGAATTTACACGTTTTGAGATTTCCTTGCATTTTAATTAAGTGAAATTAGTGAAATTGACTACTTATTTTTATTTTTTAAAAAGTGGATTTATTATTCTTTCCTCTGCATATATAAGTACAAAATATAAGATTCAGAAATGTTTTAGATTTTCGGTTTTCGATAAAGTTACACGTTTTGAAATTTCCCGAACTCAATTCGACCATTTTTTAAAAAATATCTTTTTTTTTTTTTTTTTTTTTTTTTTGTTCAAACACTGTACTTTATGAACCAATCGAATTAATTTAACAGAATTTGATACTTGGTTGGACCTTGGTCTGACATGGTACCTATTAGCGTCTGGGCTGTATCACACAACAAGGGGCGTTTTCACGTTGCGATTTTCTCTCATTTCAGGAAAGGCTAACATCTACAGAGAGAAATAGTTATATTATATTAAGTAAAACTCTGCTGATTCAGTTAGAGTGAATATTGGTAAACAATTGCCGCAGCTGTGTTGCAATTGCATTCCGTTTAGGACAAGGCAATAACTTTGCTTTGCCTCGCTTTGCAAAAAAAATGGTCGAGTTTCGACCACTGGGTGATACTAGTTTATTTTAATTAAGGATAACGAAAATTCGGTTTTAGTTTTAAAAGGGTCAATAATCCACATTTCAATTCTTCTTTTAATCCATTATTTTTAAAATATATTCTAAAAAATATAAGAAAGAAACGCACAGCACCACTAACGCTCCATTACGAGAGCGAAATTGATGGATCCCTTTTGTGACGTCTCAGATGCTAGTATTAGGCCCGGTAGAGAATGAAGAATTCTCCGTCAGCCCCGCTTCTGCCCATGCCTGTCTCTCTGTGTGTATTATTAATTTTTGTAGATGCTGTATCTCACGGACCAACGGACAGATTGGCTTGATATTAACTTATTTTGATGCTGATTAGCTTGATTTGACTATTTTTAAATTTTGCCTATCTCTGTATCTGTCTCTGCCTGATCTCACAATCTCACAAAACAATGTACAGTCACAAAAAAAAAAAAATAAATAAATAAAAAATAAAAAAACCACTCCCCCACCTAATATCGTCGTAAATTATCATAGAAACATGCTGCTGGTACGATCGATTTGTAATAATGTCTAGTTTATAACGGTATTGTTAAATTTTGCTTATGGAGTCGTCTACAAATTAAAACTGGCATTAGCTTATTTTTTTTCAATGGTAAAGCCTTTTTTTTTTTTTTTTTTTTTTTTTTTGACTTATTTGGATCAAATCAACGCGGAAAATGGTATAGTTTACACATTTTGCTGAATTTTTCATAGATTTATAAGCTGTCAAAATATGGGGATGCTAATGGTAAATGACTAAGACGGTGACAAACATTAATTCACATCTTCCCGAAAAATTATTATATTCAAATTTTCTTTTTTTTATACGTTAGAATGAAGTGACTCAAACATATTCCATGCATTTTTTGATTGAATTTTTTTTTTTTTTTTTTTTTTTAATTATGAAAATAAATAATAAATTCATATTCGAAAAAAAGATGAAATATTACCTATACTAATTTTTGCACGAATAGAACAGGCATCATCAAAAACCTGGGTTTTCAAATTTACACCTTGTTCCTAACATTATTTTTCGAGTTACAGTGATATTTCATTTTTTATTGCTGTTAGGGTGCCGTCACTTGTTATAATCTGTATCCTCTCTCAGTAAATATCTGTATATATTCTGACGAAAAACTATTTTAATTTACTTTTATGTTATTTTTATTGTTTTCTAAGCAACATTTCGATGTTTATTATACAAATTGGCTTATTTTTGAAAAAATTACCGCAATGCAGGCATTGTGAAAGAATTCCAAAAGAAAATAAGCCCCACCCTTTTCATCGCTGAAACAATATTACAAAAAACTATTTTGTATATTCGTATTTGACTCTATATATGACACTGATATGCATAAACCTTAATGGTATTAACTACATCGAATGCTGAAGAGAAAACTTAAATGATTTAATTTCGAATGTGTAAAATCATTTTGTTTTATAATGTAAAGTTTTAGAAAATTGTGTAAAGGCGTGGCTTACGTTACAAGGCAGGAAGATGTCCGATCCTGATACGTTAAATCTTTCTTCTTAAATAGTTAATAACTTTCCCTAGTTTTCACCGCCAAAATTCTCTTTTAACCCTATTGTCCTTTTTTTATATTTGAATATTGTAGGGTTTGTAACCTCAAGTTAAATGTCAGGTTTTAGAAAACGCGGTAAGGCGAGGCTTATTGTTTGAAATAATAATACGCATTCGATAACGTATGTAATGTAAACGTAAAATGTGAGTAGAAAGAAAAAATAGTAAAAGAACACTTGACGTGTTCTTTGGTGTGCAACCCCATGGATTAAATAATTATATTGTCGATGAAACGAGATTTACAGTGAGATTAGTTTACAAGCGGATCGGAAGCACCTGTGACAGAGTCATGCATCTCCCTCTGCATGAATGGAGACAAACGGGGTGGGTAGTCCTGAATATAAATTCACTGCCAAATGAGGGGGGAAAAAAATAATAATAATCTGGAGTGACTCAACTCGAATTTCCGAACATTAAGTAATGAATGGTTGTATAAATAAATCAAAGAAAGACAAGTCGTTAAATAAATAAAGCGAAAATTATAATAGGGTATTTGGGTGTTTTCCTCTATACAATATGTTGTTATTTCACGCTATTAACATTCAAACAATTTGGGCCCACAGATCATAATGATATAAATTTTCTTTGTGACCCTGTAAAAATCATTAAAGTGCTAGACTAAGCAAAATCTATACAGTTCGTGCGATGGAGACCTATAACAAGTATATAAATTTTTAGCTCAATCAGATGAGGGGTTTAGACGCTGTTGCACTTTAAATATTTTAAGCCCATAAGCCAGAATGATACAGAAATTTTCTTTATGTAACTGGCATAAAGGAAAATTCGTTTAAAAAAAAACTAAAGTTCTAGATTCTCAAAAATTCATACAGCTTGTGTGACGGTTATCTATTACATATATATAAAATTTCAGCTCAATCCGATAAGGTATTTAGACGCTATTGCGCTTTAAATAATTTAAGCTCATGCATAATGATAAAGGATTTTCTGTTGTGTGCTGTAAAAAAACTATAAATGCTAAATTCATCAAAATTTGTGCAGTTTGTGCAACGATGACCTATAACACGTGTACAAATTTTCAGCTCAATTCAATAAGGCATTTAGACGCTATAGCACTTTAAAATTTTGAGCCCATAGGCCATAATGATACAAAATTTTTCTTTGTGTCCCTGTAAAAAAAACTAAGTGTAAATTAATCAAAATCTATACAGTTCGTGCGACGGTGATTTATAACATATGTATAAATTTTCAGCTCAATCGAATAAGGCATTTAGACGCTATCACACTTTAAAAAAATTGAGCATATAGGCTATAATGATTAAGAATTTTTCTTTGAGTCCCTGTAAAACAATTGTAAGTGCTAGATTCACCAAAATCAATAGAGTTCGTGATGTTGTGACCTATAACAGACGTACCAACTTTCAGCTCAATCGAACAAAGCGTTTAAATGCTATCGTGTCCACTCACGTACATACACACACACACACATATATTACCGTAAAAATAGCAAACGCGAATTCGAGGAACCTCAAAACCTGTAGAAACAGCAAAATCTCAAAGTCAGATCTTTGACATGATTACATTACTTTCCTTGCATATGTAAGTTCGGAAAGTGAAAAGGCACAACCACTGAATAATTTTGAGCTTATCAGAAAAACGAAGCATAATGTACAAAAAAAAAAAAAAAAAAAAAAAAAAAAAGATTGATTCCACTCAACTTTCTGAACATTAAGTAATTAACGGAAGTATAAATAAATTAAAATATGACAAGTCGTTAAATAAACAAAAGTGAAAAATATAATAGAAGGTTTGAGTATTTTTCCCCATTGTTTAATTTTACGCTATTGCACTTCAAATGATTTGAGTCCATAGATCATAATTATAAAGAATTTTTTGTTGTGTCCCTGTAAAAATCTATAAGGGCTAGATTTAACAAAATCTATACAGTTCAAGCGACGGTGATCTATAACATGTGTATAAATTTTCAGTTCAATCAAATAAAGCGTTTAGATGCTATCGTACTTTAAAAAATTTGGGCCCATAGCCCATAATGATAAAGAATATTTCTTTGTGTACCTGTAAAAAAAAAAAAAAAAAAAACTATAAGTGTAGGTTCATCGAAATCTATACACTTCGTGCGACGGTGATTTAAAACATGTGTATAAATTTTTAGCTCAGACGAATAAGGAGTTTAGACTCTATCGCCCTTTAAAAAGTTTGGGTCCATAGGCCATAATGATAAAGAATTTTTCTTTGTGCCCGTGTAAAAAAACTGTAAGTCCTAGATTCACCAAAATCAATAGGGTTCGTGCCATAGTGACCTATATCCTACGTACCAACTTTCAGCTCATTCGAACAAAGCGTTTAGGCACTATCGTGTTCACTCACACACATACATGCACACACATACACATACACATACATCATCGTAAAAGTACTCAAAATGAACTCAGGGACCTCAAAACGTATAGAAACATCAAAATCTTAAAGTTGGATTTTTGACATAATTACAATAGTTTCCTTACATATGTATGTTCGGAAAGTAAAAAAAATCAGTTTAGATACATAATTACTCAATTCTTAAAAAGGTTTTAGACAGCAAGATCTTTTTTTTTTTTTTAATTTAAGAACAATTTTAAAATTTTTATTTTCATTTTAGAAAGAATCGCACACAGACTGCATTCACCAACAAACGGTCTGTCAAAGACAGTTTGACTCGGTAAAGACACCTTTCTGGCATGAGTACAAAAATTTATGCTCTCTTTTTTACTTTCCGAACATTATATGTAAGGAAAGTATTGTAGTCATGACTTGCGAAATGGATGTTTTATAACGCATAGCTCAAAAAAGAATAGCTATAGAATGCTGCAAATTTATATTTGGGATTATCATGATGTCTAATAGTACTCGTATATCTCCAACTTTGATTTTGATACGAATTTCTCTTTCAGAGATATATACGATTTTTTGTGATGTATGTGTGTGTGTGAGTGAACACGTTAGCATCTAAACGCTTTGTTCGAATGAGCTGAAAATTGGTACGTATGTTATAGGTCAGCGTTGCACCAACCCTATTTATTTTGGTGAATCTAGTACTTATAATGTTTTTTTTTTTTTTTTTTTTTTTTTTTTCAGAGACACAACAATTTTTTTTTTTTTTTTTTCATTATGGCCTATGAGTTGAAATTATTTGAGGTGTGGTGGCATCTAAATACCTCATTCGATTGAGCTGAAAATATATATACACGGTGTAGGTCATCATACCACGAACTCTATTGATTTTAGTGCATCTAACGCTTATAGTTTTTTTTATAAAGACAACACAAAAAATTCTTCATCATTATGCACAACGGGCTGAAATCATTTGACGTGCGATAGCGTCTAAATACCTTGTTCGATTGAGCTGAAAATTTATATACGTGTTATAGGTCACCGTTGCATAAACTGTATAGATTTTGGTGAATCTAGCATTTATAGCTTTTTTAGAAGGACACAACAAAAAATTCTTTATCATTATAGCCTATGGCCTGAAAGTATGTGAAATGCGATAGCGCCTAAATGCCTTATTCGGTGAGGTGAAATTTTATATACGTGTTATAGGTCGCCGTTGCATAAACTATGTACAAACTAGCTTTTGGTGAATCTAGTACTTACTTTTTTTTTCTTTACATAAAGAAAAATTCTTTATCATTATGTTCTATGAGCCCAAATTTTTTAATGTGCGATCGCGTCAAAATGCCTTATTCAATTTGGCTGAAAATTTGTGTATATGTTATAAATCACTGTCGTACGAACTGCATAGATTTTGATGAATCTAGCATTTGTAGTTCTTTTACTGAGACACAAAGAAAAACCCCTTATCATTATGGCCCATGGGCTCAAATTTTTTAAAGTGCAATAGCGTCTAAACGCCTTATTCGATTGTACTGAAAATTTATACACATGCTATAGATCACTGTTGCACGAATTGTACAGATTTTTTTTTTATTTAGTGCTTATAGATTTTTGTAGAGACACACCGAAAACTATATAATTATGATCTATGGGCTCAAATTATTTGAAGTACAATAGCGTAAAATTAAAGGACGTCTGTATGTCTATTATAGGTCACCGTATCATGAACTCTATTGATTTTGCTGAATCTAGCACTTACAATTTTTTTTTTACAGGGACTCAAAAAAAAAAAAAAAAAAAAATTCCTTATCATTATAGCCTGCCCAAATTTTTTAAAGTGCAATACCGTCTAAATGCCTTATTTGGTTGAGCTGAAAATTTATGCACATGTTATAGGTTATCATTTCATTAACTGCATAGATTTTGATGAATCTAGTAATTATAGTTTTTTTACAGAGACACAACGAAAATTTCTTTATCAATCATTGTGCCCTACGGGCTTAAATTTTAAAAGTGCGATAGCGTCTAAACGCCATATCTGATTGAGCTGGAAATTTATATACATGTTACAGGTCACCGTCACACGAGCTGTATGAATTCTGGAGAATCTAGCACTTATATATTTTACAGAAACACAAAAAAATTCTTTATCATTGTGGCTTAAATTATTTAAATTGCTATAACGCCTATATGCCTCATCCAAATGAGTTGAAAATTTATGTACATGTTATGGGTCACATTCGCACGAACGGAATAAAGTTTGGTGAGTCAAGCATTTATATATTTTTATAAGGATGCAACGAAAACTTTTTATCATTATGACATACGGGCTCAAATTATTTGAAGGGCAACAGCGTTAAATTAAACACCATACTATATAGAGAAAAATATTCAAACACCCAATTATAATATTTTCATTTGTTTATTGAACGATTTCTCTTACTTTATTTATACAACTGTTAATTACTTAATGTTCGAAAAGTCGAGTGGAGTCACTTCAGATTTTTTAAATTAAATTATTATTTTTTTTATTATTTACTTTATTTATTTATTTATTTTAAACAAAAAGGTGTCATTATTCAGGAGTGGCAACGATCGATAAAAGTATGTCTCTGGCGGTATTTACCTTTTGAATGCCAGTGTTAGCCCATGGTAAACTGATTACGAATAGTTCAGTGCTATAGTAATTCTGTTTATTTTTGCAATTTTTAACTATGCTCAAGTTTTATGCAGCTGTCGATTGTTTCAACAGAAGCGATAAAACTAAGTTAAAGAAAATATATATATCACCTTTCTGAAATATCTTTTAAAAGACTGTGTCTAAATTTTAATAAAATAAAATAAAATAAAAGCTTTTAAAGTAGAAACGAGAAATTTTTAAACAAAGTAAAAATTGGGTGTTGAGTTTTGCCATATACCACCAGTGACATCACCTGAATAAAGTCCAAAGGACAAACTAAGATCACATAAGAACAAGGTGGCTACCATGAAGCTATAGAATCCTAGCCCTCTAGCTTCATGGTGGCTACAGACTTGCCTTTTATTCTGATTCTTCTACAATATATTTATATCGAAAGTTTTTTTTTTTTTAATTAGTTGTGTAAACTTACAACTAAAAATTCCGAATGAAAAATACTGATGGAAGATTCTGGAAAAAAATGTGTCCTGTCACCGCCTTGAAAGATTTTCTTCAAAAGAAGAAGAAGAAAAAAAAGTGGTATGAAAAGAGGGCGGCACTAACAATACTCTTGAATAAATTTGAAAAGTTGGCACCTCTAGAATTTTGAACCCAATTTAAGATCTAGAATTTAATTAGCGTTTACATACTGTCAGAGATAACAGGAACAGAAATAAAGATTGATTTGTTGATCTAGATGGCCGGCTTCTTAATTCCGTGACATACAATGACGAATTGGAGCAATACCTTCTAATCAAAGCCTTCCAACCGCAAAACCGGAAGTGGTGTGACGTATGAGCATTTGGGCCAGTTATTTCAAACGTAATGCGAGCGTCGAATTCGAAATTCGAATACTTTCTTATTAGAAATTTTAAATCATTAATGTTGTTTACCGTGTTTGTGATAATTTTCCTTAAGGCTAAAGAACCCGAGAGATTTTAAAAATCAAGGAATCGAGTTTACAACCAAAAGTAAGTATTAAATACTTTATTTTATTGTATAATTTTTTTATTGTAAGCTTTGTTAGAATTGTAAATTGGTAGAATTTTAATACGTTATTATCAATCTTAGTTTTACGTATCGTTGTATTATTTGGATTTCCAAGGGATAAAAATTTACGAAAGATACATTACGAAAGCAACATTTTATCTATCTCAGAACCAAAATATAATATTCATACTTTTTTTATATTGAAAAATTTTAATGGGATGAATTCAAAAATTTAAAAGGTTCTTTGTTTATCTGTTATGTATTCTATGTTTTTTTTTTTTTTTTTTTTTTTTTAATTTAAATATTTTTGGCAAATGGTTGATAATTGTAATCTGTAATAAAAAATTGACTTTTTAGTTATTAACTGTTTGATACCAAATTTTTCAGAACAAATTTCAGCAATATGAATTTAAATTACTACATACTATATTCTGTTCTCAGTTTAAAATCAAATAGTTCTTGTACGCAATATTAATTATTAGCGATAAATAATAGATATCTTGGTAAATATATATATATATTCAACTGTTTGTTTCATTAAAATGATTGATGCTTGTAATAAAACGTTGATATTTTTAGTTATTAATTTTTTTTCTGAACAAATTTAACCAAAAATAATATGAATTTAAATTTATAGTTATTCTGTTCCCAATTAAAAATCAAATTGTTCACGTGTAGCATATTAAGTATTCGTTATAATCAAAAGGTATCTTATTAAAAACATATACTTAATTTCTTGTTAATTGTTTCATTAGTAGCACATTTAAATTTAAGAACCATTTGCTATTTCAATTTAAACAATTTTTTCTTTTAACTATGCTCTATAAATTAAGTAATCGATTGCAAACATTCAATTGTATATACTATTTCCACAATAACTTAAAATTCATTTTCATTTTCTTCTATTTACATAAAAATAAAGTATTGGATTTTTGAAAATTTTCTTTATTTAGCTTTTGGTTCATTTACACTTTTTGAGATTTCTTTAAACCCTTTTAAGGAGATGTCTGACTATGTATAATCAAATTTTTATGTTTGGAGTGCTGTGTCTCACAAAATAATGAACCGAATTGTGCAGAAGTTTATATTTGAATGCACTTTGATATAAATTGGTTCTGAATAGCTTTTGGTACATATCGCCCAACAAATGGCGCTGCTATGCTGCAATTTCCCACGATTAAGGAAAGATTATATCTTAGCTTCTATTGTGTGTAACTTTCCTTAACTTGATGTGCAAGTAGTCGATTGTGAAAGACTATGTTTATTCAACTTAGGTGCATATCGGTCAACAGGTAATGCTAGTATGTTGAAATTTTCCCCTTTTAAGAAAATACTATAATTGAGCTTCTATGATATATAAAAGCACTAAACTTGATACGTGCAACAGCCATTATAAACTATTATACTGATTAAATTTGGACGCATATCGGCAGACCGATGTCGTTGGCATGATGCAAATTTCTCTATTTTTAGCGAGCCATATCTCAGCTTCTATGATATGTATATGCATTGAATTTTATATGTAAGATGTATGTTATGAAAAACTATGCCGAATCAATTTGGACGTACATGAAATGACATGCGGCACTACTGCTACATTTTGTAAATTTCCAGATGTTTATATCTCAGCATATATTGGTTAAATTAGTTTGTAAAATATTTATTGTCAGAAGCTGTGTTGATAAAAAAAAAAAAAAAATTAATAAAATAAAGATTTATAAAATTTTCAACTGGAACGGATCTAATATTAATTTTGAACACTTTCCAACAAAATTGAAAATAGTTAATGATTTCAATTTGTCTGTCCGCCTCTAGGGTATGTAAATATTTTCAGAATTTCACCAAACTGATATATGTTATTCATGTTCACGATGGCATGTTTCCCATTGAAAGTGATATAAATACCACGACTATTTTTCCCAGGTACACCAAAAAAGAATGCTAATGCCTTGTGTTTTATGGGAAGCATTTCTAAGAACTACAGTTAACATAGTACTGCACAAATCATAATTAAATTTACATTTATTATCCATATTCATAAACATGATTTATAAATTATGGTATGTTAGGCATTAAGATTAACAGGACTACAGTAAATATTTGGATACATTAAGGGCTACAGTTACAAAATGCTGGAATTGCATTTCTGTTTGTACTAATGGCTAACACTTTTCAACAATGTTTAAGAGTGATTATGAATTAAATTAATCTATCTGTCTTTCCGTCTGTAGTGTGATCACGTAAGTAACGTACATTGTAAGTTAAACGATACAATCAGTTCATACAGTTCGAAAGTGTTAATAATCTATGCGAACTGCAAGATTTTCTGTTCTTGTTTATAATACTGTATGACTTATTTATCCTTTTTAATATTCATATCTTTCTTTGACCGTCTTTCTGTATTTATCTCAGTAATTCAAATATATAAATACATGCACACAGACACACGTGTATAATTTATAAAGTTTAAAATGTTTTATATATTCTGCTTTAAAAATTAGAATTTTTTTTTTTTTTTTTTTTTTTAAGGCTCTAATGATAGTTCTAAAAATAACGAACAAGTCTTTTTATTTATTTATTTATTTATTTTGCATTTGAAATCTATATGACTTATTGTCCTATTTAACAAAATAAATCTTATTTTTTGAAATATGAGTACATAATCTTAAAAATTCAATCAGTAAAGAAATATGTCTGTAATGGTGATTTCCGAAAACAATTTTTTTTTTTTTTTTCTCTGTATATATTACTTTTTCCCTTTTCACGCTGATTCATAATGAAACTTGGACAAATGACAAATTTTTTCCCGGATTCATTGTTAAAAATTTCCGATACTTATAGGTAAATGGTTATTTCTCATTAAAACTTTATACTTTTTAGTTTAGTAATCATATTAAAATAATAAATATAATAAATAAAACTGAGAGTAAAAAACAGCATTTGGATAACTATTCCAAACATATATATTTTTATTAACATTACTAGTAGGCAAAAAGCGTAAACACCAGCAGTCATACATAAAATCTCTTACTTATGCGGGAGAAAAACATAAATTATTTTTAAAAGCATAATTTTCCTTTTTATGTTTACAATTTCAAGTATTTCTCTCTTTTAATTATACATTCCAATACTCTCATAATCTTAGTATACTAAATAGCTTCTTGTCATCTCAAAATATTTCTAAATCCATTTACAAAGATGTGCATAAAAAGTGGCCAAAAGCATGTGACGTCACAATCATCTTGGAAGGCCTTGATTAGAAGGTGTTGATTGGAGTCGTCATTCATTCCATGTGCCACTGCAGACATTGACGGTTCTACAGATTATTATAAAGATAGGGCAATACCGTATACTCAATGGCACAAATTACTATACGCATGGGACACTTCCGTATATTCAGTGGTAACCAAAATCGACTACACTGACCTTGTGGGCAACGGCTATAAGTTACTTGAGCTCTCCAGCTTACGCATAATCGCTCGTCTTATTTTAATTGTATCTATGTTTTCTTTCGGCAACTTTGTTATTGTTTACAAATTTGATCGTCAAAATCAATTTATTTTAACCCGTTAGCAGTCGCTACAGACAGCGCCACCTATTAAATTTCGCACACTTTTTATTTAACTGTCACCAATAATTTTAAGAAGTGATGTGATCGACGTTTCTTCGATTTTATTCGCGTTTTATGTATATCAAATGCTACTAAAAATTTTTGGTGGATATTGAATAAAAAAATTTGGCAACACTAAAAGATGGGCGGCAAATCGACCAACTAGCGACTACTAACGGGTTAAGAATCAAGTGCTAAATATCAAGTAAAGAAGTTTCAAAAACTTGCATGAACAAAAACATTTCTTTTTTTTTCCTTTTAAAGCATTTTGTATCATTAAAACCAAGCAATGCTAAATATTTAACGATTTCACAGTGATGACAACCTTTTCATTTATTCTGAAACATTTTAAGCTCTGCGTTTATTCTACACTACTTTTTATTTAAGAGTAAAAGTTTCTTATTTTATCGTAGTTATATCTTGACGAAGAATATTCTAAAAATAAAGTGGTGCGAAATAAACTAACTACTCGTGAAATAGAGAAACAATTTTTGATTAAAGATGCTATTCGTGCAGATCTAACAGATATGGAAGCTCTTAATTCTCCTCCGTTAACCCTAGTGGTGCTACTATCCCTCCGATTCGCACTTTAGCTTCAGTGCGCTATCTGTATGTAAACTGTGGCTCAATGGTAACCAAAATACGACCTTGGGCATAGTAATAAGGCGTAAATTGATCATCCAGATGAAAAATATGATTCCTTTTCATTCGGGAAAACCAAAAATACGGCCATTTTACCGTCTATTATCCGTCTTTCCCCGATTTAATACGCACCACAATACACGCGGATAATTTAGCAAATAATATTTATGAATAATTTATGTACTAAAGAAAAATTCCAGATACAGTTTCAAATTAATTTTTCTTTCTTTCTTTTCTTTTCTTTCTTTCTTTTTTTTTTTTTTTTATTATAATATCTATTAACTTAGTTAATATTTAAAGTTAAAAACATTTTTTATATATTAAAACTAGCGGATTTTACCTGCGCTGCTAACTATATTTAAAAGGATTTTGAAAGTTTCATATTGCTTATTAATATAAAATATTAAAGACAAAACATTAAATTTGAAAACAGTATTTAAACCCTAATAATAACAAAGTTACTGATTATAAAAATTATATTTTTCACACATTAGTCATATATAACTTACTGATGAAAACTTATAGCATTTCCATTCAAATATTTATTAGACAGATTAAAAGTCACGCAACATTTCGATATTTTCAGAATTTATCAGCATTCTATTGTATTACTATTGTCGAGTTTCAATACCTACTACTAGTTGATGCCAAAATTTTTTTTCGGCATCAAAAATCTTTGTCGATAACATGGGGGATGACGGGGATGATAAATTTATATGAATTACTATAAATATGAATACTACTATCCGCGATTGTAATGAAATGCTCGCCCTCTGGTGGGCTACGGTGAAATTACAATAAACATGGTTTAATTCGAATTCCATATAGCCGCCATTGCTAGCCGATGTTTAGTTTCACATATATTTATTGAATAAAAATGAATAAATACGGTAAAAAAGATAACACATACTTTTGTGTGCCACAGTGTAAATCCAAAGCATCAAGAAATCCAGAATTGAGCTTCCATTTATTTCCAAATGACGAATTTAAAATTTCAGTTCCTTCGGCTAATGGAAGTAAAGAATTAATCAGATGATTTGAAATTAATATTTGTTCAACTTCAGTTAAAAATCTACTTCCGATCGAACTTTGAATAAACTGAAGTATTTTTTCCAAAAGCAATCAATTTTCCATAATGTAATGGCGGAGAAATTATAGTACGAATATTAAGTAGAATAACAAGAACACTATTGGAACACACGTGGCTAATGTTTACTAACAACTGCAGTGTTCACAAAGCGCCGTCTATCGATCATTACAAACGCGGATAGTGACCCTGCGGGCAACGACCGTAAGTTTCTTTAGCTCTCCAGCTCGTCTATTTTTATTATATCATGTTTTCGTTTGGCAACCATTTTGAAACTATACATGAACCAATTTTTTTTTTTTTTTTTTTTTTTTCATTTTTAAGCATTTTGTATTATTTAAACAAAGCAATGTTAAATATTTAACGATTTCATACTGCTGTTTCAGTTTGTAATTGATTGTGTTTGGCACAGTATATTTTAAAACATTATAAAAAATTATGTTATTCCTTAGAAGAATAATTCTGAATATGATTTTGTGAATTCGGGAATAGTAGAAAGTGATGAAAAATATAACTTTACGTAGTAACCTGCTACTAAATACTCGCGAAATAGAAAAACAATTCTCGATGAAAGATGAAAGATGATGTTCATGTAAACCTAACACATGTGGATGTTCTTAGTTCCTCTCAGTTGACGCTAGTGGTGCTATTATCGCTCCAGTTCCCATTTTAACTTCACTGTCCTATCTGCATGGTGATCTGTGGAAGGCAACAGTTACTACTTTCATTTCTTAAAATTTATTTTGAAAGTTTTATGTTTTAACCTCAATTTAATATAATATCTTTTAAATTTGCTGGAAAAGGGGGGGGGGAGGGAATCTTTTTCAATTGTTCTACTTTATCTCAAACCAATACTCTGGTTGTCCTAAGAAAGATACTTTTATTTAGTATCATACGCGAATATATATATATATATATATATGTATATATTGCTGCAAAGTACATTAACCATATCGTTCGAACGATACTACTTGTAAGCCCTTCCTTTTATTGAAAGTAGGCTAAAAATGTAAGAGAAATTTCATGTCTGTGCATTAATATAGGTTCTCTGAAAAAATTTAGAATACTCCAAAGATGTAAAAAAAAAAAAAAAAAAAAAAAGCTGCTAAATGGAAAAGGGAGGGGGGAAGCTTTTTTTTTTTTTTTCTTTCTCGGCAGATTTTAGGAATATGCCCCGAAGGAGGGAGGGGGGAGGAGCACGTGTTAACCGTGGAGATGGCCTGTGCCCTCGATCCCAAAGATGGCAACACCCTTGAAAGTATGCGGACGGCATTTTTAAATGAGGAATACGAAAAGGCGTCAAACGTTGGTTCCCCCCCCCCCCAATCAAAATTTCACGCTACGCCCCTGTTAGCTGCATCCAGTGATGTTTTTCTCCAGTTTCAATGCACACAATGCGTGCATGGTATTGATTTCTGCTGTACAAATTTTTATGGAAGGTAAAGTGCCTCAATTTTCTATTCCAATTTTAACTGTTCGTTTTATTGATCTTAAAAATTGACATAATTTATTTCAGTTAATTTCAAAACAAGCGCCTAGGCAGGCGTCATTCTGAAAAACAAGTTCAGCCTTGTTTAGATTTAGCGATCATTTCTGAAAACAGCATTTAACTGTAGTCGACAAAAAGGAAATGTTGACCAATTCCAGTATCAGCATTTTAAAAGAACTAATTTGGTGCAATATTCGATAAATATATCAGGCGTAACGAGGTTCGACTGTATAAATATTTTAGTAAAATCAAATATCTGGTCACTCCTCCTTCTAGAGCTTTCTGAAACGACGAATATTATTAACTGTCAAAAGGGAAAATGCTATATATCTATATGAATTTATTTCATTAACATAATAACGTTTTGCTTTCACTATTTTAACCAAAGTGAGGTAATTTCCCCTTCAAACTTTAGAAATTTGTAAGACACTCATTAATATCGACGTTAGTTACCAATGAATTTGATGGAAACTTAGATAAACACTTTTTGAAAAAAAATGGGCGTTTCAGAAAGCTCTAGAAGGAGGAGTGAACAAATATTTGATTTTATTAAAATATTTATACGTATTCGAAAACACGAGAAAGAAAAAGAAAGAAATCAGGCATTTTTTGAAAACAATTTCAGCTTTAACACTCTTTTGGAGAAGTGGGTGCTTAAAAATTCTTTTGGAGGAATAGATGAGTAAATATATGTTTTATCTATTTAAATGTTTAGAGTAAAAATAAGATGTTTTGGAGATGAATACCTTCTTTTCTTTTTCAGTACTCTGAAACGCTAAAACATTTGTATTACATGGTTCCTACTGCCTTAATTTGTATACCAATAATTTTATACAGCAGATTTGATATAACATAAGTTAACAAAATATTTATTGCTAATTGCTAAATAATTGCGGTGCAAGCGTTCTTGGGAAAAGGCGGAGCATGGGAACTCTCTGTTACTAAAAAGTCAATCAATGAAATGAAATTTCATAGGAACTTTATTTATAGCTGAAATTGAAAAACTACCTTCTTTCTCAAGTATAATTTTTCTAAACTTTTCTTTCTCTCTCTTTTTTTACCAGTTAAAATTTTTATTTCATACTTGCCAACCATCTCATTAATAACCGTACAATTGTTAACGCCCCTTTTCTTACACCACTATATTTTTAGAGTAATGCTCTCCAAATGATGTTACAATTAAATAAGACTAAAATTACTCTAAAAATTTGTTGGTGTGAAAAAAGAGGCGCTACTAAAAATTGTACGATTCATAATGAGATGGTTGGCAAGTATGTTATTTACTATAAATTTATCGTAAATTTACATGTCGACAAAATATTAAATGTCAAAAGTGAATTAAATTTACTCTTTCACTCAAAACAATAATACGAGTTATTAAAAATTAAGACACTTAAATGAGAAAGATGTTTTAGAAAGTTCTTTCTAGGTTTAGTTTCAAGAAAGCAATTTGCTATAGTTAATTTCAAGAATTACATGATTTTAAAATGTAAAGTGAAATTAATTTGTTGTAAAATAAATATTAGCTTGAAGTAAACAAATTAGTACAGAAAACAAACCAGAGCGTGTAGACTCGCTTCAAATCAAGCTGGTACTCTTCTTTTAAAAATGCCCCGCCTTTCAGCGGGATTCCAAAAATTGGTTATAGGCTCATTAAGTTGTTCCCCTCCACGGTAATCTTTAGTAAAAGGCGAAAGATTAGCTCGATTGCTGAAGGGAAACCAGAGCATACAGGTTGAATAGTCAGAAAAATAATATGACAACTTTAATCATTCTAAATACTGGTGGCTAAAGTATATTAAAAAAAAGAGCTAATATTTGTTTATCTGTATTAGGTATTTTTCGAAAATCGCTTGTTATTACAGGGATGGAACACGGGCGCAGAATTCATACCACTATCAATGTAAGAAAATTTTCTACCTCTTAAATCGACGATATTATAGGCAGAGAAATTTCTTAAACACATTCCGGTATGAATTCTGCGCCCGTGTTCCATCCCTGTTATTACTTTGAATTTTTGAAAACGTTTTAAAAATTAACAGAAGGTTTTCTTGCTAAAACGAAAATTAAGAAAAAAAACATAAGCTTTTATTTATGCGCTTTAAACTAGAATTTTAATGCATAAACTATGAGCATTTAAAATATAATTTACTGCTTTTGCTTATAATCCGATTGAATGACATTTCGAAAATGAATTTCTGTGTGATTTAGAATTTAGGTAGCAAAATAATTAAAAAATTAATGCAAAATATATTTTTAATCAAGACTTCTTTGATATTTTATTGGAAAGATTTCTGAAAAACAACATTCCTGTCGTGGAAGAATTTTCCCAACAGAATTTAACATTCTTATCAGTATTCTAGCAAAGAATTTTATTTTAGATTTGCAAACGTTAGAATTTAAATCTGCTTCAAACAAATTTTTTGGTTGCAAGCAAGTTATTTCAAATAAGATTATTATTAAAAAAAAAAGTATCAACATACAATTAATATGAATTTGAGTCTGCGTGTGCTAAAAGTTGAATTGCATTATTGGTATATGAAATTTCTCCCTCCTTATTTGTGCCATCCAATATTAAATTCTTTGTGTCTTGTCTAGACCCGGCTTCATCTATTTTTCAAATCTTAAATTATGCATTATGTCTGGAGAGACCTTTAAAGTTTTAAAACGCGAATAAAATTGAACTTTTGGAAAAATATCAAAGATGCAGTTAAAAACATATCTATGTACTTTGCTTTAATCCAAAGTTGCTTGTTTTTTTTTTTTATTTATTTATTTATTTTTTTTATTCCGTAACATTTTTAGTACTCGCTTTTTTTTTTTTTTTTTTTTTTTTTTCACTATTCTTTTGAAAAATAACTTTCTTCTCTTGTAATCATAATCCGCGTTTGTAATGATCGATGGATGGCGCTTTTTCGGCCTTTGTTGTTAGTAAATATAATAGCCACGTGTATTTATTATTGTTCTATTTGTGTTACTACTTAATATTCGTGCTATAATTTCTCCGCCATTACGTCATGGAGAATTGATTGCTTTTGGAAAAAAATATTTCAGTTTATTCAAAGTTCGATCGGAAGTAGATATTTAACTGAAGCTGAACAAATATTAGTTTCAAATCATCCGATTAATTCTTTACTTCCATTAGCCGAAGCAACTGAAATTTTAAATTTGTCATTTGGAAATAAGTGGAAGCTTAATTCTGGATTTCTTGGTTTTTTGGAGTTACACTGTGGCATACAACAGTAAGTGTTATCTTTTTTACCGGATTTATTCATTTTTATTCAATAAATATATGTGAAACTAAACATCGGCAAGCAATGGCGTCTCGACGAAAGCCGAAGGCTATTCATGTTAATTGTAATTTCCCCTTAGCCCACCAGAGGGCGAGCATTTTTTTACAATCGCGGATTGCATATTCAGGAAAAATATTTTATAAAAAGTGTAATAGAAAAGCAGATACTGTCACATATGTTAACTGTAACCTAACAAGATTTTGACATTATTAGTTAGTTTTAGGTTTGTATCAGGCAACACTACAGTTGTTTTCATTTCATTATAGTTCTATTCTGAGCACTTCATTAAAGTTACGTCTCCTTCTAATGGAATTATATTTTTATTTTACTATACTACACTAGATAGTATATATAACAGATACTAGCAATGTTACAGAATAAATTAAAAATGTGGCAACTCTGTTAATCTTCCCTATGGCATTTAGATACTACACGAAGCAATTTTTGTTCAAGAAAGGGTAATGAGCTGTCACAATTTCTGACTGTTATTTTTCCTGTTCATCACCTGTGTTATAAATAGATTATAAATTACATGGGTCGTACTCCACGCCCTTTTTACAGGACACTTTGAGAGATGAGAAAATTTCACCTTTTTTGCCCCCACTAATTTAATGCAGAAATCTTTGTGGTATTTTTATATTAATGAGTCGTGATTAAATAGGATAGATATTATTGTATAAAAATAGTGGTAATAATAAAGGAGAAAATCTCTCATTGCTAAAAGTAGCCTTAAAAAAAGAAGAAAAAAAGCGGAGAGTACAACCCTTGATATTACCTGTCATCAATCTGCCATCAATTTCACACCTGGTAACATTTAAAATTTATTCCTGAGTACTGTTAGACACGCCTCTTTTTCACACTAGTTTAGTTTTTAAGCATTGTTCTTACTTCATCGTAATTACACATTGGAGAAAATTTCTTTAAAATCAAAGGGTGGAAGAAAAGGGGTGAAAAAAGGGTGGGATTAATAGTACTCCAGAGTAAATTATAAATGTTACCAAGGTTTGTCAATCTTAGAAAGAATTTAAAGATGATACAAAATAAATACATTTTTTTTACTTTTTTTCCCCTAAGGTCTTGATCTTTTTTAGATCTTTAGTACCTGTGGTGCACTAATGTACTACTCCCACTAAATTCTCTTTAACCCCTGAACGTACATGCTCGAGTTATTTCGAGCAGTGATCATGACCCCTGTGCATTTTTCCCTTAATATTTTACGATACAAGAAAGCATCAGCCAGCACCAAACTATATATAATATATTTCGAAAGAAATACTGAATAGATATACATGTTATTCATATATTTGTTTAAAATCTATTTTCTTTAATTTAAAAAAAAAAAAAAAAAATCTATCTTTGACAAAATTTAATTTGGTACGACAGGACTAATTTATATATTACAATCTTGTAACTAAAAAAAAAATTAATAGATGTATAGAAACCTTCAGCAACTATTCAGAAGACATCACCATTAAGAAGATGTAGTCATCTATCCAGAAACCATTTTCAAAACATATCCAGAAGAAATACCCAACAAATATTTAGAAGCCATAATCCGTGCATATCCTAGAGGCCTCGACAATAAATATTCAGAACTCATAATCTATATATATCCTCAAGTTATCGGCAACAAATATTCAAAAGCTATAATCAATACATATTCAGAAAGATATCTTCAACACATAGTAAGAAGCCATCATGAATATGTACGCCGAAGATAATCGCCAACAAATATTCAGAAGCCATCATCAATATATATTCAGAAGATATTGCCGACAAATATGCAAAAACCACTCTCAATATCTGCAGAAAATATCGCCAGCAATATCGAGAAACCATCATCAGTATACATACTTGCCTACCTAATCCAGAAGATTGTTAGTCCCTCTCTTTTGAGCCTATTTTTTCTCACCAGTCTTTTTTTAGAGTACTTTTCTTCTTATTTAATCGTAAATATATTTGAAGAAAATTACTCTAAAAATTAAGTGGTGTACAAAAAGGGACGGGAACTAACAATCTTCCGGGTTAGGTTGGCAAGTATGATTATATATTTAGAAGATATAGCCAAAGAACATTCAGAAGCCATCCAATTTATGAATATTGACGGTCGCGGATGCCAAGATCGGTAATTAGTTTCTACATGCGATCGAGGAAGAATCTCTAGGCTTTTAAAAATGTAAATGTTTTTAAATATTTGATAAAATATTTTCAGATATTTTATGTAATTTGGAGTATAAGGTTGATTTTTCATACCAACTATGTGATAAAAGCAGGGAATCGAACCCGGGCCCTCCGCTTAGCGTCTGAGTTTGCAGATACGGTGACCTTGCTAACGGATATTAAGTGATAAATATCGAGCTGATTACCAGTCAGGGTGGCTCAGTAGAAGATCATATGCACGTTAAGCGGAGAACCCGGGTTCGATTCCCGACCCTGGCATTTTTCACATAGTTGGTATAAAAAAATAAAAAATCAACCTCCAAATTACTTAAAATGAATTTTCACAGTTGATGAGTTTATCAAGAAAATTTCTAAATATTTTATGATAGTTTAAGAAATTGAATGGGAAAATTGGATATTGGCAGGCATCCTGGCGTATTGGAAGTGGAACATCGCAAAATCACTGTCTGAAAGAACTAGTCCTGTCGTACTTTCAGAAAATGCAGATCCTATGCGCGTGTCTTTGAAAAAATGCGACTTTTCATTACTGTAAAGAGGTGATATGCATAATTTTTGTTTTTATTTTATTCATTTATGTATTTAATTTAATTTAATTATGTTATTTAATGATTTATTAATTGATATTTTACTGAAAGTGCATCAGTAACAAAGTTGCAAACATTTTAATTTTTTCTGGACTATTTTTAGCCCCGCCTTTATTTCATACCACTCTTTTAAGAATAATTTCTTATTTTATCATAGTTATACACTGGTAAAATTATTCTGCAAATAAAGAGGTGCGAAATAAAGACGGGGTGAAAAATGCTCCGAAATAAATTAAAATGTTGGCAACTATGCAGCAAAGATCCAAGTTGTGAATTAATAGCACCAGAATATTCTTATGCCAACATTTTGAAACGAGATTAGTATTTTTGCTAATTTTTTTGTGATTTGAATTTCGAATGATGAGTCCGAAAGTGATATTAATTCCAATGAGGGAATTTACATTTTATCATATCACTAATGGCACCTCCTTTATTGCTTGTATTGTCTTTCTTCTCCCTATATATATATATTTTTTTTTTTCCGGATTTCTGCGATTAGAATTTTATGTTCACTAGATTTCAAAACAAATTTGAATACAGGCACAGGCACAAGCATTTGAAAAGTGGAAATTAAATGTTTTAAATCACAGAAATGTTAATATCACAAAAAGATCATGCAAGGTTTTGTTTATACAGCTGTTACTGTAATACACTAAATAGATTTCAAAAGCTAGGTATCTGAAAGTCATTTCATTCCATAGCGTTAATAAAGGTGAAACTAAAAGTAGTTAACTTATATTCAAAACCCTGCATCATTCGTAATTATTGAAAGACAAAAATCTAATATTTAACTTTAAAATCATGTATTTTAAAAATAATTTCATGGTATAATTTCCCTGCCGATTTTCACAGAAAATAATGTGTTTGAGTGTAAAAGTTATCCGAATTCAGATTGGATATAGTAATTTTTTATATGATTACATCTATTTTCGTTGTTAAAGTACGAAAGGGGAGGTACTTGCTCTTGCACTTTCTTCTGTTATTCAACAGAAAGTATTTTTAGTTATTATGCCGTAGTATTAAGCTCTAGCATTTTGTGCTACATTCAGGGTAGCCATTTGTCCTTATTTTCGAAAACCACTATTTTTGTACAATAAATATGCACGTTATTTCATAATTAAAAAATAATTTCTAAATAGTTGTTCTATACTTACATCTTGAAAATAGTGGTTTTGATAAAAGGATACACAGATTTTTCGCTTTGAGAAAATAGATTTTTTACTTAGAGATTAAATCTTTTCTCAAACACAGACGACAGACAACATATGTTCATACTATACTGGATTTAGATTTCATCTATCGAATCCGACATACGTCTGCAGATGAATTTTAACCATAGACATACAATTCAAGTATGTTCAGAATACACTAAGCGACAAAAAAAAAAAAAAAAAAGCCGCACTTGGATGTTTTCCTTTTCGCCTTCTACAACCGCCAATTTTATCGTTTAAAAAGCAAATTTTCGAACAGATTTTACTATGTTGTCCTCCACATACACTTTAGCTTTGAGTCCAGTGTTGAAAACAAAATGCAATTGTCAGGAAAATTGTAATTTTAGAATTTATTTCAAAAATGGTAAGAATAAGGCAGTTAACGATGCCACAAAAAGCATTAATTTTTGAAAGAAAATCAAAAAATATTTTAATACGTGAGAGGGCAAAATAATTAAATGTTAACGAAATATTGGTAAAAGGGTTTTCAGCAAGCTATAAAAGTTTTGGCCATTTAAGCTGGAAATATGGTTTTAGGTGGCCACACTGCTCATCCAAGCGAGATGACCGTAAGTTAAAAAGCCATTACTTATAAAATCGGTTTTTATTACATTTAGAACATACAAGAGCTTCGGAAAGAGTGTTTAGTAGCATAATTTCTTTAACTACAGTACTACAACTATTAAACAAAGCAGGTTTAAATGACAGAAAATTTGAAAAAATTCCAATCTTAGTGAAGAGAAGTAGGAAAGCAAGACCTCAGATGGCTTAAAAAATTAAAAAATGATTAGTTAATTATTGGGCTGAACTGGTTCTCTCTGATGAATAAAGCTTAACTTATTTTGAGCTAAAGAAAACAAGCAGATCTAACAACGAAAATATGACCGACTTAATGAAAATCGCACTTTTAAAACAGTGACACATTTTCCGTACATTATGGTACGGAGGTGCATAACTTTTCAAACACTCGGGAAAATTTTTATGCTCAAGGGATCAATTAACTCGAAATAAAACACAATCTGCATAAAAGTGGTGCCTGACCGACTATTTTGGAGGTATCTTGGACATTTCCGTAAACGTCATTTGAAGATAATAAGGCACCTTACTACACGGCGTCTGTGGTAAGTTTATTCACTTCAAATTGTCAAAACTTCTTATACATTCCCATGAGAACATATCATTTTGTAAGTAATCATACCTTTGTTCACTTTAAGTTAAATACCACAAAGGATATAGTACGATTTCTTCTTTACCAGACATGGAAATAGTCAAAATCGCGATCCGCTCGAAAATGTTTTGTCTATAAAAAGACGGGGGAAAGGGGAAAGGATTCGAAATTTGCAGAACTCTGTCAGAACTAGAAAAAATTATTTGTGATATTTGGCACATTGAAATTTCTGAGATTTATATTAAAACACTGTATAAAACTATGCCATTGCGCATTAATGCAGTAATTCCATATAAAGGTGGAATTAACCAAATGCAGAATACATATTTTTAACAAAAAATTGCTTAGATCTAACAAATAAATAATTTTATTTCATATAATTAAATATAACTTGTTTATTTCATATAATAAATCATAATATAATGCAAAGTGTGCTGTTATTGCATTATGTTCAAAAAGAAAGTTTTATGCAGATTTTTTAAAAATACTTCGTAAAGTGCAATAAAGCGAATTATTAAATCGAAAATATACATAGGTATCATTCCATACCTTTGGTATTATGCAAACAAGACAGTTTTATTTATTTCAAACATTAATTTTAAAGTTATTACAAATAAAAAAGGTATAAGTCATTTTTTCTGCAGTGCGGCTTTTTTTTTTTTTTTTTTTTGGTCGCTTAGTGTATGTTAAATTTTCAACGTATGAACATCTACAAATGCACATATATAATATGGACGTAATTTAGGTACTTAAACTGAAAGAAAATTTAACTTATCTAGTTTTTGTAAATGCTAGAACTGAAACTGCACTATATGACACCATTTTTTATAAGTGGTAATGAATTTTTTTTAAGTTTATTTTTTTACAATTACTAATTTAGTTTAGTTAAAATATATCTTTTAATCTTACGTATTTTTATTAATATAATTTAATCAGACGTCTGTTCGATCAGTTTTTCTAGCTATGTTGTTTCTCTCTCTCTCTCTCTCTCTCTTTTTTTTTTTTTTTTTTTAATACTTAACAGACGGGTTGTACTTTCTCTGTCTCTTTCGGTTTCCGGAAGCTTTTTTTAAATAATTCATACTTGTCAACATCCTAATTAATATTCCGTAGTATTGTTAGTCCCGCCCTTTCACACCAGTTAATTTTTAGAGAAATATTCTCTAAATTCAATTACGATTAAATAAGAAGAAGCATACTCTAAAAAGATGCTGGTGTGAAAAAGAAGGCGGGGCTAACAATACTACGGAATATTAATTAGTAAGTTGGCAAGTATGAGAATTAAATAAACATGTGTATATGGGCGTTGTAGTTTTATTGAATAAATATTGTTTTTGAATAAAATTGTATTAAATTTTTATTTGCATGTATAGCAGTCCTTACGAATGTGATATTTTATAAAACATCCACTCTTACGAAGTGGAACTTGCATAATTGACATGAGTCAATAACTTTTCCACGTAACCCCTTACTTTAAAACAGCAAACGTAAATCTACGTTGTCTGTCTTAGGCAGTTATAACCTAAAGACGTAGATTTACGTGGCACGTCCGTTAAGTGTTAATAAATGAAATAAAATCTAAAAAATTTTCAGATTTCAGAACAAATATTCTTTTATAAAGATTATTAATAATTTTTATTATGTATGAACTATGATATATATATTTAAATATAAAGAAAAAATAATAATATTTTCTTTGTCTTAAAAAGCTATTACCTTTTCCATGTTCATCCTTACAAAACTTACAAAAAAAAAAAAAAAAAGAAAAAAAAAAAAAAAGAAAGACGATAAAGTGTGCTGACTAAAATTCTGACTTTATGTTATGTTATTCCAATATTAAATAATGATGCAAGATGCAAATATTATTTTGGATGAACATTATCTTACTAATTACTATTATTAGATTTGCTGATTTTTGAAATAAGACATTTAATGAATTTATGAAAAATAACCAAACGGTAACGCGAACGGTTAGGTTGTACTGTCCGTTCTTCAGTTCAAGTCCAATTTTACTCCGAAAAGAGGGTGGATGTGCATTTTCCGAAGCTTTATCGCTGATGGTTTCCTTCCACCCCTATTTTAATAATATCGCAGTAGACCTGACGCATGCATAATAGCGATGGTTAGACTTTAATCGAGAAACAAACCATAGCCTCCTTAACTAGATGCCTGTCGCGTAGCTCGGAAACTAGGCAACAGCTGAAGTGGTAGACAGCGCCACCTAGTACAGATTATGGAACTATTTTATTCAACTCTCACCAATAATTTAAAGAAGTGATTACATGATATATATAATCGACGTTTCTTCGATTCTATTCGCCTTTTATGTATATCATATCCCACTTTTAAAAAATGTTGGTGGCTATTGAATAAAAAAGTCGCGCAATCTGTACCAGGTGGCGCTGTCTACCGCTTCAACTGTTGCCTAGTTTCCGAGCTACGCGACAGGCATCTAGTTAAGGAGGCTATGAACAAACAGTACGTATTAACTAAATTCAAGGGCCATTAATGTCCAGCTTTTAAAACCATATTTTTTTTTTTTTTTTTTTTTAGAAATTTTACGAATTTCTGAAATTAAATAAAGAAAAAATATTATAAAATAATGAAAAAGGTTGGACCCTATGACGACCCTTGTAAATTAGCCGAAAATAATGATTCCGATATTTTCTCAGCAAGCTAACTGGGTAATTTGATTTATTTCATACCAATATTCAGATCCCGTTAAGCCTTCCAGCTTAAGGATAGCACAATCCCAGAGGAGGCTACCACTGAAAGCTGGAGATAGAAAATTCATCATTATACAAGGTGGCCAGCGTAGTACAATGCGCCTTTACGTGGCCACGTCTTTTCATTACTATTATTATTCGGGGCCTCTTTTACGTTGCCCACCCTATATTACGCACGCACTTCACTGATCACATCATATAATCTATAGTTAACTATTATGTAATCGATTGTATTGTGCTGAAATCAATTGATAACACTACTCAGAAAAAAAAAAAAAAAAAAAAAAATCGAGATCTGATATTATTCTTTCTGATTCTTATGTAAAATGACCTCCTGAATCCGAATATGACTCCCATTTTGCCCAGTTACCCACCGTTTTCTAGATACACCACCCCCTCCCTCAATTTCTTTCCCTGTTCGATAATTTTATGACCATGAATTTGATTTGAAGAATGAAAATAATTAATTTAACACCTAAAAACAAAATTATATAAAGTTTAAAAAATAACATTAATAACAGATTTAAAAAATATAAGCTATGTAATGCATTATGCATTACATAGCTTATATTTTTTGGGGGGGAAATATAAAATTGGGAGGGGGGGATTTTCCACTGAAATTATTTCAGTGGAAAATCCCCCCCCCCCCTCCCAATTTTTTCCCATGTCGCAAATGCCTATGTTTTAGAATTTTTCGACTCTGTAGCCCCTCAGAAGATATTTAACAGTTAAAATAACCCCCCCCCTCCTAAAAATCAAATTTATAGCCATAAAATCACCGAAAAATGATAAAAATAGAGGGCCATTCCTGAAAAACGGTGGGTGATAGAGCAAAATGGTGGTCATATTCGGATTCAGGAGGTCGTTTTACATAAGAATATGCTAAAATGGAGTCAGAGACAATTTTCATGCCGAGCAATGTAATCAGACAATATCCGCGATTGTAATGAAATGCTCGCCCTCTGGTGGGGTAAGGTGAAATTATCATACCACTGGTAGCTTTCACGCTGAAACAATGATAGAACAACAAGAAATAACAATAAATAAATACACGTGGCTATTATATTTACTAACAAATGCAGCTGAGAAAGCGCCATCTATCGATCATTACAAACGCGGATAGTCGAATAATTATATATCATAATAAATTAATTATCATTGAGCTTCCCAAATTATGAAATTTGGGGATCACCATTTTGCTTAACTGTGAAACTCAAAATTTGCGAAGAGAAACAGCAGGTGCTTCTCGTGCTCGGGCTTACTCTGCAATCAGGTCAATATATCCACTATCACAAAATTCTTGCGCAGGCATATCATGCAACTATAAGAATAAAGATGTCTGTGCAAAGCACATAGACCTATTATTTATAAGAGTGGACGGAGCATTCCATTATTAAGGGAACATAAGAAAAGATGGCAAAGATGAAACCACGTGACTATTGGAAAAAGGTTACCTTTTTTGGCATTAATCGCATTATTGGCAATTTTTGTTTTGAATATAAATATATATATTTTATATTATTATTATTATTATTATTATTATTATTATTATTATTATTAAAAGATACAGCAAGCAAATCTTGTGTAAAACACTACAGCTGCTAAAATTTATTTTAACATTTTTATTAACATTTTTCAACAAAGTTCAAAACTGTATATGATTTCAGTTTGTCTATACTCGCATTAACTCCCACAAATAATCATGTAAATTTTATTAATCAATATGGTATACTATATTTAAACTAACTTAAGAATTAAATATAGCAATTATAAACACTTAAAAAAAAAAAAATAATTACTTAAAAAGTACGAAATAATAAAACATTAAAAAAAATCTTACCCGTGAAATATAATTCTAATTTTACATAACTTTTAGGGCTTTTTACAGTACATCTAATCACTATTTCTTGCGATAAAAATCCTTTTAGATTCAAAACAATCTAACTTTTAAAGGGGAATAAACATTTTAAAAAGAACATTCAAAGAAAAATGAAAGACATATTGTCTGCGTACGAGTTAGCTGAGTTTAGAGGCGAGAAAATTTAAATGTTGGCCAGTTTGGCTTCCTGTAGTTCAACAGTCACGTGACTTTTTATGAATGGCTTTTGCCGCTGAAAAAGATTGCCATTGTCCCGTCCGCTCTTATAATAGGTCTGTGGCAAAGCATAGCTATTATGCATTTATCGAATATGTGCCGCAGAATCACATAAATTGGCATATGGTAGAATAAAGTGCGTCGGAGTTTGTAGTGAAAAAATAAACAAATAAATAAATAGAAATAATTTTTAAATAGTTTTTGAAACATTAATTAAAATTTTAAAGGACACTTTTTTTTTTTTAAATTTGAATAGTTTTTTTTTTTTCCCGTTTACCAAAAATCGTCTTGGTAGACGATTTGGCAGACGATCATCCCAGATAATTACTTACAGTGCGTGCGTGTGTGTGTGTGTGGGGGGGGGGGGGAGATGTTGCCTTTTTTTCTTTTCTTTTTTTTTTAATATTAGACCAACATATGTGTTAAATCTTAGTGCTTAAAATACATAGTTCTGCATTAAAGTGACGAGTTACGTGTAACACAAAAGTGAGGTAATAGCCCCCAGAAAAAATTATTAAGGCTCCATTATTTCCAAATCGGAGCCTATCTTACCAACAGATTAAAGCAAACCCCCCAAGAAAGTTTCAGCCGGTCTTGGAGATAGAATGATGTTTCTATTCCACTCCATTTTAAATTTATTTTTTACTAATATTTTGCATCTGCATTTTAGTGAAGAATAGTTAATTGTGGAAGACATGTACTTCGTATATATTCATGTTCTATAATTTAATGATAAAATAAGAAAATATGCAAATTCCTTTATTGCATGCCATCTTTCATAGTTTTTTTTAATAACACAGGTAATTGCAACTTTACTCAAAAAATTCTCGAAACTATGTGAAAGGTAAAAAATATTAGAGTGTAATTAAAATTTAAGGAAAATAACTGATAAAATATTATAAAAAAAGTAATCGTAATTGTTAAAAATATTACTAAACTAATAAATGCACTTTCTAAATTCCCATTGTGTATTGATTTTCAAAAATGAAAGATACTAGTAATAATTTAAATGATTGATTTGGGGGTCCTAAAATTCGGGAGCTACAGGATAATTCTCGATTTACTTATATGATGATGTGGCTTTGGCTCGTCTCTTCTCCCCCCCCCCCTCCTCCCTCACAATAGTAATGTACAGTCGGGAAAAAAAAAAAACGCAACACTCAACGTAACTTCGTTGCTAATCAATGTAGAAAAATGTAATAGGTATCATTCGACGGGGAATTGTAAGTAGTTTCAGAAAATGAACTGGAATTTTGAATTGGGGGTCGTCTACATATTAAAACGCGCACCAACTTTGATTTTTTCAATGGTAACACCCTATTTTTATTTTATATTTGAATTCCTGGGATCGCGAAAACGCGAAAAAGTATATTGGTTGTACATTTTACTCATTTTTTCACAGAGTTATAAGCGTTCAAAGTTTGAAGGTGCTAATGTTAAATTCATATTTCAAACTTTTATTAATATCTTCATAAAAAATAACTTGATCGATATAATTTTTATTTTACGAGATACAGTGAAGAAACCCAAACATAATCCATCATTACTTTTGATTCTGAAAAATATTTTTAATTCTGAAAAATATTAATAAATTCATATTCAGAAAAATTATGAATTATGACCTATATTAATTCTTACATAAAATGAATCCTAATGCTGAAAAATATGGGTGTGCAAATTTGCAGCTCATTCCAATTATTAGTTTTCGAGATATAAATAAATCTTTCTTTTAGAGTGGTTTAGGGGGCCGTCTCTTATATAGTTTTGCATGAGATAACGAATCAAATCTTAAAAAATAACAAAGAAAATTAAACACAATACTTTTATTTTTTATTTACGGGTCAAATTGTATAACAACAACGTCAAACGTAAAGAAATGAAACAAAAATGATGATTTTTAGACATTAGTGTTAGCATCAAGAATTTCTGTTTTCTATTCTTCATCGTTCTTCAAAACAAAACAATACAGTAAAGAAAAGTAAATGTGACATTGAGTATTCGTGTTAAACCCCTTATTTTATGTTGACAAAAATATGCACAAGTGGTATTTACTTCGTCGATTAATTGGTGATTAATTTTGAATCTTTTAAACAAACACTAGAAGAAAAAAAAATTAACTAAATAGGCGGGGTTTACTGTTTTAAATAGAAAAATAGGTTTAATGTGAAATTGTCAAATATAAAAAACGAATGGAATTGGAATGCAAGACAGACCTGTAAAATCGTTTCTTAACTACCGTCATAGTTAAAAAAGGCTTAATCATTTGCTTCATATAATGTTTTATTTTATTTTATTTATTTACTTATTTATTTATTTTGTAGGGGGACGATTATTATTTCAAGGACACTTTATTCTTTAAAATTTTTTAATATATTTTAACTTTATACATTTTTAAAAACATACTTTAACTTTTATAAATATATTTTAACACTTTTTGCGACTGCAGGATTTTGTCTTTTTGACAGTAAGACCCGCCTACGGGCATTATACTCTCAAAATAAAATATTTCAGAACAAATTTTCTGTATTCACAATTATATTACAAATAGATATACATTATAGTTATATTCTTTCTAATCAATATATTTCTATCCATAGTATATTTTATTGCAAAAATATGAACACTGGGTACACACTTAAGAAATATGTAACACATAAATTACGAAAGAAACGCCCACTGACAGAGTTACAGATTTTCAAATAGCGTGAATCTACGTAAGCGTTCGCGAAAGGGTTAATTAAGAAATTATATTTTCATAGAAATTATAAAACGAATCGTACAGTTCCAAAGATTTCAACTGATCCAAAACTGGTAAGTGCGATTAAAATTGTTTAATATTTACTTCATGAACACTTACAATAATTTAATCGAAAAGATTTAGTTTATGCGTTGTTGTATATATATATATATATATATTATTTCATTTCGTATATTATGTTACACCTACGAAAGAAAATTTAAGCTTTATTGGTGATCAGAACAGCCATAATAGACACTTTTACTTGAAAAATATTGCGCTTTTTTCACAGAGTACTGTATGGAGTAATCGCAAGTGTAATGTATTTAAATAGACCTAAAATTATCTAAAACAGTACTGAAGTATATATAAATCTAAAAAACTGAATTCAGGATAATTAAGGAAATCAAAACGAGGCAACGTTTTATTAATTGCTATAAATATTTTTTTCTCCTGAAAGATTTCCGGTGTGAAACACTAAAATTTCTTTTCTTTCTTATAGGATCTTAATTTTATTTTTCTACGTTTATAGATAACCCCCTAACACATTTTTGATTATAACTCTATAAATACTAAAGATAAAGTATACAAACAGTATACTTTTCCGCACTGCCAGACTCTCAGAAATTCGAAAATGAAGTCAAATTTGGCGCTCACTTCAATATGTTGATGACCCCTAATTCAAAATTTGACGACATATTCAGAAAGTGCTTTGAATTTCCTGTTGAATGATGTGTATTAGATGTTCCTGCGTCAATTAATAACGAAATTACAGCGGGTGTTGAGTTTTTTTTTCCCCCGACTGTACCTATATATATATATAAAGCTGATTGTTTGTCTGTTCGGATATTTAGTTCACTATACGAAGCTACACCGTTCAACCGATCACTACGAAAACTGATATAGTTATTAATCAGGATAAAGCTAACGCCGTATTTTTGTAATTCAATCGGATAATTGGATCGAAAGATATTAAATAAAAACTCCATTTCAAATTTAAAGTGATTAAAAAGAAAAATATTTGATACCAAAATAAATAAATAAAATACACCTTTTCTTTCTGGGAGTAAAATATTTTTAATTTTGCGTGAATAATATTACAAATTCGCGAAAAAAAAAAAAAAAAAATCTTTGTTACGCTACGAAAACACTTTCTTATCAATAATTCGCTTGTCAATAAATACTTTCCTAGAGATATTTTGTATTAGTTTAAAATTTTTATTTAAGTTAATTTAATTTTTAACTTTCTTTTCTACAGTAAAACAAAATTTTTCGTTTTTATTGGTACTTTATGTGTAACTTAAGAGGCTCTTTTATGTTCTCCCCTTATTTTTAAATAATTATATTTTGTATTTATTTCTTTATTTTTTTTTCTTTTTCTTTCTTTTAATATAAGGAACAGTTTTAATATCGGACTTTTTTGACAAAATTTGAAATTTAGCACCGAAATAGGTCGAACGTTTCTCGTCAAGATCTTTAGTCACGCAATTGCGATAGCCATTTCAATTCACCGCAAAAATGACCAAAAACATTTAAAATCGAAAAAGGGGGCCCATACTAAAGCTGTACTTTTATATTTATTTATTTATAATATATTCTATTAAAGACTTCGGGAAATATTTCATGAATTTATCTTTCCATTTTACACCTTTGTTCAGATCCTTTCATTGATTTCAAAATTCTATAAAAGTTACACTTGGGCAACGCCTGGTAGACCTGCTACTTACGAATAAAGCTGTTTTTAGAATAACTTCTAACTAATTTTATTATGCTTTAGAAATCTTCTAATACAGTACCTCTTACCTCCACACCTTAAGGGCCCGCTTCACTCACCGCCGCCGAAAGCCGAAGGTAATGTTATTCTATGGGAAATTTTTCTTTACAAATAACTTATTAACTAATACATATTTTTAAATTCTGTTTTCATATTCTGAAAATTCCCAGCTGTTAAATTGGCGGACCTTTTTTATTTATTTATTTTATTTTATTTTTTTACTTTTTTATATTTTATTTTGAAGTTGCAAAATACGAATTTTCAATGTGTGAATTTTTTTCATTTTGCAATTTCAAAAAAAAATATTAAAAGTAAAAAATAAAAATACATTTTAAAAAAAAAGTCCGTCAATTTAACAATTGGGAATTTTCTGAATGTGAAAACAGAATTTAAAAATATGTATTAGTTAATAAGTTATTTGTAAAGAAAATTTCCTCATAGAATAACACTGGCTCGGGCTTCCGGCGACGGTAAGTGAAGAGGGCCGTTAAACCATAATAATATGTCTTTCTAGCAATGCAGACTAAAAGAAAGCAGTGTGAGTGTCACAATATTTTTTTCTTCCTATCTATACCAGATAATTATTATTATTTTGGAATATAGGGTTTTAATGCTTTATTTTGGACTAAGTACTGCAGTATCAATTCAATTCTGGGTTGAAAATTCACGAAAATTGCTTTTTTGAATTCAGCTTAGTTTTCATGGTTGGTTGGCTTTAAATGCCATATATTTTGATTCGAAATAACCTGCTCAGTGTAAAGTTCTAATCCGATGTTCAAAAAATTATATGACTGGGTCATAGTTAGTTAAAACATTTGTGAACGTGAACCCATTTTTTAATGATGGGATTTCGGGATAATTTTGACGAAATTTAATTCAGAAATTCTATTATAAAACATTTATGTTTCACAATGTTTTGTTTCCTTGAACATCTTTTTTTTTTTTTTTTTTTTTCAAGCTTATAAACTTCTACTATTTAAATAATCTATATGTCATTATTGAAATAAAAATTTATGAAAAAAGAAAAACTAGTATGTTGTGGCCACCACCTATATTTTCCTATACAAATTCACTAAGTGCAAATAATTTATTGAAACTATTATTTATTAAAATTATCTAACATGATGAATGCAAATGATTTTCATCTTAGAGAAAACTAACACTAAATATCCAAAGAAAGACAGTTTTGTTGTGTATAAATAACATCTTAAAAACTGCGTTTTTATAATGGTTATCTCACATATCAAGTTTCGTACAGTTATATGCCATGGACGTTGAGATATAGCCTTTCCGTTACCGAGGAAATTTGCGGTATAGCAGCGCCACCTATTGGCCGATAAGTATCCAAATTGAATCAGCATAATGTCTCATAATGGCCTTCTCACACATCAAGTTGTATTTGATTATACGCAATAGAACCTGAGATATAGCTTTTCCTTAAATTGCGAAAATCGTCGTACAGTAGCGCCACCTGGTTAGCGGTTGGCACCAAAAGTTGATAAGCACTAATTTATGTCAATGTGCATCTACATATAAATTTATATGCAATTCTGTGCAGTAGTTCCTGAGATATAGCCTTCCCGCAAATTGTAGAAATCACTGTATAGCAGCGCCACCTGTTGGCCGATAAGCATTCAAATTGAATTAGCATAATGTCTCATAATGGCCTTCTCACGTATCAATTTTTGTTTGATTATACGCAATAGAACCTGAGATATAGCCTCCCCTTAAATTGCGGAAATCGCTGTATATGAGCACCACCTGTTCAGTGGTTGACACCAAAAGCTGGTAGGCACTAATTTAGGTCAAGGTGCATCTACATATAAACTTATGTATAATTCTGAGCAGTAGTTATGGAGATACAGTCGCCACAAAATTTTCGTCACACACACATACGCACAGACAGACAGACGAACAGACATACATTTTCTAAAAAGGGTCAAATCGTGTTCTAGACCTCTCAAAATGTGTAAATCCGTCGAAAACCGGAAGTGGAATTTTTTTACTAATCCAGTACTTTCTTCTATTGAATATAGAAGAAAGTGAAAAAGGTAAATGTTTAAATAAAGATGCATCATATTTTTAATCACTTACAAAAACTTGCTTTTTACTCTGAAAGATCACAAGGAATGAAAAAGTAAACTTTTTCTCAGTTGCGAAAAGTAACAAAGCAGCCAGCTGTCGTCTAAATTCCGACTTTCAACTCTATTTTTATTAAAAGTAGGTGCCAAGATCTTTAATTGTTTCACCACTCCCAGGACAGGAAGTTTTTGAGGACCAACAGTCTTTAAACATTAGTATGATAGCTCTAATGGTTACTGGCTTAAAGATGGAAAATTACATTACTTACTCATTAAGGGCTACTTAGCATATAAAAAACCATGTTTAAGAAATTTCTCTTCAGATCACCATTGTAATCACTATATTGCTTTTGAAATTACACTATCTACCAATAAGTATTTGGACACTTTTAAATTTACACGTTATGTCAAATATCAAGAAAAATTCTGCAGGAATTGTCTTGAAACTTTGGGAGTATGAAGAACATATTATGCATCATTTATTCCAGCGAAAGTTTTGTCTATAAGAGGAAAAGGAGACCAGTAAAAAATTAAACAATTGTAAAAAATTTTTGGATCACCCTGTAAAAAGTCATACTTTAAATGCCTTTTAGCTGTAGCATGTGATTATGAGAATTGTTCTAATTATCTGTATAAATTTTTATGAGGCTACCGTATATTTTTATGGCAATATAACGGTTTCTTTAAAAAATTGAAAAAAAAATAAAAAATTTAAAAAAAAAAGTCACCTTTTTCAATTATAAAACGTAGGGTATTAAACCCAGTGCAAAGCCACTTTTAGGAAATTTTGCATACTACATTAGACAGAGTATACTGCAATCAGAATACAAAAAAGTTAAATATCTTACGAAATATGAGCATTTTTACTAAATAATTTTTAACTACGCATGCGCAAGTAAAAAAAGAAAAAGGAAAAAAAAAAACATAATATAATAGCCAAATGTATTGAGCTATTTATATAAAGAACCCAAACAAATACCATGTAAATTCAAAAAGTTAGGAATTATAGAATGAACAGAATTTCAGTTCCTCTCTCTCTCTCTCTCTCTCTCTCTCAAAAAAAAAAAAAAAAAAAAAAGATGATTGGGGTTTTATCAATAATTATTTACAGTCAGTGAAGACTGTATTACCATTGGGCATTGATTGAAATAAATTTAAAATGTGCGAAAAAACCCTCATTGTTTAACTTTTATTTTGAAAGTTCACTGAAATTCTGTGCATTCTATGATCTCTCATTTTTTTTTTTTTTTTTTTTTATTTAGACGATATTTCTTTGGAGCTTTCACATATGTAGCTCAATATTTTTGGCTATTAAATTACGCAAATGAAATTTTTTAAAAGCTTGCGCATGCGTAATTAAAAATTATTTAGTAAAAAGGCTCATTTTTTGTAAGATACATTATTTTTGCTTTCTGATTGCGGTATGCTGTGCCTAATGTAGTATGCCAAGTTTCCTAAAAATGGCTTTGCGCTAGGTCTATAATACCCTACGCGTTGTAATTAAAGAAGTGGAGATAAAAATTAAACATAATAATAAGAAGAAAGAAACCGTTATATCTTCATAAATGTATGTGGTATCCCTATAAAAAATTATACAGATAATTAAAAGAATCCCTATAATCACATGCTATAGCCAAAATGCATTTCAAGCATTAATTATAATTCCCCATCATACTATAGGTATGGGGAACTTAGGTAATCGTGAAAATTTTCGACCTCGGTCTTTTGACTTTTTTATACGTTTTCTGGTGTGAGGAATCCGAAAATGACAAAATTTGTATGGTGTCTGTATGTAGGGTGTCTATTAGTGTGTTAGTCCGTCAGTGTGTTAGTCCGTTAGTGTGTTAGTCCGTTAGTTTGTTAGTCTGTTTACACGATATCTCCTGAAGAAATGATCGCAGAGAGGTCAGACCAGTTTTAAAATATTATTTATGACACTGGCAAGAACCCTATTTATTTGCAACATTCTAATTAAAAAACTTCAGAAGCTATTCGAACTTTACGATTTTCTTAACATGGGAAAATAGGGGAAAATTTCACTTAAACGTGGATGAAAAGAAATGTTTTTATCGTAAAGATGTACGAACAGCTCTTAAATATCAGTTTTGATGCCGAAATGAGCATCATTAACTATAAACATGCAACTTTGAAAATTTCGCAAGGGAGAAAAATTCTCGTGTTCGCTGTTAATCCTTTATCGGCCCATTGTATCAAATAGCAGAAATTGGGTTTACTCGGAAATGGTTATAGCGGTTTTCAAAAAAGTTTGTAGTTAAGTGTTTTTCGGGGTGCTTGGATTAACCCTCATCTTCAGAAAAAATTGCGTTCGCTGTTAACCCTTTATTGGTCAATGGCAGCAAATGGCAGAAATTGAGTTTAATCGGAAATGGTTATAGGGGTTTTGGTGAAAGTTTGGAATTAAGTGCTTTTGGGGGTGCTTAAACGATTGGAATTGTCCTCATTGTCAGAAAATTGCAACGTATGGCAGAAATTGGGTTTACACGGACATGGAGAAAGCGATTTTGATGAAAGTTAGGATTTAGGGATTTTTGATGAGAAAAAACGATTGGATCTCATCTTCAGATAAATTCGCGTTCAGAGTTAACCCTTTATCGGTCAATTGCAAAACACAGCAGAAATCGGGTTTACTCGGAAATGGATATAACGATTTTGTTGAAAGTTCGGGATTAAGTGTTTTCGGGGAGGTGCTAAAACGATTGGATTTACCCTCATCTTCTCAAAAATTCGCGTTCTCAGTTAACCCTTTATCGGCCAATTTCAACATATGGCCGAAATTGGGTTTACTCGGAAATCGATATAGAGATTTTGGATGAAAGTTTAGGAGTACATAAATGATTGGAAATATTTTCATCCTCAGAAACTTTCGCGTTCATTGTTAAACCTTTAAAGGCCAATTGCTACGTATGGCAGAAATATGGTTTACACGAAATTGGACACAGCGATTTTGATGAAAGTTTGGATTTAGGGATTTTTTGGTGAGAAAAAGCGACTGGAAATATCATGGTAGATAAAATTCATTTATAAACTTGGTTGAGACCCTTATATGGTCTATGCATACATTGCCACTTGAAACCAAAATTGTGGAGCAACTTTGTTAACGAACTTATCCAAGATATTTATAAGATAAATTCGCTGTGCAAATTTGGTTCGATCTGGAGTATTATTTCGGGAGTTACCATGGTGATAACATTTCGATTATATATATATATATATATATATATATATATATATATATAGAGAGAGAGAGAGAGAGAGATAAACGAAGTGATTGGAATAGTTATTTCGATTTAAAAAGAAATCAACCTAAAATGGCAAATTTGGGTTTATGTTATTGAAAAAGGCATATAAAATGCCCCCAATTAGCGCGGAAAATGTCGCATCTATAACTCTCAATTCATCCACATGAGATGCATTCATATTTGTTTTATTATAGCCAAGATTTTCTTTATACCATCTATAAGCTGATTCTTCTCAAATATTGCATTTTTAAGTTGCGTCCTTTTTCTTGCCGAGATGCGATATGTCAATTTTACTTTGATAGTATTTAACAATAATTAAAATGTGTGGAAACAAATACGTGATGGGGAACTGCGCGGAGTCCACCTATGACAACTAGTTTACAGAGTGATCCAAAACATTTTGAGTTTTGTTTAATTTTTTACTGGTCCTCTTTTCCTCTTCAGAACAAACTTTTTGCTGAAATATATGGGGTATAACATGTTCTTCATACTCCCAAAGTTTAAAGGTAATTCCTGCAGAATTTTTCTAGATATCTGCAAAACGTGTAAATTTTAAAGTGTCCAAATACCTATTGGTATATGAATATGACACACTTTAACAAATAAATAGTAAAATTTTTGTATATGAACTGAATAGAAAATTTCTATCAGCTATGGGATGGCAGTGAAATACAGTGATAATTCTTTTAATGCTGAAATAGGGAGAAAATATCGACATATAATCATAATTTCTTTGAAAATTTGCAGCATCATTCTTTTAATAAAAACTAGTAATGTTGTGGCCACCACAAGACATTCTTCTATATTTTCTTATACAAATTCACTAAGGGTAAATAATTTATTAAAACTATTAT